>OY757272.1:9065760-9302871 GCA_963584085.1 Pyrausta aurata | reverse complement strand
CAGAGGTCGTGAGTGCTTCAATTTCCAAGGCAACGGTTTTGCTGATACAGACGTTTCTAGCTTCTGAGCGTAGTATAGGCTTTCTTGGATGTATAGCTGAAAATGGGATGAAGGTATTTTTTATTTTATTGTGGTAAGCATTTACTACATTTTTCTATAGATTTGGCGCTTGGTTCGTCAAGTCTGTAAACGGTAGGCCGAGTAGTTAAAGCATTCAACTGATTAACGAAGGATGCGCGTTTGATTCTTGGCTAGGGTTGTTTTTTTTTTTCAATATAACTCTATAATATAAAACTAGTACATATTCGCTGTGTACGACCGCGACCAAAAAAATAATTGTGTATCAGAGCATTATAAATGGCATTTTTGAATCATGGTTTAAAAAAACAATTTTAATGGGCCTTGCAAACCCTTGCGCTGTCATGGTGTCCTTAATGATGTCAGGTCAAAGAGAGAGTTGAGGATAGTAACAAAAGCACAACAAAATAAGAAAAGTGACGTCACGATCTTTGATAGGTGTATATTCTTATTTAATTTATTAAATGAACTCGTTTTTTGTTATCTCCATATCATAAATTAATCACTAATACTATCAACACTGTAATTTGTTCTTAGTAAAAACTAGCCTATTTTGGGTTCTCAGGACATACTACAGTTTTAATCAATTAGAAACAAGGGTTACTAAATAGATCAATTAGTTAGAAGTTAATGTTAACTTGTATGTATAGTAAATGTCAAAGCTGGTTCGTTGCAATTAAATCTTTGATCAAGAATCGTACGCTGTCAAACACTTCTCTGTTCAGAAACCTGGTACGGGCTATGGCTAAAGGAATTAGATCTTTAACCTCTTGTAAATAGGGTCGTATCTCACCTGTCTGTCGTGCACGCCGATGTAGAGCGAGGGGGGCGCTTGGGGCGCGGGGGGCGCGGGGGCCAGCGCGTGCGCCGCCTCCCACAGCACGTCGAGGTGCTGCAGCGCGCCGCCCGCCAGCCGCCACATGCCCGCCACCGGCGCCTCCAGCTGTCATGCAATACGAGGTTATTCACCGAGAGCGTAAAGCGGTGCCGTTCGGCGCGGGCGCCACCTTGGATCGCGAGCGAAGCGTGAGGGTTGTAGCGATTTACTAGATAAAATAAAAAATCCTAAGCGTAGCGAGGTACTTAAGGTTAGCCCGAGACATAGACACCTATTAGCCCGAAGCGAAAACTCTGCTCTCCACGCTATCTGCGAGGCAATAAAACGATGTTAACTAGTAACTAAGAAAAACGCACCGACGCACCATTATGTATTAAATTATTTCAACAAAATAAATGATGTACACAATGACTTAATTTTTCTGAAATAAACTGTCCATCTTTGTTTATAAGTTATTATACTAATAACACATTTTTTTCTCTCTCCAGTGGTGACCAGTTATAACTAAACTTGGACCGGGGTTATCTATAAGAACAGCTACCTGCTGCCGCCACAGCAGCCGCTGGTCCCCCGGCCTCCTCACGGCCACCACGCCCTCGGGCAGCGCCACGCCCACCGCGAGCGGCGTGCGCCCGGGGCCCTCCCCGCCCGAGCACTCGCGCCGGCTCAGCGCTAGCTGGTGCTCGGCCACGCTGAAGTTCCATCTGGAAGTAATATTACATATTGATTTAGAGGTAAACCGCTTCATTGGACGCGGGCAAGGGTATACAACCCCTCCCCCCTCTTATTGCCATGTTTCCGTAAATTACTTCATATGGAGAAAGTTTGTGATTGCGAATTCGATAGAAATGTATTTTACACGCTATCTGATCGGCAAAGTTCAATTATATGTCATGTAATATTGACGTTAAGCCTCATCTCGGCTCACGGGCCGTAATATTGTATGAAAATCCATTACTCTGTAGTCAGCGCAGCGTGGCACACCGGTGCATACATTTGACTTATTAGTTGACATCCCGTTGATGCCCTCGCTTCGCTCGAGCCATAAATCTACTTTCCTTACGCTTCGCTTGTGATTCAAGATGGCGCCCGCGCCGAAAGACACCATTTTACGCCCTAGGTAAATAATCTACTATTTTAACTACTTAGCGAGTGGTTTCATAAGCTAATAGGTACTGCTACTATGTGTCATTGTGTAAGTGTCATTTAGCTGCGATATTGGAAGCTAGACGTAGGAAACTTGGTATGTAAATTATGAACACTTTGCTGCAAGCATAAATGAGTCAAGCCACACTTTTCTTCATTTTCAGTTATTTTTTTAGTCTACTTGACGTCCTCTTACTCTTATTTTGCTGTTGATGCTGTAGGCTAAAGTCTGTTTATCATTGCAAGTCGAATATTGTAAACAATATTTTTGTTACTTTTAAAATAATATCAGTTAATAAAATTAATTAACTATTTAATTCAAAAATAACTTATAGTCAACGACGAATTTTATTACTTATGCAGGATGTGAGTTTCGTGTTAATCTTATTTTAAAATAAATTATTTCGTAAAAAGGGAATATCAAGATTGTTTACAATATTCGACTATATTTTATTTTTGCTTTATTGCACACATCAGAGTGTACAAAGGTGGACTTAATGCTAAAAGCATTATCTGCCAGTCAAACCTTCAGGACAAGCAGAGTGATGGCAATCGACTAGCAAAGAAAAACGGACGTTACAAGAAAAAAGACATTACCTTCTACTACAAACATACTACTCACTTCTCATTCCCAGTGCGCGGATCCAAAGCCCTGACCGTGTTGGAATGCCTCCTTAGTACCAGTATATCTTTCGCCGCGCCCGCCGTTTGCTGCTCACTGTTGCATCCGTGCGAACCGCATTCGTATAGCACCGAGCCCGAGGTCGCGTCTAGACCCAGCCAGTTCGTCTCGCGAGCGCCTGGGAAAGGGGTGGATGAAATACAGCGGCCACAGTAAACCACTTCATTGAGGCTAAGAACTCATGGCGCGATTTCCACCCGCGCCCGCAGCCTCTGTAGAATGTAGATTGGTATGTAAAAAGTTAAAATAAAACTCACGACGCGGCTTACGCCAGCAGCGGGCGCGGTTTGCTTGCGGCTACCGTCGCCGCGGCGGGCGCGGGTGAAAATCGCATCATTGCGCGGTTTGTAATTGATTTCGCCCACCACCAACCCAGGAAAGGAAAGTCTCGATCAATAATAATTATCTTGATAAGACTTTGCGATACAAAAATAAACACTGCTCAATATACTAATGCGAATTCTTCACTTATCTCGTAATCACTTGGATACCTATTTATGCAAAATTTTATGACCTTTACAATAAATAATTTGTTACCCATCGAATATTTACAGATGTTAGTATTATCTCAATTACACCAACTGCAGTTGTTGCACATGCTTACTTTTTCTAATTGATTTGTTTTTATCATATTTCGTGCATGAAAAATGAACCGTGAAGCAGTTATTTACACAGCACATGACTAACAGGTTTAACATACTAAACACATACAGTTATAGTAGTAACCGGTTAAATATAATAAAGCAAAATGTATTTTAATTTTTTTAGCAAATTATTTTCTTTACATGTACAAAATAAATGACAGTGACATAAAATTCGGATCAGACGGTTTAGCATAAAAATGGAACATACACATTTAAGCATTCATAATACTAGAACAGGTTGTTTCAGAACTCTGTGTAAGAACTCTCTTGTTTTCAACAATAAGTGTTATAGTTCTCCGCCTTAAGAGCTAAAATCTCTTGCACCTTGCGTCAACTTTTATTTGCGTGAGACCTTGACCATTTATAGATAAACTTACCTGCTATGACCAAATCATCGGAGTACTTGAATGAGGCAGACAGTAGTTGCTCAGCATCAAATGGTAGCGGTTCAATTGTCTCCCCGCTGAGGCTGTATAGAGTGCCTCGGAGGGAGGGCACCAGGCGTACCCATTTACCTCCTGCTGTGAGCTAAAAAATTAAACAAAACAAATTATAATCTAGTAAAAGCCATTAATGTTTTGTGAACAACTTAAATTCACTTTGGTCCAATGAGCCTTTTAATATATTTTTTTTATAAATATAGTAAATATTTATAACATTCAGTACCTTTTAATATTTATTATTATTTCATAGGTCCTGGCTACTTGTTTTCTCTGGGCAGTCCACTATACCTTTTACCCATTGCAGTGGTAATACTGGGATAGTATTACCACTGCAAAATGGGTAATAAATAGGTATAGTGGGACTCACCCGTTTCCCCCCTATAAGATAAAACTATGAGAACACATTTGGAGCAAAGACGAATAGTGGACACCCATATAATAGTATGATCAGAAAGTTTTAAAGTAGTGGCAAATTATGGTTAATTAAAATCAGGAAGTAATGTAAAAAAAATACAAGGACACTGCCTACATGTTATGGCACTCACTCTCAGTGTAGACCATGAATTCTGGTTGCATGCAAACCATAGTTTAAGGATATATTTAAGCTTTGTGTCATGAGAAAAACACAACAATAAGACAATACATAGTGGAATGGTGGATGAAAATGGCCATATGTTAGAGAATATTACGGTGTTAATTTTTACCTCCACATGATGCAAATTAGATGATAGTAAAGGTTGCGTTTCTAAGTCCCATGCTTTGTTGCCATTTTCTGTAGAGAAAGCAGTCAGCTTTCCATCTAGTGTGCTGACTAAGACCAAGCTGAAATAAACCAACAAATAACAAAGTATAATAATCTCAAGACACTGTAAGCTCTTTCTGCGTGGATAGGAACATCAATTAATATTAATGAGTGACGGTAGTTTAATTTAATTTTTCATAACTATGTAATGACGAATAACACCTTAGTCTGCCTGTGACCACGGATGCTGTAAAGCATTCGAAACGTCAGGCATAAAATAAAAATAAACGTTCGCGAAATCAATCCGTAAAATTGTTGTTTTATTATAATAATCTACTTTATAATATATTAGATAGTAATGATGTTTCAAAATAAATTAGAGTCTTAGCACTGTTCTATCTTAAAATCCGATCCTAGTGGAAGAGGAATGTAGTTGTTACTATAAAATAGACAGGATGGTTTAAATAACATTTTTACACCAATCTCACACAAAAGTTGGCTCTAAACTTACTAACACATGGTTTAGTAAATCTTAGTAAAAGTATCTATTCAGGCCTAAAATTATCTATAAAAATTGTGTGTGATCATTTCAAGGTTGCTTGATGAAAAATGGATTTACCATTACTCTTGACTGTTACTATAATAAGTTACCTAATCCTTTTCGGTATTACTTTCATGTTACAACATGTCCTTGGATGAGTCATCCAATCTGAAAGCTTGTAAATACGCCTACATAACAGTCTATTGAATGTTATTTATTTAAGTACAGTTCTTTCTATATAAACAAGTTGAATCAAGTTTCAAAATTAGGTTGTGTTATTAGTGCCGGCATACAAACATAGAAGGCAATGTAAACTCACTCGTGGTTGACTGGCCCGCCGTTCGCATTATTGTGCGGATTACAAAACGGTAACTTCTGGATATTATCATCATCGGCACGTAGATAAGAAACAAAACAAGTTAACACGAATGCCGCCTTTAGAGCTATGACCTTCCAATACCAGTCCGACATTGTATTATAGCAAAATCTTGTCCGGACATCTCCACCTGAAACCCTGGGTTCCGGTGTTTATTTCTTACGAAACTTTTGGAAAAAATTACGAAGACCAAAATAACACAGCCACTAGCTCCACAGATGATAGCTTCACTAAAAAAAATGGACCACGTCAGTTCTGTCAATGTCAAAGTAAACGTCAAATGCGTTTCGTTATTCGACTGAGTAGGTGTCACCGGCGCCGGACAGGTAAAAAACCGGTGGCGCCGGTGACAATTTTTGTTACATGTATGTTGCATCAATCAGCTTTACATACATATGAATCGGTTCGGATGGATTGGAAACTAATCGATTAAATAAATCAAATAAGCGAAAGCGATTGATGGATGAATCTAGTAAACTGGCAACATTTTTCATCTGTCAAAAATAATTTTCTGTTTAGTTTTTGCGACACTCTTTTTTTGCGACGAACGATATCAAATAAATAATCATTTGCATTTCAAGAGCGACTGCAGCCAGTAGGATCTACTAATCCGTTGCCACAAGTTTTGATCTACTACCGCCAAGATTTTTTGATTTCGACCTCCATTGGAAATCATCATGACTCTGGGAACGTACAACAGGCATCAGGCAGAAAGGAAGAAGTAGGTTGCTTTATAGGACCCCGTTTTATTTGGTTTTACTGTACAATTTACTTATTTAACTGTTTTTTTTTACCAGGCAAGCTGCGTTGGCGGCTGCATTCCCTCAAGGCATCAGATGTCAGAAGTGCTTGGAGTATGGACATTGGAGCTACGAATGCAAGGGCAAACGCAAGATCCTCGTGAGGCCATCGCGCACACAGGTCTTGAAGAAGAACTTGAAGGCCAAGGATGAGGGCCAGTGCAGGTGACTAAGTTTTTTAAATCAGTCTACCTGCTTTTAAAAATAATAACCTTACTTTCCTGATGAATATTATAGATGTATTCTAAATCTGGTGAGGGTTTTATAATGTTACTTGTAATTAGAGATGTGCCGACTATGACTTTGGCCGACTAGCCGACTAGCCGACTATTCGGCAGCAAAATGGCCGACTAGTCGGCCGACTAGTCGGCCAGGCTGATCATTACTTTCGGTAAAATCCGGGTGACTTCGGAAATGTTCGTGAGCGCGCTCTCGGCTCGTACAATTGGCGCACGGCCGGCGCCCACTCATTGGCGCCCGTTCATTCTACGTCATTCATTATTTGTAAACATAAAAACCGGCGTTTTATTGGTGTTTAATGAAATAAAGAATATATAGCGTTCAATTACTAAGCTAACACAGTGCAAATAATTGAATTAATAGTGAAATTAACTTTTTTTTTGACGAATTGGAGGGAGAAGGTAGCAGTAAATTGAAGTGCAACAGTGTCAAGCAGTTATTTCTCGTGGTGGTCAGGGGAAAAAGGCAAATACTACGAGCATGACAAATCATATTAAGTACAAACATTCACAACTGATGCCTCAACTAGGTTCTTATTAATCCTTATTAATTTCGAACCTACTTATTACCAATGATTATTTGCTTTAGCCTATATTTTGTTATTTTATAAAAGGTTAAAAGAAGGGTTCCTATTTAAATTTTCTACCAATTATTAAATTGTATTGTAAACTGAAACTGTGATTCTTATAATAAATAATAAAAAATAACAAGAGTTAATACAATACAATTACAATTAGATACAATTTAATTTCAACCACTCTATTTTTAAGCATATTATCATGAGTGAGAAGCGGGCCGACTAGTCGGCGGATTTAGCCGACTAATCGCCGACTAGTCGCCGTCTACAAAAACGGCCGACTAGTCGGCTTTACCGACTAGTCGGCGACTAGTCGGTACATCTCTACTTGTAATGCCAACGTAATTGTGGGTTTTCCTGATTACAGTTTCACTTTGACAAAAATATATGAAATTTGTCTACCCTCATCTTCATTTTCTATACTTCTCATTTTAGTTTTTTTTTACATTATACACCTCTGTGAATGTTCGTTAAACTTTAAGGACCCTGAATTACTTTTTTTTTAAATTGTTGCTATTCAGTAAAATGAATGCTTTGAAATCAAATCTTAGGTAGAAATTGATAATTGATTTTATACATTCATTTTAAAAATACCCTATATTGCTAAAATGTCATGATCATGTTAATCATAATTTGTTTTTTCTCTAGTAATGGTTCCTGCAAAATCCCGAAAAAGAAGAAGAAAGAGGAATCTGACTGCTCAGATTGCTCAGACAAAGGCTCATCATCGGATAGCTCTTCAGATTCATCGTCCGATAGCTCTGACTCCTCAAGCAGCAGCGGCAGTGACTCTGAAAGCGACAGTGAGGACAGCAGCAACTCTGGATCGTGTAGCGACTGTTAAACAGTAAATCGCACATAAGTAAGGATTACTAATGCACTTCAAATAGGTTTACCAACTATTTCATCTACTTATCTAGTCTTTTGTTCAAATGACCTAATTTCTAGCTAACCAATATTATATTCAAGAACAGCATTGTTGGTAAATCTATTTGTATATTACTAGATTTACATAATTTAGGTGTTTAAAAATCTGATATGGTCTTAGTAATTCCATGCATCTGAATGCTTGCTGTCCTGTGCTACACAAATAAATGGCATTATTTTTTTTACTATTGCCCGCAGGTTTAACAAAATGCTGGACATTTGAGGCTGATATGCATTTTATTTTAGTGTCACCACTGTTATTATATATTTTTTTAAATATTCTCATTATGGGTAGTTTTCTTTAGGATCTTATCAAACACTAACAGTTTTCAAACACATAGCAGACGCCATCTTAAGTTACGCCATTCGCGCGCTACGCTCAGCTTCTAAAACATACTTTCAACAAATCATTGGTTTGATAAGATCCTTATTGTTACTTGGATGCTTGCAACATACAATTATCCAAGTAACAATAATAACGTTAAATGCATAAATTAACCTTTTAAACCTGGTGGCAATTTATTTTTCAGTGTTATTTTGTATGTGATTGTAATCTGTTACCTGATTGCTAATAAACAATGAAATTGTGAATTTGATATAATTTTAATTGACTTTAGTTTTAGCTCTATATAAAATTGTTGAAAACTACTTACTATAAGTTGTTTATTGGTAATAGGGTAATTTTATAACTGTGTAATTTTAGGATATTCTTATTTTAGTCTAGGCTATTATCAATTTCAATGAATGACTTAATTAATATTGGAGAGTGAATTTGGTAAGTTTTATGACACAATATAATTGACATTAAATGTTAGTTTACTGTTGTTTTATGCTTTGTAAAAAAACTTGCTGTTTCAAATAGATTAGTGTCGTAGACATTGTACTGGTTATGTCTTAGTTTATAGATTTTATGTAATACAAACAATATTTTATAATGAGACTGTATATGGGAAGGAAGAGAATGTCTTTGCAATTAAAATGTGTCTGTAGATTCTCTCAAATCATTTATTCGAAAAATGTCATTACATGAATTTTGATAAAAAATGAATACAATTTTGATGGAAACTTGAAATGTGTTTGATTGTATACAACATTTATTTTAACAATAATAAATTGAAAAGTAAGATTTGTGGGACCTCTTCATATTAACACTACTAAGGCACAGTGGCGCAACATGTTACACTTTTTAGGTACCTACTTTGGTTACATAAAATAAAACATGTTAGCTAGCATTGATTTAAGCTTGATTTTGATAGAGCGTGAAAATCGACAGAACATCTAGCCTTTTTAGGCATTCACGAAATGTGTACTTTGCCTGAGGAGTATCCTCTAGCATAATGTACCTACTTGCTTTCGAAAGTGCTTTGAACCAAGGATGCACCATCTATAGATAGATAGGATTGCCCAAAATTTATTATCTATCACATATTTTAATCAGCATGTGACCACTGCTTTCAAAATAAATCTTCTCTGATTTTTAAGTATCAAATCAACATATTCAAGAATTATTAGGATTGTATGAACAAGAACGACACAATTCTAAACCAAAATATAACATAGAACTAAAAATAGAAGGTAGGGTTCTTATTGTTTATTTTATTACATACAAGCTAAAACTGGCAAAAAAAGGTACATAGAGGTATTAGCATAACATAACTGTGATTTTTCAATAAGTAGTTGCTTTGTAATAATACAGTGGACTTAACACGTTCCGGGACAGTGCCCGCCTACAGGCGTGAAAATAATGAAACATCTATTGTGTCTGGAGTAGTGTCCCGGAACGTGTTAATGAATTTAAAAAATATGTAAACATTAAAATCAAGATCACTTTGTACTTTTCACTTAACACTGTATAATCAAAGAGTAAAAAATATACACATTACAATGAGTTTTAAATGAGATACAATTATAGGCAACTGCATACAAACATACGATCAAAATTTAAAAAAAATATTACTGTTACTTCCTTACATAACCTAAGAAGTTTCACTAGGGGTTTCAGGTAGTGTGTGCACAATTACTTTCCTCTTTTGATCGTAAGAAAAGCCGTTGATTTTGAATATCCTACTGTCGTAGAACGGTTTCAGATCTGTGATGTTGATTTGCCTGGCGCGTTCCACTAGGTCTCGCTCCGATATCTCGATGGTGGATTGCGAGTGGTTGTGAAGACCGCGCATGTAGGCCAACTGATCCATTGTGAGTTGGCGTAATATGTAGTATAACAGCTCGCTGTGGTCCTTCTTGTAGGAGAGGTACTTTTGGAATGTCTGTAAAAAAGGAGATATGTTAGTTTATTTCCATGGTTGCCTAAATTGGTTGACCAACATATTTTGAAAAGGAAAAATATTAAAATGTACACAGGAAATCCTAGTCTATAAACCAGGAAAAAAAAGCTTTTTAAGCCCTATAATGCACGGTCGTGGCCACTTCAAACAATAGGTGACCTCACTTGTACTTACTAACTTATTAGCACCTTTTAGAGCCGAAATCGCTTGTCCCTTGCGTAGTATTTTATTAAAAGTGACGCCCGAATTTGAGTCATGTGCCCATTGTCACTTGAGCTTACTGGTTCGAAAGGCTATTCATGGATTCTTAGATATATAATATAAATATGCGCCAGACAACACACCAATGAGCAGTTTTCTTGTCATGAGATGTTTCTATTATCAAGAGATGGCGCTAGCGTCACTTTAGCAACTAACATCAGAGGGTAATTGCTTTTCGCCTACGTAAATAATAAACAGTAAAACAATATTAATGTGAACCTTTAGTACACGAAGGAGATAATTATAGCAAAAAATAAGTATACAAATTAATCTATGAGTTAATAACGTTTTTTACAATATTTACTTACGCACTTTTTTTTTCTTTGTCTATGGTTTTCCGACAACGTGAAAAAAAATGTTCCTAAAGTGATCCTAAAACGCCATCTAGTGAGAGCTGTAAAACGATGGGAGAAAACTGCTCATTGCTGGTTCCGTGGTAAGGAATTATCTTTCTTGTTTTACGAAGTACCAGACTACGATTAAATACATATAACATCCATGACTTAGGTACAAATGTTCGTGCTTATCACATAAACATTTGCCCCTTGCGGGATACGAACTCGCGACAGCCGGCGTTATAGTCAGGAGCGCTAACCAATACACCAAACGCGTCGTAGATATGCATGACAATAATCCTACTACTATTATAAAGGCGAAAGTTTGTATGTATGGATGTATGGATGTTTGTTACTCTTTCACGTAAAAACTACTGAATGGATTTGAATGAAACTTTACCACAATATAGCTTATACATCAGAATAACATATAGGCTACAATTTTTGAGGTTTCTAATGTGAGGTCGTAAAAAAACTCATTTTTTGCGCTACTAGACGGGACGAACCTGAAGTCCACGCGAACGAAGTCGCGGGCAAAAGCTAGTACAATAATATCACTGCCTCGGTGGCGCAGCGGTAAGAGGGTCGCATTTTAAAGCGACGGCTGCGCCAGAGGTCCCGGGTTCGATTCCCGGGTCGGGCCAAAAAATGTATACCTGGGTTTTTCTGTTTAGAATTTCTCAGGGTACCCCGGAGTTTGGAAGTTGGCGGTGTTTCACCCCCGTGCCTCGGAAAGCACGTAAAGCCGTTGGTCCTGCGCCTGATCTCTCTCCGGTCGTGTCAGATTGCTGTCCCATCGGGCTATAAGAGTGAAAGGAATAGAGAGTGCACCTGTGTTTGCGCACACACTTGTGCACTATAATATGTCCCGCGCAGTCGGTTAGTCGTTGTGACTGGCCACCGTAGTCGAAATCGGCTAGGGGGACTATTATTATTATTAATATACTCTGTCACCTGTCGCATGGCGCGCATCACGCTGTACTTCTGCGTGTCGACGAAGCTCTCCAGCATGGTGCGGATGGCGATGTTCACGTCGGCCTCCGACACCTGCGGTCGCAGATGCATGCGCGCGTGCGCCTCGCTCATACGGATCACTGAAACAACAGACATATATTTTTGAGTCTTCATCGACACGCCCATTTACACGAGGCCAGTAGACGAGCCAGTCCAATAAGCCAGGCCAGTATTGGCTTCGTGAAAATAGAGCCAGGCCAGTGCATTGGACTGGCCCAAGCCAGTGGACAAAGCCAGTCCAATAGAATAGAACGGTTTCTAATTTGCTGGTGCCTACTGGCCTCGTGTAAATGGGTCATTAGCGTGTGGAAACCCATATGGAGGAATAACAATGGAGAAATTACAACGTAGCAGCCCAGAATTCAGCCACTTGTATTGCGGATCGACTGCTATTTCATTAAATTCCTTGGCGTGCAGGGCACGATGTTAAGTGTGCCATAGTTTGCATTGCACCGCAAACACAGTCCACATCAGAGCTTGCCAAAAATCCCCACCTCGCCATGTTCTCCTTACTTTTGAGTAAACTCCATTCATCTTTGCTAGTCTAACATTATAAACAATCTTTTTGTAACTTTTAAAATAATAACAGCAAAAAAATGTTTTTATTTATTGCTATTTGATTTTAAAAGATCTCGGTGTTGAACGGTGAATTAGATATGTATGTTGTAAGTTCTGTGTTCATCTTGTTTAAAAGGAATATTTTCGCTAAAAAGGAATGTCAATATCGTTTACAATGTTGGACTAGCAAAGATGAATGGACTTTACAAAAGGCAAAATAAAGACATCAATAAAACTAGATTAAGCCCGGTTATTATAAGAATGGGCCTATTACCTGGTTATTATAAGAATTATGAAAGATCTCAGCTTGCACAATCTACACAGAACTCGAAAAAGTTGTGGAATAGCATAAAAACTATTACAAATCAAAAACAGAAAAATGACATCAACCAAAACTTGTTAAATAACAACTCATCTCCCATTGAAGTCTGCAATAATGTTAATGCCTATTTTGCTAGCGTAGGGAAAAATCTTGCTGATAAGATTGTACGCCGCAAAAAAACATTTCAATATGTCATTCGTACTTTTGGATACTGATTGTGAGGAGGTGTCTCGTGAGTAGGTGTATATTGGGCATTCTAATTCACTTTTTCTTCACCATTCGCTCTCTTCGTTCGCTCATTCGAAAAAGTGAATTAAAATGCCCAATATACACCAAAAACGAAATCAGAAAACATGCTGGTGAATTGTATTTTTACGGAGATCCAGTGTCTCACAATATAACTTAATTTAGAAACATGTTATTATCATTTTTCAAATTCAAAAATTTATGCGTGGAATTCTCAATACACACACTTTTGAAACACATCTGCAGATGTTACCGTTTAAAAAATGAATCTCATTAATATACAGATAACGCTCTTAATCTATGCAGTGCGTAACTTCTTGTATTTAACTGTTTATTTATAAGATTCAGCTTATTGAATAAACTGTCATTTTGCTGATATCAATGAAACATGACAGTCGATTTGATTAAGTTATAATGAAGTTCCTGAAACAAAAAGAATCATTGCAGTTAGAAAACATCTGTCCTGCTGCGATATCAACGGATACAAAGCGACATGGCGACTTATTACCAAACACCATACGCAGTCTTGTTTGTGGTCCGTCTAACTGTGGAAAAACAAATTTAGTTTTAAGTTTGTTACTACATCAGGATGGTCTACGTTTTCAAAACCTCTACGTGTACTCGAAATCTTTATACCAACCTAAATACATATATTTAGAGAAAGTGATGGATGAGGTTGCAGAAATTTCATATTACAAATATAACCATAACAATGAGATTTTGAGTCCTCACGAAGCTTTACCAAACTCAATAATTATATTTGATGATGTTGCTTGTGAAAATCAGAACAATATTAGGGACTACTTCGCTATGGGTCGTCATAAGAATATCGACTGTTTTTATATTAACCAGACTTACACCAAAATACCTAAACAACTAGTCAGAGATAATGCTAACCTTATAATATTATTTAAGCAAGACGATATAAATCTCAAACACGTTTACGATGAACATGTGGGATCGGATATGACATGGTCACAGTTTCGTGAAATGTGTTCAACTGTTTGGAGTAAACCTTTCAATTATATTGTCATCAATAAGGATTGTGAAAGAAACAAAGGATGTTACAGAATGAAGTTTGATACATTCATAGAAGTGGACTAAAGGTTTTAAGTAGCTGCCAGGGTAGTAAAGAATCAGTTTCATTAGAGAAGCCGAACAGAGTGGAATCCATAGCAATGGAACGAGATCTGAAAGAACAAATTGTAAAATCTGCATCAGCTGTAAAAAGGAAAGTAGAAATGATAAAAGATTCAAAAAATACAAATGATTTGGCACTTGAAACAATATTTAAACCAATCGCTAGCCCACTGAAACTAATTACCAACAAATTAAACAACCCTCCTCGTCATTCAGATGAAGACACTGAAAAAACGCAACTATCAAAAAAAAGTAAACACAGCGAGAGCGACTTATCAAATACTTCAAATGAAGATTTTGAATACTTTAAAAACGTTGTTGACGATGAGGTAAACTCAGACATCGATGTTTGTAAAACACCTAACAAAACCCTCACTACATCTCCTTCTAAAGATTACGATGTCCATGACAACTCATTTAAATCCCTTCTGTCGTCACCAAGTGTTGCCAATGATTCTTTATCATGGTCTATGTCATCTGAAGTAATGAAAGATTCTATACCTTATGGTGTTAGAAATATAAAGGGAAAACTGATGCTTGGCAATACTCGTGTTCATGACTTTGATCGGACTTTGAAAGTTGGAAACCGCATCTTAAAGAAAACTCCTGGTATAAGCGAGTTATTGTATAAAAAAGTACCAAATTTAAATATTATTACAGAGGAAGACTTACAAAATTATAAATTAATACTTGCGGATACTAATGCTCACAAACGTAACTACGATCCATCCAAACCAATTAACAGTAACAAAGGATTTAAATATATGAATGTGATTAAACCATTATTTAAATTCTCTAGAACTCAAACTAGTAGTGTAGAAAGTCTCCCGCAAGGTGAAGGCATAGATATTTTGAAAGAAGTTAAGAAGGATATTGATTTAGTTTACTGGGATGACCCGAATGAGTTAGTGGAACGTTTAAAATTACTACTTGGATCATGGGCAGCTGGCAACACCTCGGTACACAACGAAATTTCTGCAATTATCGAAGAAATGCATGAAGCTGGCATCATAAAAGATATGAAATATATAAAGCTGCCCTCAAGAGGATTGGGCAGTATCATTAAACTACAGAAAGCGAAAGGACGGCAATGAATATAGATAAATTTGGTCACCACGTTCATAAACGTTTACGACTCTCTGAATTTAGCAATATTCTTACTGATACGTTAGTAAAGTCTATTGCAGGTGACTTTGATTTAAAATCATCAAGATTAAAAGGTCTGCAATTTCCTGAAAACGATGATGAAGCTGTAAATAAGGAATATGTGGATAAATGTGTTGAAGAACTAAAAACTGAAATGCAAAAAATTCATAGCAATGTAAAAAAGTACCTAGATAATTTGGAAAAAATAACTACTAGCAAATTAACTACATTATATTACACAAAAAAAGAAATAGACCTTATGATTGCATTGAAACATACTATTACTGATCAGAATGAGTAAGCAAGATATAGTAAATGAACTTCACAAAGCAGCGAGAAGAAATTTCTTTCGTCGACAAACGATTATTAAAGGAATAGATGATTTGTGGCAAGCCGACCTTATGGATTTTCAAAAATATTCAACGTTTAATAAAGGATATAAATATGTTCTAGTAGTAATTGACGCTTTATCAAAGTACGTATGGGTTAAACCATTGAAGTCAAAATCTAAAAAATGTGTTACAGATGCAATGTACAATATATTAAGTGAATCAAAACGAAAGCCTAAAAATTTACAAACAGATCTAGGTACTGAGTTTTATAATGATTCTTTTAAGAAATTGATGAAAAAGTTTAACATTAATCATTATTCAACTTACTCTGTTAAAAAAGCTTCCATTGTTGAGCGAGTGATAAGAACTTTAAAATCTCGTCTTTACAAATCTTTTAGTTTATGCGGAAAATATGAATGGATTCAAAATAATTTAGATTCCGTTGTGCAGTACTATAATAATTCTTTGCATCGCATTACGAAATTTAAGCCAATCGACGTTAATTTTTCAAATGAGATTTTAGTAAGATCAAATATTACCAAAACACAACAGTCAAAAGTACGTCAAGGACCCCCTTTACATGTTGGCGATTTTGTTCGTATAAGTAAATACAAAGGCGAATTCTATAAAGGCTACACGCCTAATTGGTCTACGGAAATATTTCGCATTGTAAAAGTTAATAAAACCAATCCTCAAACATATATAATAGAAGACAAACATAAACAAAATATTCTAGGTTCTTTTTACGGATACGAGTTACAAAAAACTAAATTTCCGGACCTTTATCTTATTGAAAAAGTTGTTAAAAGAAAAGCAAACAAGCTTTTAGTCAAATGGTTAGGTTTGAGTGATAAAGAAAATAGTTGGGTTGACCGAAGCGATTTAATAGTGTAGGTATATAAATAACAATTAATCATTACTTTGTCACACTATACGCTCATCAATGAAGGAAGGCAGTGGTATAGTTAATTACTTAATAGATCATTTGCCGTTTGAATTACATTTACCTGGATATCAATATTGTGGTCCCGGAACAAAACTTGAGAGACGGTTACTAAAAGGTGATCGAGGCGTTAACAAGTTAGATGAAGCTTGCATGCACCACGATATTGCTTACACTAATAAAGATTCGGGTGCCAGGCGTAAAGCTGACTTAGAACTTTTAAATATGGCTAAGAGGAGATTGAAATCGAAAGATGCGGGCAAGGGAGAAAAAATCGCCTCTTGGATAGTTAAAAATGCAATGAAGGCTAAAATCAGAGCAGGAAAGGGCATAAAATCATTTAAAAAAGGTATTAAAAAAATACAGTTACAATTAAGTAAACTGAAATCTAAAGACCATCAAGCTGCTATAAAATATGCCTATGCAGCTGCAAAGAAACTATTTAGTAAATCTAAAGGAATACGTTTGCCACGTATCATTCCTCTTCCTAAGTGCGGAGGACTTTTACCACTTATTCCCATATTTGCGGGATTGTCAGCTTTAGGTTCACTAGCTGGAGGAGCAGCAGGTATAGCTAAAGCTGTTAATGATTCTAAAGCTGCACAAAAAAGTCTTCAGGAATCAGAAAGGCACAATAGAATGATGGAAGCGGTTGCACTTGGAAAAGGGTTATATATTAAACCACATAAAAAGGGAGCAGGCTTATACTTAAATCCATCAAAAAACTAATAAGGCGGCTACCCAGACGTGCGCTAACTAACCTTGATATATTAGAGCATGCCGGCGATATACCTTACTTTCGTGGTGTTTACATGAGAGATACGTTACCGTTGAAACCTAGAAAGATAGAATGTGGAATAATTAATTTGGATATCAACATAAATCCCGGCACGCATTGGGTAGCCTTTGTGAAGCAAAATAACTATGTAGAATATTATGATAGTTTTGGTAATTTAAAACCACCTTCAGAATTTATCAAATATATGCATCCCTTACCTATAAAGTATAATTATATACGATATCAAGCATTTGGCACTACAGACTGTGGCCATCTATGTATAAAATTTTTAAGGAATTATTGGAAAAAGCATTTAAATAATGTGTAAAATAAATAAAACGTCAGTTTAATCATGTCTTTCACTGCATCTATTACTGGGAGAGGAGCGGCCTTATCAACAAACTATTCCCCAACGTTGGAACTTCGAGGAAACTATGAATGCGGTCTTTTGTATTTTTCAACATTTAATTCTATCCCTAACATAGATGAAAGAAACAATAAGTTTTATTACGGTGAAAATGAAATTGTTAAAATTCCTGAAGGATCTTACGAGCTTGAGGATATTTGTGATTACTTAAAAAGTAACATTTCAAACACTGTATTAAAACTAACTTGCAACAACAATACATTAAAAACGCATATATTTTGTTCGAAAGATATTAATTTCAATAAAAGTGATTCAATTGGAAAAATATTAGGATTTGGAATGGAAACAATAAATGCAAATATAAGTACTGAATCAAAGTATCCGGTTAGCATTCTATCTACAACCATCGTGCGGATCGAATGTGATGTAGTAAGTGGTTCATTTGTAAACGGAAAATCTAGCCATATTATTTATGAATTCGTGCCTAATGTACCACCTGGTTATCGAATAATTGAAATACCTAAAAACTTAATTTATTTTCCTGTTAATCAAACTTCTATAAGCGCTATCAACATAAGACTGCTCGACGCTGAAAATAAAGAGATTAATTTGCGCGGAGAGGAAGTACAACTTTATTTACATTTTAGAAAAAATGATAAATTACAATAAAAACCAACCTGCATCACGTATCCAAGTCAGTTCTAGAAGAACATTGCACAAAGGCACACCACCTCAGCTAAAAAAGCTTACCAAGACTAATAAAGAATTCCTTAAGCTAATAGGTTTGATAAAATGAATATTTTAAATATATCTCAACAAACATCGTACGATAACAGCATCGAAAGTTTTGAGTATCATTCATACAAACCATACGTGACAAGTTTTAACAAGAATGATGAAATACGAATTCCTATCAACCAACAAGACTTGTACGTGCTGCCTTCACTAAGTAGTTTATACATCGAAGGAAACGTGAATGTATATAACAGTACAACTAAAGAAAAAGTTTCAAATATTCATTTCATAAATAATCCAGCATTATTTCTTTTTCAAGACATACGATATGAACTAAATGGAGTAGAAATTGATAAAATTAAGAATGCTGGTTTAACAACAACCATCAAATCTTATCTATCCTTAAATGAAAATGAATCTAAATGTGCTCGAGTTTGGGGTTGGTCAACTGCAGGAACAAATAATGCTAGTGGTGGTGCATTTTCCGCATCTATACCTTTAAATAAGATATTGGGATTTGCAGAAGACTACGAAAAAATTATTATTAACTGTAAACACGAGCTAGTATTACTCAGAAGCAATACGAATCTTAACGCAATTAAATTAAATAAAGAGGAAGTTGTAGATGATATTATAATCAATAAAATTATTTGGAGAGTTCCACACATCAAAGTTTCTGATCGTGAAAGACTTAATTTACTAAAACATTTAGAAAAAGACCGAGCAATCCAACTGGCGTTTCGCAATTGGGATTTATATGAATATCCATTATTACCAAAGACACGCAAACACGCTTGGTCTATAAAGACTTCATCACAACTCGAGAAACCTCGATTCGTTGTTATTGCTTTGCAAACCAACCGCAAGCACAACACTGCACTGTCGATGGCTGAATTTGACCACTGTCATGTACGTGATGTAAAAGTATTTTTAAATTCATTGTATTATCCATATGAAGGGTTGAACATCAGTTTTTCGGAAGATAAGTTTACTTTATTATATGAACAGTATGCCAGATTTCAACAGTCTTATCACGGACGTCGATCAGAGCCGTTGATGAGTTTGAAAGAATTCAAAGACGTTGCTCCCTTATTTGTAATCGACTGTTCGCGGCAACACGAAACATTGAAGGGGTCGATAGACGTTAGAATTGAAATCGAAACAGATCAAGAAATACCAGATCAAACTGCTGCATATTGTTTAATTTTAAATGATTGTCTTTTTGAGTATAAACCTTTAAGCAACATTGTGAAGAAACTATCATGACTAATACAGTAATTGTGGATTTGCAAGGATTCAAAAATCGCAGCAATGTTTTTATAGTAAAGGAATTCGTTATAGTGACTTTGGAGTTTACCCATATATATTTGATCAAACCACCTTATCCATTTTCAAAATTAACCGAAGAAGAAAAAAAACGTGTTCGCTGGATAGAAAGAAACAGAGGTTATCAATGGAGTGAAGGCTATATAGATTATAGAGAATTTCATAAAATTATCAAAGATGTACTAAAAGATATGAAAATTATTGTAAAAGGTGCAGAAAAGGTTACATGGGTAGAAGATTTATGTGGTCACAAAAATATTTTAGATGTATGTTACACAGGTATACCAAATTTAAACGATTTGAATATGATGTATAAAAATAATATGTTTCATTGTTTATCTCATAAAAATAAATGCGCTCTAAGAAATGCTTTATGTATAAAAAAATGGTGTTTTCTAAATGGATATTCATTTCCTTTTTTTAAATTATTATCTTAAAGTTACGTCATTCTATGATTCGTATATTCGTAGTTGTATTATTATAACTATGTAAGTAACTGTAATGATTTCAATAAAATGTTTTCAATTTGAAAATTGCGTTTAATTATATGCTTTATATTTTATAACCTTAAACTTAAATCTAATAATCTTAAAGAAAAAATCGTCTTTCATGTTTAAAGTTTATTTCTTTATACTCAATACATTTTCAAAAGTTATCGGTACATAACGTTTTTGAAATTTTCTTGACAAGACTGTCGGCGAGGTCCATTATCTCGTCCACAGGGTTCTGCACCACGTACTGCGCACTCAGTAGCACGTTGTCCTCGCTGTCTACATTGTCCGAGCTAGAAACCATATCATTGGACAAATCCAAAACCTTGATTCTAATAAGTTTTATTCCTTTCTGTTCCTTAGTGATCACATAGGATTTTGTTGATTTTGATCTCTTTGAAGTATTTTTCCTCTGTTTAGGTCTCTTGTTTTGTTTGGGAGTATTGATCGGTTTGATACATAAGTCTGGGTATTCTTGTGTAAATCCTTCTAATGGGTCTTGCGCATATTGAGAAAAAAGGATGTCGGAAGAGTCAGCCATTGCCTGCAGCAAAACAAAAGGCTTTATAATAAAAATATAAAAGAAATGCAAACAATTTAAGATTATCAAAAAATATACTCACATGAAAAGCCTCGAAAGTGAACTAGTATAGCGCTCGTCAGTGACGGTACGTGAATGAGAGAAAATACTAAACAACTTATTGAATGTTAATGAAATATTGCTTATTTTGCATTGCGTCACAGATGACACCAATACAACACGTGCAATCAAATATAGCTTAATCAACTGAAAATTAATATTGTAAATAGGTAGTTGTGAAATAAAACAACAAATGAATTGAACTAAATTATATTTTATTCATTATCACTTATCTATGTAGATACAGGAATGCCACAGTACCTTATTTAAAATCTTAAAATATTTAATCTATGCATGCTCAGTCTATTTAACTTATTATATAGTTATATCATGATTCATATAAGACTAAAATAATCTAGACTGGTGACCCCAAGCTAATGTATTTATATTATTTTTTAAAATGATTCTTTTATCGTCATTGCTTGATAAAGCTACTTTATCAACAGATTGAGTAAATATTTGATGTTTAAAGGATTTGAAAACCACATTTTTTTTTCGTATGATATCCTCATCCATTAGGACTTTATTATAGTCTTTGAAAAACAACTGTTGAACAACAGGCTTTTTAACTCCTTTAGCTTTCTTTATTTCCTTATTATTCGTCTTAATACAATACAATTTCGATCTTAAGCCGACAAATTCTGTAATAAGTTGTCCTCCTAACTCATCTTTAAACAAACCAGGAACCTTTTTATTTTGACGAACGATACCGTATAAATTATTTTCATCGTAATTACTTGTATCAAAATAGTTTTGAAACCTAAGTCGTAAATCCCTATAAACATCAGCAGTTTGTACCGAGTACAAAAAACTGTCTGTGTCTGTATAACAAAGTTTTAAATTATTCCTGTAAAAAGGTTTCATAATAGAATAATGAAAGTTATACATATGGCTTTTGGAAACTTCTAAAACTGTGAAACCTATATAAATAGGTTTATCTAGTGTTACTGTTTCAGGTTTCATCTGAACTGCTACAAAATTTTCAGAAAATATGGTTGAACTATGATAGTTAGGTCTCGCTATTAACTGTTCTGCCGTAAATTGTTTTTTTGTTTTATTTTTTGTATCAATCCACTGATTAACTAATCTAACGTCAACCCTTTTTTCCGAATCCTCTAAAGTTTTACCAAATATGCTGTTATTCAATAACTTAAAAAAGTCTTGCTCAAAAGTAGATGTCGCCTTTTTTCGCAATTCTGTATTTAAATCTATATATTGCTTTAAATAAGGACTTTGTTTAAATGCTATCACTTTGTGAATTTTTTTCAGTTTAAGCCCATGAGCTAAACACGTTTTAAGGTGCACATAATGAATGACATAGTTAAATTTGTCATATAAGTTGGGAATTAATTTTGGAGTTTTTGAACCCGGTGGTATGAATTTTTGCGGGCAAAACGGTATTTCATTGTGAAGATCATGCAATTTTTCTGGGTATTCCAAATCAACTTCTAAAATATAACCCTCTTCGGAGTTATCTGGTGTATTAAGTATTTCTAGGCTTATTTCAGAGCTATTCAATAATCGGAAATCTGAATGAGGTAAATATGAACACATTGCATATCCATACAGATTATTGCAATCAATGTAAAATAAATAGTTATCAGGAGAAAATGGGTCATAATCCGGCAAGTATTTGTTGTTTGCTTTTGCATATCTAGTAGAACATAAACATACTCCTCCGCGAATTCCTTTCTGAATTAATCGAATAATTTCCAAATCTTCAATTAATTGTAGTTTTACATTTGTTTTTAGAAGCATAGCATCGAAACTTAAGCTTGGGGCTGTGAGATAGAATGATGGATCTAATTTGTAATTGACTTTACATGTATGACGAAACTTTTCAAATACATCTGCTAGTAGTAACACATCTGTTTTCAGATATAAGTCTGTGTAGTCACCGAGATTTTTTAGATTAAATTCTTTCCATATTTGTTCAGCATGTTTATAATCAGACTCCGTAATAGTTGAACCACTCAAACTGCTATAGAAGCTTTGACGTGGAGGTAATTGTGTCTCATTGTATGACCTCCAGTTCGACATGTATTCGTATGGGTATACACCTTTTCGTTTTAACAACTCAAACTTTACTTTTTGTGGAAAAAAATCTGATAAATGTACAAAATCGTCTGTATTTAAATTTGAAACAAGTTTTTCAAGGCTGGTACCCAAAAATTTAAAGGAGTCTACGAAACGAACGGCCATGTATTTATTATCATCAGTTGTAAAAAACTTAGTAAATGAAATATAGTTTTCTTTATTTTTTGCTACAACTTTTATTGGTCCCGATGTTTGTCCTAATTGACTTATGAACAAATGGCTGTCGTAGCCAGACAAGTTGTGAAAAAACACAGGTACAAATTGTGGTAAACGAAAATTTAGATTGCAATAAGAATGTGCAGCGCCGCGATACTTGCCTGTCAAGTGACAATGGTCTCTAACCTTGTCGTCAAATAGTAGCTGATTGCAAAGGTAACATAATTGAGATTTTCTGAATGACTCCGTTTCTTCAGATGTTAGGTTTTTCAGAGGTATTATATTTTTATATATTTCTAAAATGTTACACACATCTTTCTTAAGGTTTTCTATAAATATTTCAACACAATCATGACCTCTATAAGAAACGTAGCGGTTTAATGAACTATCATAAGAACATACTACATAATAAGCAAATGCTGCTGGAATATGTCTTTGAAACACTTCCACACAACTTGTACTCGCCCCATCTGAAATTGGTTGTAAAAGCGATTCAAAGTCTGCATATATAACAAAAGGCATGTCCTGCATTTTTTGATAGTTTTTGAATTGTACGAGTGTACCACGCTTCGGCAAAATAGTAGCAACACCACCGCATACATGAGCGTTAAGTTTCTCGTCATTTTGAAAAAATATCATACAATCATCACAAAAATATATTTTACCGTGATGTTTAGTTATTTGGGATCTTAATAAACGACTAAGGTCTTTTATCAAACAATAATGTGAAATATTTCCTTTTTCTATGTATAACAGGTTAACATGATTATTTTTCTTGTTTTGAGTTCGATATAATGGACCAACAATATTCGTTTTGTTTTGAATCCCATAAACATTAACGCTTACAGTAGGGTTATATTTTTCAAACGTTTTTATGTCAGAAAATTTGACGGGAAACGACATGTTACGTGAATTAAGCACCGTCTCAAAGTGAGGGTAAGACGAAGTTCTATGTGCATTACTTTGAGCAGGAAATAACGCGGCTACAATGCTCCATAAAAAACAAAAATTATCTTTGTTTTGAATATTGATGCACGCATGTTTTAACTTCAATGCTTTTGGCAATGCAATATATCTAGATGCTCTCAAGGGATTATACTTATTAATATTAATTTCCAAGTGACAATTACGTAGAAATAGCCAACCACTATCCCGTTCTTCAAACTCATCAATTTTAGCTGAGATAATGCTGATTACCCGAGTAAAAATTTCCTCAAAATCAAAGTTTTTGTGTATGATTATGTTTTCCGTAGCGAAAGACTTGATTTCAGATTTTTCCATTTCACTATTCCTCAAATAAAACTCGGCAAATAACTCGAAGTTAACTTTGATACTGTTAAAAGTCATCTGGCGCGCTAGAAGAAGCTGTCGGACGCGCGAGCGCAGGCCGCGGAGAAACTCGACCGGCGCTAGCGCGCCGCTGTCGCCCTCGCCGGTCGCGCTCGGGCACGTCTCGCTATTGCGCAATCGATATGATGCTATTCGACTACGGAAAGCACTACTTATTTTTTCAATACCATCACTTACTTCAATGATAGAGTTATTTTTGTGTAAAGCACTTTTCAAATGAGCTGAGAAACCTTTGCTTTTGATGGAAATATC
This sequence comes from Pyrausta aurata, assembly GCA_963584085.1. Taxonomy (NCBI): domain Eukaryota; kingdom Metazoa; phylum Arthropoda; class Insecta; order Lepidoptera; family Crambidae; genus Pyrausta; species Pyrausta aurata. Next base: position 9,278,063 of record OY757272.1, on the reverse strand, counting down.
GCAAACTGAACAATATATTGATCTATTTGCCATTCTGTGATCTCGTAAGTAAAGATTAGATTAATGAAATTAAATAGACTGAGCCCTGAGTATAAAAATGTACCTATTACATAAAGAATAATAATCTTATGACATTAAGAAAAAAAATATGACACCTTAAAACACCATTAACATAAACTACTCTATAATTTTTTCTTATCGGCGAAAAATGTACCCTCCTCAACAAAATCCGCGCGCGCTAGCTTTATAAACTGACGCAGTTGATCCACTCCATCAGCATCAGAATCGGTTTGGTACTTTAAGGACAGAAGTGATTTCTCCCAGCGATCCTTGGGGGCTACAGACCTGATGTCTTTCGTGTTATAAACCCGTAGATCTATAAAGAGATCACCGGGTAAGCTCGCTGTGCGGCGCAGGTTCCCGTCGGCGATGCGGCGCGTGAGCACAGACTGCAGGCGGGCGGGAGGCGCGCGACACGACTCAATCTCCTCGTCGTCGTCAAGCTCCAACTTCCAACCTGAAGTTGGAGCTCTCTTTTCCACGCTCGTAGAGAGCTTCTGCTTGTTGGTTGCTGGACGTTTTTTCCCAGCTTTACTTGCGCTGAAATCATAAGGTTCTTAATGGATATCACGAAACTTTATTGAGAGTAATTGATTTTATCATTGAGATCCTATTGAGTTGCTATTGAGTTCCTACCTACCTAGTAACTGTATCACTTTTGCATACTTATAAAAAAACTAAATTAGGGGAAACTTTTGTGAATGCACTCAGAACTAAATCGATGTTGATAAAACTTGATACTTGTGATTATTTTAGTTGCACATGTCGAATAATAGTTTGACTGTCAAATCTAAACGAGTGATAAGTTAACGTAACGTGAATGAATTCAACTTACCGTTTATTAAGTTGCTCGTCTTCTGAATCGGTGAGCTCCTCCTCAGCTGGCTTGCGCTTCTTAGATGCGGTTTTTTTTGCCGTCGTACTTTTTTTACTGAAATAAAAATGATAAGTATATTAAAAAGTTAAGCCTGTATTGATCATAAAAACCAGTAATAAATTTTACAAAGGCAAACATTTTAACTAGAAGAATAAACACACCTCTAATGAATATAACGAAACTTTATTGAGAGTACTTGATTTAATCATAGAAAATGTATAGAGTTCACCCATATCTATAAGTAATTACCTAGTAACTGTATCACATTTTCATACTTATATAAAAACTAAATTAGAGGAAAGTTTTGTGCATGCACTCAGAACTAAATCGATGTTGATAAAACTTGATATTTGTAATTATTTTAGTTGTACATAATCATTAAATCAATCTAGTAGCCGTTGTCGAATAATAGTTTGGCTGTCAAATCTAAACGACTGCTAAGTTAACGTAACGTGAATGATTTATAACTTACCGTTTATTAAGTTGTTCGTCTTCTGAATCGGTGAGCTCCTCCTCAGCTGGCTTGCGTTTCTTTGATGCGGTTTTTTTTGCTGTCTTACTTTTTTTACTGAAATAAAAATGATAAGTATAATTAAAAAGTTAAACCTGCGTTGATCGTAAAACCAATAATAAATTTTACAAAGGCAAACATTTTAACTAGGAGAATAAACCCACCTCTTAGAGACTTGTTCGTCTTCAGAGTCGGGAAACACTCTGTTGCTCGTCTTGCGCGAGCGCTGGACGGTGAACTCGTCTTCAGAGTCTGAGACTTCTCTTTGGTAGTATTCAGTGGTAGACCTAAAGACGGAAGATTATATTAGCAAAATTCACACTATAACGAGTTATCAAAGTAAGAGTGAATTGTTTAAAAACTTACGCACATGATGGGTATGCAGGGAATCTTCTTGCTCGCAGGAACTGGAGAATCACTTGAAGTAACTGATTGTAGTCACAGGTAACGGCACTGATGCAAATAGCGTTTATTGATTTAGGGCTCTTATTTAAAACAAAAAATTGCAAAGTCAGATAAAGAGGTTGACAACATTTTTATTTGATTACTTAACTATATAAACGTAAACTTTAATTAATATCCATACAAATGTATCATTGAAAAAAGATTGGCGAAACCTGACATATTTTGTAACAATCAGCGAATTATAAAATGTTATTATTTTTTGTGGAAAACAAAGGCAAATAGAATTTCGCAAACACAAATCCAAAGGTTAATTTAAGTACAGTCGGCAGAAGTTTAGATATCACGCATAATGATTACCTATGTAAGTATATAGTGCAGTCTTTAGTTTATTAAATAAAACAATAGAATTTGATCACCAGTCATTTATGAAAAATGGGGATGAATGTTAGATTCTTAACTGCTATACGATTTTATTTGTTGCTCTATGATTTATTGATTTTAAAATGTATATCTACCTACTGTGTGTTTTATGCAATAAAGTATCTTATCTTAAGTATTCTTAACATACAAATATTCCATCCCATAAAAACTAGAAATGACACATTTCCTTACGGCTAAAACAAATCTCACTATTTTCAATCAACCTATCAAATTGATATAAACAACTAGGTACGTAGATACACAAAAGCTACTGCAATAAAGTATAGAAAAATATTAGCGAACATGAAATAGTTAATTGTTAATTTGTTGTTCTGTGTCTGTTGACTGTACCTTCATGTATCAAAATTTCTGTAAGTATAAAACTGCATATTCCACAGAATAGAAAAAAACTTCAAACAAAGTACAGTTACAACGAAGAATGTTAATAACATATTTTGTATTTTATATTTATTACATAATTTTATACCTATATAAAATACAAGTTTTGGTGTTTATGATTTCGATATAAATATTAAAAACAAGGTTTAATTACGTGATATCACGTTCACATTTCACTATTAAATTTTCACTATGCATGCATTGAGAAATCTAGAATGTAAAATTTGGAGGCAATCTTGATGTTTGAAGATATCTTACTCGTATTCCCATTCCAATAAAACTTTAAATCATTCTAAAAAGTGTTAATAATATCTAACTTTATAAATCAAACAAAATCATACTCTATGGATGAATGTTGTTCCCGTTGACTGTACTTTTGTACGCTGCAGTATTTGGCATTAACGTATTGGTAGCGCTAGGGTTCCTTGTAGCTAATTCCATTTTACAACTTTGGTCTTTTGAAGATGATTCGTCATCGCTGAAAGTGATCTAGGTAGCAGTGGGAAAAATCAATCACAGAAAATTTTTGATTTCTCATATTATTCTAATGCTTAAAACAAAATAAAATAGACAATAAAACAAGAAAATAATATATCAAGATATAGATAGATAGACCAATCATTGCTGCTTAAGGTCAATGATATTTTCGTCACAACGGGAACGCCAATAAATTGGTTGTTTCTTTGAATTATTATTACGTGAAAACTAATTTGAAACACTTATTAAACCGTTTCAATACTTTTATGTGAAAAGACATGATATTATTTTATTATACGGAACCTTTTTTTAAAGCTAATTTCATTTTATTATTCGACTTATTATTTGTGCTACAAATAGGTATGACAGTCGGCTGCCGCAAGGGTATCATATTATTGCATTCCAATACTCGGACAGTAGGCAGCAGGAACTAAGTGCTGACGCTTCAGATATGAACCACTGACTTTGTTCATGAATGTGTGTAATTGCGCATCAGTATTTTAGTGAACGCTACGAGCATCACACGAAGTGAGGTTTATACTTGGTGCAAACAATTACGATGAAACAGATCCAAGTAATTAGTACTCTCAACTATTCAGCTAACATTGGCACGACCAAGCGGGCTAGAATGTACCATTCCCCTGTGGAAGGTTTCAGTTCTAGGTGCCAATGTTTTCTGTATACAAGGTTTACGTCGGTACGACCAAGCGGGCCAGAAATAAAGAAAGGGTTTAGTTCTGGGTGCCGACGTTTTCCGAGACAAACACCACAACGGTCTTGTTCAACAAAACTTACGAATATTGCACGACCAAGCGGGCTAGAATAAACCTTACCTACAATAGTGATTCCTCTCGGTATGCTAACAAAATACAGTGCGGTGCATGAAAAAAACTGTGATCGAGGTTAAGCGGTGAAAGACAAGTATGTTGCGAGACAATGGATCTCCAGGGAATACGATTCACCGGTATGTTTTCTGATTTTGTAATTTTGTGGTGTATATTGGGCAGGAATAATTCACTTTTTTCGAATGAGCGAACGAAGAGAGCGAATGGTGAAGAAAAAAGTGAATTAGAATGCCCAATATACACCTACTCTCGTGTGCTGGCAGGTCTTAGATCGGATAGTTCTCCAGGTTGGGATGGCGTCTCAGTTAGGTTTCTAAAAATGGCAAAAGATATTGTGGTTCCAGTTATCAGCCATATTGCGAACATCTGTTTCAAGAGAGGGATCTTCCCACTTAGCCTTAAACTAGCCCTGATCACGCCAGTATTCAAGAGCGGAGACAATGAACACATAAATAACTATAGGCCAATCTCTGTACTACCAACCATATCAAAAATATTAGAAAAAATAATTAATAGCAGAATAATTGACTACCTAGAAAAGTACAGCGTTCTTTCTGAATCGCAGTATGGTTTTAGACGGGGGAAATCCACCGAGGATGCGGTCTTAGCTCTGAGTTCGCTAATCACAGAGAAACTTGATAAGAGACACAGGTGCCTTGGTGCATTTATTGACCTTAAAAAAGCATTCGATACAGTATCAGTCCCTATTCTTATTAAAAAACTCGAGAATATTGGCATAAGAGGTCAGGCCCTGGCATTACTTAAGGACTACTTGAGTGACAGAAAGCAAAAAGTTAAGATAGGAGACAAAATTAGTGATGCTAGGGAGGTCACTCACGGGGTCCCGCAGGGTAGCGTCCTCGGACCTACACTATTTTTGGTATATATAAATGACTTACTAAACCTGAAGCTTTGTAATGCTCAGCTATTTTCGTATGCGGATGACACAGCGGTTATTTTTTCGGGATCTACATGGGGTGATGTTCGTAAATACACACAAGGAGGGCTGGAGATTATTGCAGACTGGCTAGACTCCAACTTACTTACACTTAATGCAGAAAAGACTAACTATATATGCTTCTCTATTAATAATAAAACAAAACCGAGCCCTAATTTTGAAATCAAAATCCACCGATGTTTTCTTAACCCTGATCAGGACCACCATTGCGACTGCCCCACCATTGATAGGGTAACTTCAACTAAGTACCTAGGTGTGATTGTTGATTATCGACTTAGCTGGCACAATCACATGGACCTAGTTATTACTCGAATTAGGAGGGCTATATGGATCTTTAAAATATTAAGGCATGTTGCTGATAAACCGTTGCTAAATAGGATCTACCTAGCATTAGTACAGTCAATCTTAGGTTACTGTATCACTGCTTGGGGAGGTGGCTCTAAAACCAAATTATTAGAAGTAGAAAGAGCTCAACGGTTATTACTGAAGGTCATGTATTTTAAGCCACGTAGATTTCCTACAGTCGAACTGTATGAAATGTGTCATATCCTTAGTGTAAGGAAACTTTATATATATCAAGTTATCCTAAAAACTCATAAAACACTACATTACACACCACAAACAACAGAAAAGAGACGCAGAAATAAAGCAGTTCAAATTTCTAATACTAAAACTAAATTTGCAAGATACCAATTTAAACGAAGTGCAGGATATATTTACAACAAGATTGACAGAGAGCTTCAAATCTATCCACTGAAAACCTCACACTGTAAAAATGTACTACAAACGTGGCTTGAAGGTCTTACCTATAATGAAACAGAGAGTTTGTTATCATAAAAAAAAAAAATACTTACAATTGGAAAGGATTTGAACTTTAGTGTTAACCTGTTAGAGTAGAAAACTATTATATTAAAATATTTTAAAATTGTAGAAACTTATTGTTAATTGTATTAAAATCTATAAAATGTATAAAAAAATACATATAATTTAATTTATGAAATGTATTAAAATTTATAAAATGTATTAATTTTCATAAAATGTTTAACATATAATATAATTTCCTTATTTGTTTTTTGTAGAAGAGCGAGCCCTCCTGGCACAAGTATTTAAATATACTTAAAAGGAGGACTCAACAATGTAACATTGCTTATACTAAAGGAAAATAAATAAATTTCATTTCAAAAAAAAATTTCATTTCAATGTTGGTCAAATAAAACACGATGACAAAAAAAAAATAAGAATGGGCCTATCAAACATGTCACTTCCCTGCTCACCCCCGGGTTTGTCCAATCGTATCAATACAGTTAATTTTTACCGACTTAAAAAAAAGGAGGTATTCAATTAGACCTGCATGTATGTGATATCGTTAGAATTTGATAAAATTTTAGTATGTTGATCTGTTAAGGCTTCTAAATACGTGCAAAATTTCGTAATGTATGTATGTTTGTCCACGGATTTCTCAAAAACGAGAAGTGATAGAGTGTTTATTCTTTATAGTTAAATTATTTATAGTTAAAATAAGTTAAGTATATTTCCGCATAAGGTACAGTTTGAGTTTCATTAAAATCGGTCCAGTAGTTTAGTTGAGATATGGGTAAATAACTAAAAATCATGAAATAAAAAATAATTTAAAAAATTAAACCGCCTTAAAAAAACTGAAAGATAGGTGACGCGCCACTCGAAAGTGGACCGCTAAAATCAGGCCCCCGTCGCCTATAGATAGTTTTACAATATTTTTAACACTCACAGTGTCATATTTTATTTATCATTTTTATTTGGCGCGGTCGGACCGACAGCACGGTAGCTCAATTGGAAGAGCAGTTGGCCCGGATAGCCAGAAAGATGCTGGTTCGAATCCCGCCCGTGCGCAATTTTTGGTTTCATATTTCATCTTTTAAGCCTATTATAATTGCCATTGGATTGCGTGCGCGGGTGACATTTATAAGACGTGTGACGTAAGGAATGTGTAGTGCCATTTTTTAGCTGACAATTATAGGTAAACCGCGAAATTGAGACCTCGCCTGCGGGGTACAGGGGCGCGGGGGGAGGCGAGTGCGGGGCTTGTGAGAGGTGCGGGCGGCAGGCACATTCTTTTCAAAATTCAGTACGCTCGCTACACACGTAGCGATAGCATCTGTTGACAGGTGCGGACGCTTTGACAGAAGTACACAAGAGAATACTGTCTGACTGAAGTCTGAAGATGAGTCGCAGTATATTCGGACACAAAATCTATATTATTGTATTTTTGTCGTGTTTTTTAAAATTCTATTTTACATCATTCTAGCATTAAGTCCACCGTTTGAACACTGTTAAATAACAGTGTTTAAATAAATGCTCTAAATACACCGTGCTTTTTTAACCGTCTTACAGCCGAAGGCCACTTAAAGTATCCAATAATTACATGTCATTCGTTAAATAAAACTTGGTTTTTATTAGAGATGTGCCGACTATGACTTTGGCCGACTAGCCGACTAGCCGACTAGTCGGCAGCAAAATGGCCGACTAGTCGGCCGACTAGTCGGCCAGGCCGATCATTACTTTCGGTAAAATCCGGGTGACGTCGGAAATGTTCGTGAGCGCGCTCTCGGCTTGGCGCACGGCCGGCGCCCACGCGGACCTGTCAGGACATGTTTTTGTTGACATTGCGTCGTTCATTCTACGTCATTCATTATTTGTAAACATAAAAACCGGCGTTTTTTATTTTATTTTTTTATATATTTTTTATACTCTGTATTCCTTCTGTACTCCTCGGAGACCTGGGTTTTGTACCGAAAGCATATGCGCACGCTAGACAAGTTTCACCTCAAATGCTTGAGAGACATTTTAAACATCAAATGGTCAGATCGAGTACGAAATACTCAGGTACTTAGACGGGCAAATGTTTGCGGCATTGAGGCGTACTTGATGCGTCGGCAGCTTCGTTGGTGCGGTCACGTCTCGCGCATGGCTGACGAGAGAATCGCAAAACGCATTTTCTTTTCTGAACTCCAAAACGGCAAGCGGAAACAAGGCGGCCAGTTCTTACGTTTCAAGGATGTTCAGAAAAGACATTTGAAGCGTTGCGACATTGACCCACTAAAGTGGGAAGTTAATGCTAGCCATCGCCTGGAGTGGAGGCGCCTGGTGCAGAAAAAAGTTTACGACTTCGAAGAGCAACGGAAATCTAATCTGGATTCGAAGCGCGATGCTCTTAAAGCTAGACCACCAGCGGCTATATTTTATTATTATGTGAACGGTGTCCTGACGTGTCGGCAATGTTCGCGCACATTTTCTAATAAGATTGGCTATTGTAGCCATATAAGGGCACATGATAGGGCAGCCCAACCTAGCCCTCATAGTGCAGACTAAAGGAATGTTTTGCAGTCACCGTAGCCGAAAGCGGCTTGGGAGTATATATATATATATATTTTTTATATTACAAGATTCACAGCTCTAGTTATTTATTAGTTATTATATTACCGTGTAACTAAACTTACAGCCAATAACGAATCTACATTTAAATTTTCAAATGTTATACATCGACAATCATAAGCAAATAAGTAAGTGGGTTCTCCTCACACTGTGTGTTTTATTGGTGTTTAATGAAATAAATAATATATAACGTTCAATTACTAAGCTAACACAGTGCAAATAATTGAATTAATAGTGAAATTAACTAAATAAGATTGTTTGCGTCATGTCGAAAAAGAAATCACGCATTTGGATTTTTTTTTGACGAATTGGAGGGAGAAGATAGCAGTAAAGTGAAGTACAATCAGTGTCAAGCAGTTATTTCTCGTGGTGGTCAGGGGAAAAGGGCAAATACTACGAGCAAACATTCAAACTGATGCTTCAACTAGGTTCTTATTAATCCTTATTAATTTCGAGATTGAATAACTTTGGGATGTCAAAGGAAGAGTTCCTATTTTTTATATTATAATTGAACCTACTTATTACCAAGGAATATTTGCTTTAACCTATATTTTGTTATTTTATAAAAGACTAAAGGAAGAGTTCCTATTTAAATTTTCTACCAATTATTAAATTGTATTGTAAACTGAAACTGTTATTCTTATAATAACAAGAGTAAAGATACAATTTCATTTCAATCACTCTATTTTTTAAGCATATTAACATGAGTCAGAAGCGGGCCGACTAGTCGGCGGATTTAGCCGACTAATCGCCGACTAGTCGCCGACTACAAAAATGGCCGACTAGTCGGCTTTACCGACTAGTCGGCGACTAGTCGGTACATCTCTAGTTTTTATTAAGATTTCAAAGCATAAGACATTAAAGAAGATATCAGCACAATTTAGTACGAAACATCCTGTAACGAGCACTACGCGCGGGTCATTCACTTGGCTGTCTAGCACTACTGACCTTATTTTACGCACGAATAGAAAGGGGCGAGGCGGTGGGCGTCACAAAGGATTGCGCTAGCGCATAATTGGTTAGAGATCCACGTGGACTGTCTTAGATTGGCTACGGTGCGGAACGCGTGGAGGCGGCAAGGTCAAGGAATGCATTGTTGAAAACATAAACATTAGGAACAGGATGATACATTACGTAACATTAATATTAGATATTTTTTACACCAAAATTATGTGGAGTGTAATAAAAAAAAAACATGTCCTAGAGTAAGTACGAGAGTAAGTAAGAGTAAGACGGTTAAAAAAGCACGGTGTATATACGAATATTATATAATAAAATATAGATCTAAACTCAGTGGAATATGAACTAGAATGAATATGAACTCGATAATACACTCAAACAAAACAGTCGCAAAAGTTACCAGGGAATGTTATTTGAAGTTTTTAATTTTTCCAAAAAATCTATCTTATTTTAAAATTCCATTTTATTTATTGATCAAAATCCACAATTTTGGATAGTAATATTTGGAATTAATTCACTCTTATTGGTGTAATTGTATTGAATCGAATATTTTTTTCCAATATTTTATGTAATGTTTATAAAGTGTCGACACTGACGACCACTATTGTGACCACTGACGTCACATATCTTATGAACTGTCACGGCAAATTTCGTCTCTTGTGTATCACCGCCGCCCGCACCCCTTACATTCCCTGCTCTCGTCTTTCCGCCCGCACCCCTGTACCCCGCAGGCGAAGTCTCAATGAAGCGGTTTACCTATAGTATGACATGCCGTATCTTCCGCTATTTTACTTTAATCAAAGACTTAAAAGCTTAAAATAGCATCGGGCACACACGCACGCGTCAAGCTTACGTCGTACACCTACAGTCCAGAAACATCATGCACTGAGTCCAAAAATAATTGTTACTTCAAATAGAAGACGAATGCTTTTTAGTTGGATGGATCATGTCTGACCATAGCCTATTCACTAATAATAATAATTATAAGTTTACTTAATATGCATTGTTGCAGCATAGAAAAAGGTAAGCAAAGTGGCACCAACCTGACTCGATGTGTCGCACCGTGATGGGCAGACTGCCCGTGGCTAGAGATTCCTGTCGGAGCTGACTATACATCTTCGCCACTTTGTCTTGGTCCATGTTCTGTAAGAATAAACGATTTTATATATTGAAGCTTTTGTGTTTCGCAACTCTCAAAGTATTTTGCTGCCAAAAATACTTTCGAACTTCCACCATGACGTCATTCAATACGCCATGACAGTTCGAGCGTTTTAGGATCTAAGGTACGGTATTATCGTTTGAAATTTAGTCAACTGGCCTAGGCTAGTATAGTTTGTCGTTCTAGGAATACTCAGATGAATAATGTTTTATTTAATAAATAAGAGAGAAAATGAAATTTACATATAATAACACTTAACCTAAAGAATAAATAAAAGAAAAAAAAATAAAGAACTTATATCTACTGTAAATAAAAAACATATAGTATAGTTTTATACAGCTTAATAGCTATCATACTAACTGTTAAAACGGGTAACGTAAATACGGAGACCTTGAGTAAATGGGCTGTAATTCTGTTTTTTAACATATTTCAAATAGTTATCAAGTGTTCTTCAACGATGATATGAAACCAAAAATTGCGCAGAAACTTACAATTTTTTATTTTATTTCATCTTTTAAGAATTCAAAATATGACACAGAGTTAAAAACCATTCTAAAACTAGTTATTATGTGTATATACCTGCAGCTTAGGCCGGCAGTTCTCCCTCGCGTACACAATGTACTTCTTGAGCAGGTCCTGCGGCAGTGCGTCCGGGTCGGACGCCGCGTCCGCCAGCGCGGTGCCCTGCTGCGTCGGGTGGTGCCGGATGTGAGAGCTCACCACGAACCTGGGGACAGGTGTTCATGTTTAACTCGTCAAGTATGTGTAAACGAGACACAACAAAAATTCCATTGTTATGCGGCGCCCGGCTGTCGTTGGATACCTGACTGATTAATTGCTCCCAGCGAACTTAGTTTTGCCCCCGGCCCCGTCCCGCCCCGCCCCGTTTTATGGACATTTTCTTTGCTATGAACCTCACGGAGCCCGAGACCTTTCCAACGAGTGCAAAACCGTGGAAATCGGTTGGTGCATTCTGGAGTTATAGCGTCAGGAAGGAAAACCCGACTTATTTTTATAAAGTAGAATGATTAAGTATTCATTACACATATCGAGTTTTCATTATTGTAAGATGTATTCTGCTATTCGGGACGGAAACAAATCCAACAAATCAAAAACCATGGCAATCGATCCAGCCGTTCTCGAGTTATAAGTGTTGTAACAAACACTACTTTCTTTTATATATATATATGGATTTATAAATCCACACTGTTATGTTTTTATCGAGGATATTGAATGAGGTGCTCGTAGCGCAGTGGTGGTAGGACTTTGGTAGAGATACCGAAGTTAAGCAAATTACGGCGCGGGCGTGTTTGGATGGGTGACCATTCCGACCATATAAGTGACGTATCACGAGCATCTCCGTGCTTCGGAAGGCATGTTAAGCAGTTGGTCCTGGCTAATATCGATTGGTATTAGTCGTTAAGCCTAGACAGAGGCCCTATGGGCGGCTTGATAAAATCTGACAGCAAGGTTGGTCGCTTGCCTTGCAAACACTCCTCCGCCAATCCGCTCTGAGCCCGCGTGGTGGAGTATGGCTCATACTACCTCACATTTGAGGTAAGGCCTTGCCCAGAAGAATTTATCACTTACTTAGCTAAATGCGCGTCCTGCATAGGGTCGGCCTCGTCGCGCACGACGCACAGTACGTCGAAACGCGACAGAATGGGCTCCGACAGGTTAACGTTCTCAGTAAACGTGAGCGACGCGTCGTAACGCCCGCCGATCGGATTGGACGCTGCTATTATTGAGCATCTGAAATGGAAGTGATACAGTAAGTAATTAAAAAGACAAAGATAAGATCTAGTTCTACAAAGTGTAAATGTAATAGTAATCTTCTAAAGCTAATCAAAGCAGATGATGGACTCGCATCTCGAGAATTTGGAATATGAAAAGGCGGTTCGCGTAATGACTGCAGTAGTGATAGCGTGTTAAAATTGCTACAGGAAGTAATATTTTATACTCAAAATAGTTTAAAAAATATATTAAATTCCTAAATAAACGCCACACCTAAGGAAAAAATAAGTTTTAAATTAGTCACCCAAATGGATATCATCATATAGCTATCGCCAAGTGAGATGGTGAATGACAGATGGTGTAATAATTTGGGTAGCACGTTTCTGTTTCACATTGAGATTGTGATATTAATTTTCAAATATCATTTTAAAAGCTTCATAAAGTCTATGACAAACTAAAATGAGAATTAGACGTCACGCAGACTGCAAATTAATCGATCATTTCTTTAATCGGCTTTTTTGCAAGTGCGCAGATTTTGACAACTCCTAATCAATCTAATCCGAAGCCGATCTAATTATCGGCCCATTAAAAGTGGGCAGTCTGCACAAGGTTTTTTCATTTCAGATTGCTTTCGGTTATTATCATTTTACCCAGCAACAAGACTGCCTCGTTGGTTTAGAGGTTGGTTCGCTGGTTGCTACCCAAGAGGTCCCGGCTTTGAATCCCAGGTCAGGCCGAAATTTGTTAGTGCGTTTTTCTGACTTGAAAATACTCGGAAACAGCTCGGATTCAGTAATTTGGTGGTGATGACACCCCTGTGCCGCGGAAAGCACGTTAGGCCATTGGTCCTGCGCCTGATCTCTCACCGGGGATATCGGAGCCGTCTCAATGAATTAATGAGAGTGAATGAACAGAGAATGCACTTGTGTATTGCGCACACATCTGGGCACTACAATAGTGATTACTTATCTTACCTAGCATGCAGCGACGTGACGATGCCGGCCTTGGATATGGATATGGACTGCTGCTCCATGGCCTCGTGTATGGAGGTGCGGTCCTGGTCGTTCATCTTGTCGAACTCGTCGATGAGGCACACGCCGCGGTCGGCCAGCACGAGCGCGCCCGCCTCTAGAGTCCATTCCCTGAGGAAATACAGGGTGATTATACAGGGTGTAACAAAATGCTCGACGAAGCCGAAAACCACTTATGTCCCCCATTCGTACGATTGTTTCTCTCGAAGAAACCATACCTGGAAATGGCGCGTTACTGAGATATTGACAGTCAAAGAGAAGTTTTTTTTCAGCTTTTTAAATAAATGACTTCTATTAGTACTAACAAGTTTTTTTCTCTTAAAACATGTTAAAAATTTTCATTAGTTTTTTTCATGCACTACGCAATGTAGCTCTCCGCGCGCGTTTACATTGTGGCTAATAAATCAATGATTTATTTTAATGCCTAAAAATAAAAGTCGTTTCCCAGCGATTATTTTCGTTACATCGGTTTGGTTTGATGTACTGCGTTTTAAGGCTTCGTTAGGCCTTTTGTTACGCCCTGTGTATTGACAATATTGAAGTTTAAAAAAAACACTCAATCAGCCATGGGAACTGTTAATACTAACGACAAGATGTTGAAAATTACGAAAATTTTAAGACTTAACAGGCAAATAAAAAATAAGAGTTTTTTTCGACATCAATAATAAAGGCATAGTAAACAAACACAAATAATCAGATCTTCTACAGATACTCAATTTCATAAATACTTGCTTTACATTTATTTTGAGTATAAATACAATTTTAATAAGTGTTTTAGACTTTTAAACGGAATCACTGTATAAAAGGAATGTATTAAGGATATGGACGTATAAAGCAGACTACACATCAGGCTGAGAAGAATGTTGATCTACTACTCTTCACTACTTTTTTACTGCCTTACCTGGTTGTAGGGTTCTTCCTGACATAAGCAGTCAAACCGACCGCACTGGCACCTTGGCCAGTCGTGAAAACAGCTCGAGGCGCTATCTGTAACAAAATAAATACATCTCTCTGTCAGACACCCTGTATTTCAAGAACCACAGAATTACTATCGTTTATAATTGAGCCACTCAAATAATGCTACTTTGACTCATTTTTGAAAATAATTTTAAACTTCCTGACTTTGTTCGACTTCGTTAGACTTTGACTTTGTTAGTTTGTGTAGAATATATAACAGTACTGACAGTAGTATATTTTTTTTTCTTCTACGGTTTTTAGCTTCCGCGGATTGCGTTTCGCCACTATAGTGTAGTTTTTTGTTAAATTTTTCTTGTTTTATTGTATAACCGCCACTGTGCTGCGTCCCAGTATCGAGGCTCCCGCTGAAAATCAGCGTCGTGATAAACATTACACATGGTTATCACGACTAGTGCTGAACGGGAGCCTTTTTGATACACAATCATGCTTTTTTAAATTATTATTTTTATTATGTTTGTATTGTTGTGTGTCAAATAAATGTTTCTTTCTTTCTTTCTTTCTTTCTTTCTTTGTCATTTCTCCTTTAAATTTTCTATCTAAATTGATAATGTCAAAATAGTTATTCTCTTAGCGGCTAATAAACGATAGGTAAATACTTGAATTTAAGTGAACTATATATCGCTTAGGTAAATAGACATAATATAATTTTTTAGAAACCTATTTTTCAATTAAAAATATAGTGTAATATTTACCTTTTCAGTATACTTCAAGAACTGAGATTTGGCTGTACCAGGGTCACCACAGATGAGGACATTGATATCGCCTCTCACTTTGTGCTTATCACCTGTAAGCAAAAGTTAGTTAACACTTTTACTGTCCATGCATTACATGTAATGCACTGATGAGTTAGCTCGGAACGTCCGTGCATCGCATATAATACATTATTAACAACAAGAATAGTGAAGTTCATACGTCCGTGCATTGCATATAGTCGTGTGGGCTATTTAGTATACGTATAGGCTAGTTGACTAAATTTCAAAAACTAGATAGTACCTTAGCTTAGTAAATGTATTGATCGGATACCTTGATATTTTTAAAAATATTCAACATTTACATGATTAAATTGGACGTAGTTCTATAGAAACGTTTCAACCCACACTGAGGTGAAACTGAGATATTTAAGTTTTTGTGTTTTCATGGTATTCTTTTTTTGTCCTTTATATTATAGTAGAGTGTTTTACATATTTAAAATAAACAAAA
Source organism: Pyrausta aurata (assembly GCA_963584085.1). Lineage (NCBI taxonomy): Eukaryota > Metazoa > Arthropoda > Insecta > Lepidoptera > Crambidae > Pyrausta > Pyrausta aurata. Next base: position 9,262,638 of record OY757272.1, on the reverse strand, counting down.
AAGTGTGATTTTTCTGTGTACTTCATTTTACTGATTTAAAATATAAATTATAAATTTTTGCTTAAAAAAGCACTTGAAACGTTTCACTTTTGTATGGAAGTGTCTCGAATATTATTCTATAAAACGTTTCATCCCGATAATTTGTAAAAAAAGGCCCTTTTTCAAGAAATAAACAAGAACCTAATTGCAATTATTTATTATCATTGTACGGAAAACAAAACATGATTATTCGTTTTTAGGGTTCCGTAGTCCTACATGGAACCCTTATAGTTTTGCTATATCCGTCTGTCTGCAGTCCAGCGCAGAGACCTGAGGTGGTAGAGAACTGTAATTCGGCATGAGTGTATATTCTAATCTCTTCGCCAAAATGGTAAAATACATTTTTTTTTTCTGGGTACCTCTAATACATGTATAGATAGTGCCATCCACGAAGGCGCGCGCTATCTCTCGTCCTTATCGTTTATTGTACATGTGTGCTAGTTTTAGCCAATATTTAATGATATTATAATGAATATAATTATTAAATGTATATTATTTGATATTTTAATACCACACACCTCGCACCCCGCGCTTTCCTCAATCAAAAATAAAAGGCGCGCGCCTTCGTGGATGGCACTATCTATAACGTGAGAATGTTTTTTTTTTCTCTTGCCAAAAACATCGTGTGGGGTATCGTTAAAGAGGTCTTTTAAAATTATTATGAGTTTTCTATCATCACTTTTCGATAAAGTGGCCTGTTTCCGTAACATTTAGTTTTAAAGGGCTAATTTTTGTTAGAGTCCTATGTCCCCACTCTCTCCCAACTAAACGGTAGTAGGAAGATACGTGAAAATTCACAGCACTATCATATGATTGTGCTGTGTGTAGTGATCATATATATGATGGATTAATTTAGAAGGAAAACTATCACGGCTATGATAAGTACTAAACAAATTACGGAGTTGTAGTCCATAAACTTAAAGCAAAATCATTTCCATGTAATTTTTTGCGTAAAAAACATTTACCTCCATAACACGTTAAGATATGAAACTGTAATTGTAGTGAAATGTTGATATTTTTAAAAACAAAATTGTACATCGGCGCCATCAGAAGATATAACCAGTTTTGTCTCATAATTATGGATATTTTGATATTTAAAGGGAATCAAAACCTTAGAAGGCAATCTTAATAATGTTTTACAGGACATACACAGGCAACAATAGTGCTCAAATACTTAGTAGATACGGAACCCTTCGTGCGCGAGTCCGACTCGCACTTGGCCGGTTTTTATAACTAATAAAATGAAAAATAAAATAACAAAAAAAATAACCTCTGTTAGCCTGACACCAACGACGTGTAAATTAAAAACAAATTATTTTATAGGTTTTAAATAGTAATAATCATTAAGAGGATTGTACGATTGTTTTATGTCCTAAAATATTGATTTCCTAGTTAATGATATTTTTATTTTGACTATCAAATAATATAATAACGTGAAAATCCTACTAAAATTCATTTGATTATACTAAAAACATAGGATTTTAAACTTTCGCGTTGCATTGCAAAAACTATTAGACATGACGGGTCTAAACGCGAATAAAAACTTATGAGTTGCTATTACTCACTGCTCGACTTTTCGGCGGTATTGCAACTGCCGTGGTCACGAGTCAACTTATTCGCGTTTAGACCCGTCATGTCTAATAGTTTATACTAAAAACAGTATAATGAAATGCTTGATATTTATTGTTGAATGTTTCACAGCAATGTGAATCATTTAAAATTACTTTTATTTTTACTTTTGTAGGAGGAACATATGTTTTGAATCGTTTATATTTATTGATATCAGTTTTAAGTGAAACAACCAATAAAACATGAAACGTTGTAAATACCATGTGTAACAAATCGAGCATTTTTTAGAAATGTTTCAATTTATATTGAATCATTATTAGAAACTTTTTTGAATAAATCATTTTCAACAAAACGTTTCATGCGTCATAGCACGTTACTTTGTTGGTTAAGTTTGTTTATGAATCATTTTATGATTTTAAGCATGCTCATATTTCATAAAATATAGCCGGTTTTAAATCAGTGTCTTTACTATTAGATATAGATAGTGCCATCCACGAAGGCGCGCCCCACTCTTTTTTTGATTGAGGAAGGCGCGGGGTGCGGGGGGTGACACGCGTGTCAGTTGCGAGCCGCCCGTCTTTCAAAAATTCAGGCTCGTCGCGAAAGTGGCTCTACTTAAATTATTTTTAAAATGTCAAGAAAAGCCCAGTGTGTTGTACTAAAAAATAAACCTGGTATAATCTTCTGTCATTGTTAAATTTACTTAAAGAATTAAAATGGTAACTTAAACACCAAAATCTATTTTAAATAAAAAAAACCATGTGGTACTTATAATATTACCGGGATGTATTTTATCGGGGAAGGCTATTAAACATCACGCTAGGACCTACGTGTACGAAGAAAAAACAATTCACGCGTATGAAGTCCCGGTGCACCTATATTTCTCTTATAAAGACACTTTTAAATATATTTTTTTAATGTTATAAAACGTTCTTATATATTTCGATTACGTCAATAGTAAAAATGTTACTGGTGCAATTTTTAAAAAAAAATTACTCGTCTAGTAGCTAACCATACCCACTTAAAACTATATCTAAGTAGAGTATCTTTCCCTTTGAGTGTATTTTTTGCAGTGTGCTTGTCATTCATAAGTCATTATGATGTTCGAAATTCAATTCAAATGTTGGAAAAAGCTTGCACACATGTACTATAAACGATTTGGACGAGTGGAGGGGCGCGCCTTCGTGGATGGCACTATCTATAGAAGGTACCCAGATAGGTGGCCTGAGTATAATAACTCAATTTCGACCAAGGTGTGGGTTGAAACGTTTCTATAGAACTACGTCCAATTATGATTTAAAAAATTAAATTTGAAAGGGTCTCAAAACTTGAACTGTCATGGCGTACTAAATGACGTCACGGGCAGAAGTTCGAATGTCTTTCTGACAGAAAATACTATGAAGAGTTGTCAAAGACAGCAAAAAAAAGCGCGCCATCGCGAGAGGCATGACGTCACATCCTCTGATAGGCGTTTGCAGTCACATGACCAAATGTGCGTTTTAGACAAACTGAATTATGTAAAATATTAATAATCCTAATTTAAATTCATACATGCATTAGGTTTATGCTATCTTCAAACCATTATTAATCACTAGAAACTACCAACTGTGATTTGTTCTTAGTGGGAACTGGCCTATTTTATTGACAATTGACGCTGAACGGAACGTACCCAGATACGTGACGTCAAACTCCGTGATTGGCGTTTGTGGCATCGTTAACAAAAAATTAAAACCATTACTTTTATTTAAAGAAAATATAAAAAATGTGGAATTATTTATAGAAATAAAATGCTATTTCAATTCTTGGCATATAAATTAACTATATGCAAAACATCTTTTCATTTTATCACTACAGGCTAAAATAATTAGCTAAAAACGTACCTGGATTTTTAGGCTCCCCTCCAAACAGGGCCAACGCCAGGCCTCTCTTGATATAATCATGCCCGTATATAGACGGGGCTATGCTCTGCACAATTTTCTCTCCGATCTGAGGGTCTTTGGACAACTTGATGATGTTGGCAATATCCTCGTCTGTCAGGGAGTCCACAATGTGCTTGCAGTCTTTCACTACTATGTAGTTCGCTATTATGACTGTGGCGAATACTGGGAAGCCCTGAAAGTAATAGATTGGGCTATTGTAATCTATATCTATTTATAAAAGAAAGTCGTGTTAGTTACATTATTTATAACTCAAGAACGGCTGAACCGATTTGGCTGAAAATTGGTGGGAAGCTAGCTTAGAACCAGGAGAAGGACATAGGGCTTTTTAGTCCGTAAGACGGGGCCGGGCTGGGGCGGTACGAAGCCGGGGCGTCAAAAGTTTCGCTGGGACCGCTTAACTTTTAGAATTACGGGGCCAGGGCGGGACGGGGCTGGGGGCGAAACAAAGTTCGCTGGGTCCACTAGTAAGTTTTAAGTTGTATTTTTTTGTCGCGATGAAATTCTTGTGTTTAACTAATTACTTGTTTGCGGTAATAGGGTATTTTACACTATGTAAGGAAAAATATAAAAATGTTTGTTCATAATAGATTTCGAAAAAAGTAAACAAGAAACGTCGATATTTATTCATAAAATTGCAATTTTAATTTTATAATTCCATTTTAAAAATCGTCTTTTCTAATCTGTTTTTCAAATGTCTAAAACGCCATTCGCCATATTGGATCCCGCCGTGACGTCATTCCGATAGCAAACAATCTACTGAAAATAAGTTGTGCGCTGTTATTTTGATAAATTTACGAGTTATTAACACGTTTGTAGACTTCTAGCCTTTATTTCACTATGGAAGACGGTTTTGTGAAAGCAGAAAGTACAAATCTGCCAATGGTTAATACTTTAATGGTGGCGAAATTTTTTGCCTCCAATCCCGATTTCTGTTCTGCCGAGTTGAGAAATGTTAAAACAGCAATGTAAGTAACCATAGTATCAAGTTTTGTCTAATAATAAGTACAATAACAATACACAATACAATAAAACGGGTCCTTCATGTTACACTCCAACCTAACCTATATTTTGTCATCAGGTCGGGAAGGGAATCTTACGGAGACGACGCAATAGGCTATGTGCAGCTGAAGCGGGTTCAAAATACATGCGTGGTTAAGTGTACGGTATGCCCGGAACATAAAGTGCGTACCAAGCCCTATGCAGTGACACTTGTTGTAAACGAACAAGAAGAGACTGTGACTAGTGTCAAGTGCCACGATTGCCCATCTTCAGAAGGCGGCTGCAAGCACAGTGTTGCATTTTTAATGTGGTTACATCGTCGAACCGAATCCCCGTCGTGTACTTCGGTTGAATGCTATTGGAGGAAATCGAATCTGGCTAAGGTTGGATCATCAATAAAAATTTTGTGTGCTAAAGAAATCTCAAAAAGAAAACCAAAGGAGATGGTTCAAGATAGCAGTGTCTTAAATGAATTTCTTTTAGAATGTAAAAAAAAAAAATTGACAAATGCCAGTTTTTGAGGCATGAACCTGATTTTGACAGTAAAGCAACTTTATCACTGCATCATCTAATAATGAAATACAATGATGAAGACTGTGACATTTTTTTAACTAAAATTTCTCATCTTTTTGATCAAAAAACCATATCATCCCTGGAGAGTAGAACTAGAGATCAACATAAAAGTGGCTTGTGGCATGAACTAAGATATGGCAGAATCACAGCCTCAAAATGCTATGAAGTGAGCCAGTGCAAAACTGTGGATGGTGCTCTGGTTGCTATGGTTTTTGGTGCAAAAGTTCCTGAAACTCCAGCAATATCAAGAGGTAAAAAACTGGAGGATGAAGTCAGGATAGCAGTGGAAAAGAAAATGGGAATAAAGATAGCAAAATGTGGTCTATATATTTCTGAGGCATTCCCAATGGTTGCTGGCTCGCCTGATGGGATTAATAACAAGACTACTTTTGAAATTAAGTGTCCGTCTAGTGAAAAAACTACACAAAACTATATAGATAAGAATGGTTCAATATCAAAGAAATATTTTGCACAAGTTCAAATGCAGATGTATTGTGCTAAAGGAAACAAAAGCTATTTCTGTGTCGCTAGCAGTGATTTTAAGAAAAACAATCAGGTCACTATAATCCCTGTTGAATATGAACATGAATATGTCATGAAGTTATTAAATAGTGTAGTTGCTTTTTGGAAGAATAACATTTTTCCAATTTTATATAAAAGTGTTAAAGTCTGAAAATATACTTTTCAGGAATATACTTTATATGTGTAACTAATGGCAGCACTGGCTGTCAATGGAATCAGCTGCTCATAATTTATAATTTTTGTACTAAGATTTATTCTTTTATCATAAAATTCCTATTTCGGATCTACCTCTATCCAAGTTTAAAATGGTTGTCAAGAATACCTTAATTAAAAAGGCATATTACAATATTGAAGAGTACAAATCAAAGATGCTTGGACAGGCGTTGCTCCAATCTCCATACAAATTTGATGTAAATTATTGTTGGCATTTAAAAGAGCAACCCTTTGAGTTTCTTGCTCGTTCTTCTCAAAAAGGAGTCTGCCTTGCGAATGAGCAGTAGTTTATAATTGACAATTTCAAGAGTAATATTTTGTTACCAATGAAATAAAAATACTTTGACTTTGAATATTTTTTTTATCTTTGTAGGTTTTTATAATACAAAATACATCCATTTTATAAAGATATAATGATTGTTTTATTAAATTAATTTTATACATTAAAAGTTCTGTTGAGTGCAGTAGACTCATAATAGTGATCCATCCTTGAAATGAACTGTCTTATGTTGACCAACATCGTCTTTATAAAGAACACCATGGAAATAATGAAACTATACTTATTACAATATACTTTGTATATCTTGAATGGTTAATGTGACTAATATGAAACATTTTTAAACTCAAAAGACACTTATAAATGAACACAGAATCTATTAAATTGAACTTTGAAAAATTTGGATTTATTTTTGCTAGTCTAGACTAGAATAACATTTTATATGTTAGTTACATAATCACAAGAGTTATTTCAAAGAAAAATACATGTTTTAATAATTTCAAGTACTCAAAACAGAATAATATAAAAATGTCACAACAAAATACATGAAAATAATATTGGCATTCGAAATATAAACATAAAAAATAAACACACCAAACAGATCTAAATTAATAACAAAGAAGTATATATTATGGCCTATATTATTGAAGCCTATGTCCAGCAGTGGACTGCGATGGGCTGATGATGATGATATATTATCTGAGATTACACCATACAACACATACAACAGTATAAATCCATAGTTGCATTTTATCTTTCAAAACCACTTGAAACAGGTCACCAGTTACTTAATAAGGGCATCTTGTAAATTAATCAAGGCACAAGCTGTTCTAATACACAAATCTAACATGCAAATTAAATTTAAATTTATGACTGAATGCATTTTTAACATTGCAAACTCTCTTAATCTTCGAATGACCCTCTCAACGTGAATCCTAAGACTAGCTATTTGTTTGGTTTGCCTTGCTTCAGCTTTTGTTAATTTGGAACCCGCAGGAACACTCGGAGGTCTCAGCAAAGTAAAACCTTTTTGAGATAAAAAATGTTCAAGGTGCTTAAACCCTCTATCAGCTAAAATGCATGTGTTAGATGGCAAACTATCTAAAAATTTGCAGTGTTCCACTAAGTTTATGTCACTTATTCTTCCTCCATATCCAGTAGACACAAAATTTACAAGACCATCAGGTGTACATGATATTAAATATTTAATAGTATTAGTTTTTTTGTATTCAGACCAGGTTAAAGCTTGGTGCATGGCTTTTTTTGGTTTCTGAATTTCAATTTCCAAGCAGTCTATTATGCATGTAACTTTATTATATTTATGTCTGAAAGCTATAGGTAAGTTCTTCTTGATTGTGTAACTTGAAAACTGTTTAACAAATGGCGAAAGAACTTTTACCATTTCTGGCATTGTGTTAAAAAATACATTGCTAGCTCGAGTGACTGATATATCAAAATCATCAGCAAGTTGTGCAAATGTTCTATTTAATTTTATTCGCATTAAACATAATAAAATATTTTTTTCAGAAACGATAGTGTGTTTTTCAATCAAATGTATTAGAAAATACAGTTCCTTTGGTATACCAATATATAATCGGGGCTTACTTTTTATCTTTGACAAAGTACTCTGTAGATTTACTTTTTCAATTTTTTTGTATTCCTCTTGTGAGCTACTACCATCAGAAGTAATTTTTGATTGACTACATATTTTATATGGAGAGGAATCGTATTCGACTATCGATCCTGCTATTGATGGTGTGTATGATTCATCACTCTCATATTTATCTTCAGAAAAATTCAGTTTTCTTTTAGTGGCTGATAGACATAGCTTGCGCATCTTTCCCTGAGGTACTTTAAAGGGTGATGTTGCAGTACACACAGTTGTCTTCAATGGTGATGTTATGCTGTTTTTTGTTTTTATTTTAGTTTGCACATTTCTACTTCTGTAGTGTGTCATCCAACAGACTTGAATTGCTTTGTGTTCCTGGGCTTGTACTACTTGGACTGCTTTATCATGACACTTCTTAATTTCAGGTGTCAAAATATCTGAAAATAACAGTAAAATAGTATGATTATTTATCTGTCCTAGTGATACTAATGATAATTTATGACAATTGCATAAACTACAAATAAAATAACTTACCTTGACTACAAGATGGTAATGATATAGCATAATTCTCATTTTGTATGGTTTCCTCAATCTCTTTAATTGTAGACATTCTTTGCCTTTTAATAAAGGCATGCCGAGGTTCACTTGAAGTGGACTTGTGTTTCCTTTTTGCTTGGCAATCAAATCTAGTTGGTACGGTGTTTGGTTTGATCCGAATTCGTTTAACAGAACCCATTATCTTATACTCTGTATAATTTTCCATATCATTTTCCAGCTGAAATATGGATTATAATATTTATGAAGTTTTTAATTCATTACTTATCCTAGGTACCTACCTACATAATATAACCTATAAATACATTACAAAAGATGACATTTGTTTTGTAATATTAACAAGAAGTTTTCTTTTGTTTATTTGATAGTTAATTTACCATTTATAGCGCATACTTACATCAAAGTGGTCTTCACAGAAATACAGTCTAGTCTTTGTGGACAATGACTTTGGATCTCTTCTTGCCAGTTTCAACCAAGTATTTCTCATTTTTACATCACTTGGCACTTGAATCCATAATTTTTGTGGCGTTTTTACACTTGTATTTTTGCATTCAGGCACAAGACACCAATGATAACTCATTATTTTCACGAATCTTATTACTTGGTCTTTCGCAGTCGTATTGTTTACTAACCGAGTGACGTCACGAGATGAAAAAGCATGGCGGCTAGCGTTTCCGCGCGAAAATTCAAAATCATAAATAAAAAACAGATTTTAGGGCGATTTTCGGTTTTAAAAAAAATTAACAAAATTTCTACTAGTTCATTACGATCTCAGGATTAATTTAAAACAGTTTTTAAAAAATGGTGTAATACCCTATTGTACTTATGAGCGAGCCCGGCTCGAAGATCTCGACGCCAAACGTCAAATCCGCAAGTCTCGGCCTAAGTCCTCCTATGAGTACAAGTACAATGAATCTGGCACTCTTTACTGCGCCTCTTGCAACCGGACTTTCAAAACCAAATTTGGCTATGCAAGTCACGCTCGCGCCTGTGCAAGAGCCCAGGCTAACACTAGCTAAGGGTGTCGCCGTCGACGGATACGTCTGGGAGGACATCATCATCACTTGTTTGCGGTGTTTACCCGACAATTGCTATGTTTGGCAGAAAATAGTGATTACGAGTGTTTGTAAGTGTTTTATCAATTATGATAACTTTTTTTAACAATATGGGTTTTATAGTTCACCAAAGCCAAGCCCAAGACATCTGGATTTCAGCTAGTTTAACCCAAAACTAGAACTAAACTCAACTTTATAAAAGTAATACAGAGAAATAAAAAGATAACTGCAGTCAATTTATATTACCTGCTCAGTATTCAGTGAGCCGTCATAATTGTTCGTGTATATCCCGGTCAAGTCGACCTCATCGCCTGGCTTGCACCGGTCGCAAAGGTCCGCCAACAGGATGCAGTCCTTGCTGCGAGGGATGCGGCCGGCGGGGATCCGCCCCGGAGACTCCTGGATGGTCACCTTCTGGTAGTTGCGGTACACTGTTTGTTCCATGTTCACCTGGGGAATATCAGGATGGTTTATCATTGTTTTTATAGTGTTTTGTCAACATACAAACTTAATAATATAAATTGCACATGTAAAAAACAACTGTGACTCTGTGACAGACGGGCAATGGAGCCCCGTGTCTTACGCTATCCGGGCGTATGCCTATATCACTCGGCCACCGTCACATTAACAAGCCTGTTGAATTTTGCAAGTGCTTTTTTTAACGCGTAGGCTGCGTGACATTATCAATGTTGCGAGATTGCTCTCACAATATCCGAAGGAAAATATTATAACAATCAGTTAAGATTATGAAAGCCAATTTATATTTTATTTTTGTTTTTATAGTGTTTTGTCACCATACAAACTTAATTATATAAATTTCACTTGTAAAAAGCAACTGTGATAGCGTAAGACACGGGGTTCAATTCCTCGTCTGTCACAGAGTCACAGTTGCTTTTTACAAGTGCAATTTATAATGTCAGGATGGTAAGAATTATTGGTTTACTCATCATCATCATCATTTCCAGCCCTTATTCCCAGTTCATTTAGGGTCGGGTCTCCTAGGTCTCCTGCGCCAGAGAGCTCTGTTCTGGGTGGTCTGGGTAGGTTATCTCGCTTCAGATCTCTCAGCACATTGGCTAGCCAGGTGGCGGTTTGCCTCGGCCTCTGGGTTTGTTCAGGATATTTAGGGCTTTCCTAACTGGGTGATCTACTGCTCGCCTCATGATATGGCCGTACCATCGCAAGAGACCCTCAGGTTTACTATTAGTAATAATTAAAAGTTTGGGCAGAAAAGTTCTAGATCCCACGCAGTGTAGACGCACCGACAAGATGGACGACCTTGTAAAGATAGCAGGATCAAACTGGATGAAGACCGCTTGTGATCGGTTGCTGCGGAAAGCCGTGGGCCTATATTCAGCAGTTGACGTCTTTTGCCTGCTAATGATGATTTAGTATTCATTATATTGGTAAGTACTGTCAAGGGCACCGCCGCCGTACTAATTGAAGAGTCAAAATCGCATTTACCACATATTATGTCTGTATGTCGTCTGTGCATGTCGTTTTAGTTTAAAAGTGTTCTCTCGTACCGCATACGTAAAATGCGCTATGCATTTTTAGTACTATTACAAACTACTTGAGTTTTACATAGGCACAAAGGCCAGATTCGATCGAGTCATGTGTTATAAATATGATGTATGTGAGAGAAAGATAATAAATGTTTTCAGTAGAGATTATCAGTCTATATTTTCTTGTCATGTCCATGCACACAATAAATCAGATCATTACAAGCTTTAGTTTTTCTTAGGAACCTAATAATACTTATTGAAGTATGATTTAAACGAAAATTATCAAATTTAAAAGCAAAAAATAAATCCACTCACCATAAACGGTCCAGCACTCTGACACTCCGGACACGATCCGGGCTTGACCTCAGAATTCTGACTTTGCACGAACGGCCCCAGGATGTACCCGCATCTATTACAATCATACTTCACCACAGACAACTGCGGCAAAACGCCCGTAGTCGCCGTAATCACCCCCACAGTCCTCACCAACTGATTCAAATGGAGCTTTCTGAACGTTCTCAACTCTTCAATGAGCGGTAGATCTGATATTCTGACGTGTATCTCTGACGTGACTCGCTCGTAGCTAGGGAATATCTGTAGTACGATGTCTTTGGCCACTTCGTCGAAGATTTGCAGCATTTGGAAGGGGGCTTCTGGCAAAAAGTAGGCGAGTACTTGCTCCCGACGGGCTAAGACGTCGAATTCCACGTGGAATGATGCCTGGTTGTGCTCACACATACGACGGATGCGGTCCTTGTATACGAACTGGCCTTTGCTGTTTGTGTATGTGCGGAGGAAGTTTTTGAACCTGGAAATAAGTTTAAATTTTATGAAAACATGTGAAGTTATGTTACATTTGAATTTTGAACCCACAACCTATGGTGAACTAGGCCAGCGCTCTTATTAACAACCGAGCCACCACCCGCGCGAATATCTGGTCTCCTGCGAGACATCAGCGCTATCTACCCAAAATGTATTGCTGCAACACTGGGCTAAGTACTGATTCATTGCAGAGTAATTCTAACAGAGGTCTATAAACTGGACTATAAACTCTGTCTGTCTTTATTATCATAAAATATATCATATATTTGTGGGTTCAAATCCAACCTGTGCGCAAATTTTTGGTTTAAACCTTATCAGAACAAAAATTTGACTATGAGTGTTAAAAATATTCAAACCAAGATATTGTACATGTAATTCAGTCTCCCTTATCTCTCACCTGTTAGCAATCTCAGTCCTCGGTCCCAGCATGGAAACCCACTCCTTTGTAGTATAGCCTTTAGTGTCCTCCAGGTTCTCAATACTCTCGATGCCTTCTTCCACCTGCTCATCGGAGCCCATGGCCGCCTTCTCAGCAGCGCGACGACGCTTGGCGCGCGGTGCGTCGCCGCTCTCCTCGTCCGAGTCATCTAGTAATAGACATTTATAACAATTTAGAGCTTGTACACAAATTGCGAATCGGCACGTTACAAATTAGTTACACAAACTGTTTGATACTTATGGCTGGGAGTAAGTAAACTTTTTTATTGCATAAATCTTAGTTTGTATATAATTGATATGTGATACAGATGCAGTTTAGAAGATAGATGGAACATTATCTGAGGTTCTAAACTTCTTGTAAAATCTGAGCTATGGAGACATTGGGTGATTCATACAAGCTTACCTTTACAGTACACAAAAATGTTATAATTTAATTTATAAGAATCCCTTACCATACAATAGGCCGCGGTCATCTCGCCGCGTTCTTCCCTCATCTCGGTCCCGACGGCGCAGCTCCTGTTCAGCTGCCACTCGGTCTTCAATAGACATGGGGTCATAGTCATCTTCATCCAAGTCTTCATTGTCGTAACGGTCCAATGCTGGCATTGGCCGATAATCGCTAAAATAAAGAAATTAGTGTCCTGTCATTAACATAAGTAAAATTTTATTTTATTAAAGAAGATCATCAAATGAGTTGTTTTATCAGCAGAATGCCATGGGTTTAATGCTATTGCTACTTTTATAGTTGCAATCTGAGTTGCAAGAGTGAAATAACAGTAAAAACAGGCGGTAAGTATAATAAAGTATCTACTTACGCTTCCATATTATCTCCAAACAGTTCCTCCCCATCTTCTTCCTCTTCTTCATGGTTGTCTCCGAGTATGGCGCCCTCATCTTCGAACATTTCATACTCGCGGGCCGGGGACGTCATGCGCGACCGAGCCCCATCCCGCTCCGAGGCCGGCGTATCCGGTGCTGGCGAACTCTACATGTGACAAGGTTATGTTTTATAATCATGATAAAAACTGACTTCAAATAGCAAACTTTGGATAATTACCATTAGAATCGGGTCGGGATACTTTAGAAAAGGGTAATTAACAAGAAGTGCCGAGTTTTGAACTGTTTTTAGACAAAGGAGAATTGATTAGGCTTGGGTAACGGAGCAAGCAAGTACCGAGATGATTATCTTAAAAAATTACAAAGTGAGATTGCCATTCACTTACCATGATTATTCAAGTAAATAAAAGATAAAACACAACGTAAAACTACAGGTTTTTAGTACAATTATAAAAGAATACAAATAAAAACAAGAACAAAAACACAAACAGGTTAACTTGCTGCAGCTGTCATTTTAACTGTCAAAAAGCGCGCGCATTTTCACAAGTTTTTTTTTGACGCGCGCGGTCATAGGAAACTCAGACATGCATGCTTGGTAATGCAACTGTGCTGTCCAGCCAGAACAAAATGACTTTTGTTCTCAATGTCGAAAACGGAATGCATTATAACCTCACATTTTTGAATGACTTTTTATGTCGTAATGTTATTTTGTTATTTGTCTGAACGTTTTGCCTTCAAAAATGGCTAAATATATAGCACAAATTATCGTTTTGGGTGCTCAAGTTGTGGGGCGAGCGTTTGCAAGGGCGCTCAAACAAGAAATCGCGGCATCTCAGGAGGCTGCCAAGAGAGCTGGTGGTGGTCAGGAAGGGGCAAGACGAGCAGCAGCAAACGCCTCTACAGGGGTCACACTAGAAGAAGCTATGCAAATTTTAAATTTAGACAAACTAGACCCAGAGAAAATTCAGAAAAATTACGAACATTTGTTCACAGCTAATGATAAGGCGAAAGGTGGTTCCTTTTATTTACAATCAAAAATTGTTAGAGCTAAAGAGAGAATAGACGCAGAATTTAAACAAAAGCAGCCTAAAGAAGAACCAAGTCAACAGAAAGATACATCGTGAGGCTAGATAGACAATGCTTGGACTGTTTAGTAACATAGTGATTTCAATATTGTTTAATTCCGCTGTAGTTAGGTTACTTGTTTTAGAAAAACAAGTAGTAATTTTGTAAAATATTTTATTATGTAGAAAATGATTACCACAATAGTGACTAGAATACATCAGTCTTCATAACATATTATGTTGATTATGAAAAACTAGTTTCGCAAACATAAAATCTATAAAAAATGAGGTTTGTTTGTGCAAATGCTTAGGCATGGCCACAAAAAATCATTAAATTTGTTAAGCATTATACACCCTTGCTTTTATTTATAAATTTCCCCACAATTTGTAGGTAAATCATGAATAGAAACATTCCCTCTTATAGATAAAATAACAAAAACACTTGAATGAACAAGCTTAAGTAAAATTAAAATGTATATAACATATGTATAAATGATATTTTTGTATGATTGAAAATTACAAAATAATCGAATATAAAAAGGCATTACGACTTATGGTCAAACAAACACACACACACACACAACACTTCACAACAGTTTCTTAACATATTACAATAACAGATATGTAAAACATTACACACTACTTATTGAATAAAACACAATCAGTTCAATATGACTAGAAAGTTGTAACTATTGGTTCATACTTCGCTGCATAAATGGAAGAATAAATTGAGCAAACCAACTTTTACAATAAAAATAGGAAATATCAAAAACTGGTATTATAAGAAACAGTTGGCTCCATCCAACTAATTGTTACACATTTGCATGTTTGGCTAAAATTCTTAAAACACCTATGCAATAATGGAATGGATAAACATGCTACATTTAAATACATTTGCAGATACATCAGTCAAATTACATGTTGCTACCATTTACATACTAATGGCATTAACCATTTGTAGATTATAATCACAATTTTAAGTTGGTTTCACATCCATTAAAATTACTACCTCATATGGACTACACTCTGACATGTGTAAAGTACTACATAGCCACCCATAAAAACCCTTTTCATAATCACATACATCTTTCCACCAGTTGGCCCCACTGAATGTGAGTTGAACTATTCCTGCATATAGCCCTAAACCAATCGTAAATATCACTATCAAAAATGGGTATGATAATATCAGTATTGGTGCAAACAACACTTTTTTGATGCAATTTAAATCTTCAGTCACATGGGAGAAGATATTATACCATGTCAAGGTGCCCATGTAAAAAGAGTATAAAGCTGAAATGCATGCCACAAACGGTATGCAAATTAAGCTGAATAAGAATACATGTAAGCCATTGTACAATGAACATTTTGAAATGTCCATCTTATTGTATTCCTCTGCAACAATTGCTGCTTCAATAATTTCCAATTCTTCTCTTGATATGTTCAGTTTTACATCAACATTCTGTCCCTTCTTCTTTCCTCTTTTGATTGTACCAGTCATAGTCAGATAGGCATCTTTAGAGTGATCGGTCAAGGAGCATTCCGGGGAAATGGAACCTTCCGATTCAACCCTCAATGCAGTTATTTCAGTATCTGTGTGATCAGATTCAACTATCCCAGGGACAATGTTGACTCTCTTTTTCCTTTTAGCACTGTTTTTGAGGCTGTCTGTAAGTGGTCCCATCTCAAAACTATTTTCTGACTGTGTTTGGGATAAGCTGTTTGGGGTTGCTGATGAGCTCTCATTGATATCAGAATTCAGTATGCGGCAACTTTTTTGAATGTCATTTTCATTGTTTTCCCTCAAGTCTCCGAGGCTAGAGCATGCATCTGATGAGTTTTCATAAATTGGGGAGAGGTCAATGATCTCCCTGCTGCTGTGTATCGTTGACAAGGCCTGGTAACCATTCTTCTGTGTATTCAAAATTTTTTGCGTGTCATCAACATTTACTTCGTTCAAGTCTTCATCATTGACATCATTGATGATGGGAAGGTTAATTTTCATATTGGATTTCAATCCCTCCATTGTGGAGTGGATGATGCCATTTACAACATGCTCCGTAACTGGAGAGAGCCCATTTTTGTATTTTGTGGGCAGATCAGTATCCATTGCTCCCTGTAAACAAATTTAAAAAATTATAAAGTTCGTGCATCCCACAGGGTTGTAAAAAACTAGCTTTTGATAAAGAGGCAGTACCTCAAAGCTTTAATTTTATAATTTTTAGGGGACTACCGCTCGCGCGCTGTGCCGGCAAGTGCATGTCGCAAAGACATGTATTTCTTCGAAAGCACAAATTAAACAAGCAATGACCATTTTACTGAGGTAAAAGTAAGAAGATAAATCAATAATTTAGGAAGATTTATGAGATAACAACGAACCTGAACGCTTATAATGTGGTCTACATGGCTAGCGACCGGGTTCTGCTTTTTCCCATTCCTTTTCTTTGGTAATATAAATATCGGTTGCTCCACTTTAGCCATGATGATTATAAGGATACACTCTGTCCAAAAACGTTTTTAGGGAAAAAAGCCTTGGGAATGAAAATATTTCAAAATATTATTTTTACCAACATTACAAATTTGATTGATCGATTATTTTTTTCTAAGTTTTTTTTTTCTTGAACACTCACTCAATCAAAATGGCTAAGCAAAAGAATACATACATACAACCGATTACAGCCAGCCGCCAAGTCTGCGCTAGGCAGGGCTGCTGCGTTTCACCCCGCGACTTTCGACTTTGTTTGGCTGTATATATAGGCCCTTACTTGGCCAAAAAAAAAAAATGTCAACTTTTAGGCAGCTGTAGCTGTTAGCTGTTGTTTTTTTTTTGGCGGGAAACCTTCGAGGCGGGAGGTTTAATATTTTCTGCTGTGAAAAAAAATATTTCTCATATAGTTAAATTTCAATTTATCTGACCAGCCAGAGGGGCAAAATGGGTTCCGAAAGTGGGGGTAAAGCCCCTAACAAAAAAAGGAAAGCTGACGCGCCAGCGGTAGATCTATCAGAAGAAGATGAGGAGACCAAGCACGCTCCCTACTTCAAGAAAAATCACATCCGCAGTTACCCGGACCATTCACCAGGCAATGTATTCCCAGTTTACATACAGAGTACAAATGAGTCTATTAAATTTGGAAATAAAGACCCCATATACTTGAACAACATTTTCAGTCGTTACAACAAAGGAGTAAAGGAAATAAAACGAGTCAATGCATTGCGATATGCTGTAATTTTTGACAATCCTAAAAACGCAAATTCCTTGCTATCCAACACATCCTTCTTGTCATCACACGAGATAAAGGCTTTCATTCCTGCCGCTACGTCCGAATGTATTGGAGTCATAAAACACATTCCCACTGACTTGAGCACCAAACATCTTTTTGACAAACTTATTAGTTCCCAGGAGATCCTGGCCGTACGGAGGTTCACAAAGCGAAGCCCTGAAGGCGTCATCCCACTGCAGACGGTATCAGTGACCTTTTCAGGTAATGTACTGCCCACACATGTGAACTATGGTCTATGCATTGTACCTGTAGATGAATATATAAAGCCTGTAGTGCAGTGTTATAAGTGCATGGCATTTGGTCATACTACGAAATTTTGTAAAAGGAACATTGTATGCTCGATATGTTCACAGTCACACTCCTATAAAGAATGTACCAACATTGAGAAACCATTTTGTGTCAATTGTAAAGGTGACCACATAGCCGTGGCAAGGATTTGTCCAGTAAAGCAGCAAAAGATAAATGAAAATAAAAACAAAATTATGAACAAAACTACCCTAGGGTCTTTCTTTCCAGCTTTGAACAAATCCTTTGCCAAGGCAACAAGTACTACACTTAAACCTCAATTACCAAAAAATATAGATACTAAAGATGTTCCTAGTAAAAATCTGTTAGCAGACGTTATAAATAACGATATTATTATCAAAGCCATAATTGATACTTTGTTATTATTATGTAATAAGGAAAATAGCTTGCCTATTAATTCTTCTACAATAAAGGAAACATTCTTGAAAAAAATCTGTAAAGATGGATAGAGAGTCTTTAGTAGTTGTACAGCACAATATTCAAAGCTTAAAACCTAAGACTCCTTTTATTAGTGAGCTTTTAAATTCTCATAATATTGATATTTTAATCTTAAATGAAACTTGGTTAAAACCTTCTGACAATGTTTACTTTAGAGGTTATAAAATTTATAGAAAGGACAGTGACACTGGCTACGGCGGTGTTGCCATCATATACAAAAACTCCCTTATTTGCTCTGAAATTAATACTGCCTGTTCGGATCGAGTACAAAGTGTTTCTGTTAATGTTAAAATACACAATAGGAATTTATCTGTTCTGGGCGTGTACTGCCCCCCACGTGCGGGTCGTTTTCCCATTCATTTTTTGAAAAATATTATTAACGTACTACCATCACCTGTTCTTGTAATGGGGGATTTTAATGCTCATCACACGGCATTCGGGTCTTTGTCGACCAAACCAAGAGGCATTCAAATTTTCGATATGATTGATGAACTTGATATGTATATTTTAAATGATGGTCAACACACTACTCTTCCTCGTCCAAATCAATCCTCGTCAGCTATTGATATTGCATTTATTACACCAATTTTAGCTCCATCAGCAGAATGGTCTGTATACACAGAAGATAATTTAGGTAGTTATCATTTCCCAACAATTGTCCACTTAGACTACACAAATGAAATAGTTCATCAAAATCCTGTACACTTAGAAAAATATATATACAAAAAAGGCGACTGGTTAGGCTATAAAATAAAATCAAGAACTATTTTCGACCACTTAGTTTCTTATCAGGATCCTCTTGTGGCGTATAGTGATTTTTGTGATTTAATATATAGATTAAGATCTGAATTTATTCCTATTCATAAACCTAAGAGCAATAAAAACTATTGTAAGCCCATGCCATGGTGGAACGACACTTGTGCCAGCGCAGTAAATGAAGCCAAATTAGCTCTCCACATGTACAGACGTTATCCTACTGTAGAAAATTATATTATCTATAAGAAACTAGAAGCTTCCAAAAAACTCATTATCAAAGAACAGAAATCATTAAGCTGGAGAAACTTGTGCTCAAATTTCAATAGAAACACTCCAATTAGTAGCATATGGAAATTCATTAAAATCTTCAATAGGAAAAGTTTTGACGCCAAAGCCAAAGATGAAGATTTTTTACCCGATTTTGTAGACAAAGTAGCTTCTCATCAACCTCATATAAATACGGAGTTTCTTAATCAGTTATTTGAGTTTAATGAATTAAACACGCACTTGAATTCGTCGTTTACTGAGGCTGAGCTAAATTTGTCATTGAATACTAGAAGAGACACTTCACCAGGCATGGATAATATTCCATATATTTTAATTAAGCAGCTAGATCGTTCTGCTAAGTTAATATTACTTAAAATATTTAATGATTTGTGGTCAGCTGGTTTAATACCGGCTTCGTGGAAATCAGTCGCTATTGTTCCTATTGTTAAACCAGACAAAGATCCGAAGTCTGCTGACTCTTACAGACCGATTTCTCTATCTTCATGCGTTGGGAAAATTTTCGAAAACATGCTTAAAACTAGATTAGAACTTTTTGCTGAATCCAGATTAATAATGCCATATGACCAGTTCGGGTTTCGTAAGGGTCGTAGCACAGTCGACAGTCTTTTGAAATTTACAGGTGATATTCAAAATACATTCTCGGACAATAGTTATTTAGTTAGTGCCTTTTTAGACGTCAGTGGAGCTTTTGATAACGTAGATTTACCAACACTGGTAGAAATTCTTCATAGCTTTAATATCCCAGGAAAAGTGTGCAAGTGGATATTTGAGTTTTTCTACGCACGCGAAGTTTTTGTGAAATTCAACAACAATTTACATGGTCCAAAAATAGCATATAAAGGGGTCCCTCAGGGGGCTACTTTATCCCCATTAATTTACTTATTATATACATCACAATTACATAAATTTGTCTCAGTTCCAAAAGTATCATTTTTACAATATGCAGATGATATTGTGTTGTACACTTCTAACCATAATCTTCGACAAGCAGAAATTGCTCTTAACGAAGCTCTTAGTGAACTTTATCAGTATTATAAATTACATCTTAAATTAGACATTAATCCTACTAAAAGTTCTGTTATGATATTCAGCAAGAAAATTGATTATCTTGATTATGTAAATATTGTGTATAATACTGTAAATATTCAAACTGTAGATGAAAAAAGATTTTTAGGTATAATATTTGATTGTAAATTATTGTTTCAAACTCATGTTTATAAAATTGTTGATAAAATGCAAAAATCTGTAAATATTATGAGACATTTGGCAAGTGTTACGTGGGGAATGGACCCAAAAATATTAAATATTGTGTATAAAGCTATAGTTAGGAGTCACTATGATTACGCTTTAGTTGTATATGGCAAGTACATAAATAACTACTTGTATAGAAGATTAGAGGTAGTACAAAACAAAGGTCTAAGAATAATAACTGGAGCCTTTTGCTCCACTCCTATCAACTCTCTAGAAATAGAAGCGGGAATTCCCCCCATTGAGGTTAGACTTAGATATCTTACCGAAAAGTTATATGTTAAGATTCTATCAAATAAAATGTATCTAAATTTGTATCAGAATAATAATCTCCTTCAATGTGAACACTTAAACGATTTAAAACAAATTTGTGAATGCATAGACCATAGGGAATATTGGGATTTAAGTACAGTAGAGGTCCAGTCATATAAACCTAGTATTTGCTCAGAAAAAGTATTCAGCAATTCCGAATTCCTTGGATTTGTCAATATTGAGAAACAGGGACATCGAAGAATATATACAGATGGTTCTAAAACGGAAGACAGTACAAAAGCGGCATACTATGACTCTAGAACCAAATTTGGACGGTGTTTCACACTTGACCAGAATACATCTATATTTACAGCAGAAGCTTACGCCATATATACTGCATTGCAATATATCGTAGGACTGAAAAATGAAAACTCCTTTTTGATTGTAACGGACTCCTTAAGCGTATTGACTTGCCTTCAAAAAGTGCACATCTCTTACAAAACCAATAGCTACATCACTAAGATCAGAGAAATTTTGGCGGCTAATAATGATATAGAAATCGAGTTCATGTGGGTCCCCTCTCATTCTGGGATTACAGGAAATGAGATTGTAGACAGCCTGATGAAAATACAGATTCCACAGATTGCTTATCCACAATACCCAGCACCACCTGTTCCTCCATCAGATTACGATTCAGTATTAAAATCGCGTATGTTTGATCACTGGCACCAAGACTGGGAAGAAACCAAAGCATATAAAGGACAGTGGTATGCACAGATACAGAAACATATTCCTAGAAAACCTTGGTACTTCAAGTTACAATCTCCTTCAAGAAAGTTTATAACAACTTTAAATCGACTTCGACTCGGTCATGGCAAGTTTCCGGCCCATCTGAAGCGCATTAAGATTATTTCTTCTGATGAGTGTGAGTTCTGCACCTTACACGTCACCGCAACCCTCGAGCATTTGATTCTGCAATGTCCCGCCTTCAATATACAGAGACTGTTACTAGTAGATGGCCTAACAAAGTTATATAAAAATCAAGAAATACCCCGCCTCCTGCCATCTCTACTTGAAGATGTTAATACTTATGAAGTTATTTATTCATACATTCAGGACACAATTGAAGAGATTTAATATTTGAAGGAAACTCATAGAAGAGAAGCATTTAAATTATCTAAACAAAAAACTGAAGAACTTACTTACCCCTGCCTGTGTAAGCGTTGTGCCATATAGAGTGGAATATGTCATAGAAAGACGACAACACTGAAGAAAAGGCTGGATGGATTCTCCAAGGCCGTGAAACCTATAAAAAAAAAAAAAAAAAAAGCTGTTAGCTGTTTTGACAGAACGTACCAATACTTACTTTACTCTTTGGAACGTACAGTTTTTTTGTGTGCATATTTGGCCTTTCTTTTTGACCTATTAAAGGCATAACAAATCACAAACATCTCATCATCATGTTGAAAGTGCGTAAACTTATAGATTACATTAATTTTATCTTTCGATTTAAACCATTTTAAGTGAAAATTTACTTATATGTTTTCTAACCTCCAATTTCAGGGTATGGTAAGTTTGGTGACCGGTGGTGCATCAGGGTTAGGTAAAGCTACAGTAGAAAGGTTATCCAAGCATGGGGGTAAAGTGGTGATCCTAGACGTCCAGGCTACAAGAGCCCAGGAAGTTGCGAAGCGGCTCGGAGACAGTGTTTTGGTGTCTCCTGGATCTGTGAGTTATTTGTTTGTTTTGGCTTTGTTCAAAGTGTGCCAAAGTGTGCCAAAAAGGACCCCGCTCAGTATAAGTGTTCATTATTATGTGTTAACCTCAAGAAAGAATGAAATCACTCTCAATCTCTTAAGTTTATGATCAAACATTTCTATAAGATGTTGGATATAGGCTAAATATTACATTCAACGTAAATATGTTGTTTGAATGGGTTCTGACATTAATATTCTCCTTAGGTCATGAATGAAATAATTTTGACTTACATTCTCCTTAGGTGGCTACAGAAAATGATGTGAAGAAGGCTTTGGAGCTAGCCAAAGAGAAGTTTGGCCGCTTAGATGTGTTAGTCAACTGTGCGGGCCATGCTGAGACACACCAAGTATACAACTTCTATAAAAACCAGGAATGTAGTCTAGATGGCTTTAGGAGGTGTGTGGATGTAAGTTTTATTAAGTGTTCATTATTATGTGATAAGCCTTGTGCTAACTTCCAGTGCTAATATTGCCAGAAAACACATCTTTTTGGAAAAGAGGGCTTTCCTTATTAAATAGATGTTTTCTGTAAGTTCTTTTTTACCTAATATAAATATTCAGTGCTTTGAAATTAAATACTAGCATATAAACATTAATACTTCAGCTACCTGTTAGCCAAATTCAGTTGCATTAACAAAATATTGTTGATAACCAACATTTTTTGTGGCTATCATGTGGCAAGAGCACTTGTATTGTTGTATGTCTGTCTATCTGCTGTCCAAAGACAGTTTGATTGTTCTGCCAATGTCAAGTTCAGAGGGGTGAAATGAAAAAAATAGTGTGAAAAACTTTGATTAAAGTAAAATAGCGGAAGATAGGTGACGCGCCACTCAAACGTGGACCGCTAAAATCAGGCCCCCGTCGCCTAATTGCCTTCAGTTGCAATCGGGATTGCGTGCGCAGATGACTTATGTGAGACGTGTGACATGAGGAGAAAATAATTAATTTTTTCGGGTTAAACGTAACCAAAATGCCTTCGTGTGCTTTCATACTTTGCCCAAACCATTCTAAAAGGAAAAACAAATCACATGGAATCACATTTCACTCGTAAGTACACGAAAACTTTAATTTCTAAATTTATTTGTAAATTCAGTCTTTTTTTGACGGCCATTTTTCAGGGCGAGATAGAAATATACGATTCATTGAAGTGCGACCAGTTAGGTATGATGATGATTGATGACACATAACGCAACGCAACATGTGCTGCTTGTTGAGATTTGTCTGTCTACGCGGTACCGTTAGCATAAAATGTCGATCAAAATAAATTTATATAATTTAACTTTTACCTGATATTGATTGTTGCTTCTTTATTAATGTTTTGTAAAATGGTATTCAACTTCAATAATGTAAACAATAAAATAATTATCTACTCAAGTTTGTTACAAAAATGTCTGTATAAACAAGAAGCTTTTTTTAAATTCACTCGCACCTAATCTGTATAATTGCAGGTCTCTTACGGATACATCGTTGCGTGACGTCAAAGTCATCTACTCATCATGTCAACTGCAGCGGGCCAAGTAGTTATTCATTACAAAATAAATTAATCTTGGAAATCATTCATTGGAAGGAAACCATTTTTTAACAATAAATATTTAAAAATAAACTTATATTTTGTTTTATTTTTGGTAGGTGAGTACTAGCCTAACATCGCTCGACATTTCAAAATAGTAAAGTAATAATTACAAGTAATTTATTAGTTTTCACAAAAAACATGGTACACAATTTCACTCCAATTTGTCTGCTGACGCTTCTTGATTCTTATTGCAAGGAGACGTCAACGTGACAAGAGACATCTCAACGCGCGCGTTTGTTTCGCTCGCACTACCGTCGTAAGAAATGGGTTTGTCTCTGTCGTCAGTAGCGTAAAGTTACACAGCTGTGTGGGTCATCTCGTATGTAGTAGTGAGTAGTGCCATTTTTTAGCTGACAATTAGTATGACATGCCGTATCTTCCGCTATTTTACTTTAATCAAAGGTGAAAAAGGGAAAATAAATAATGTAGAATATAATAATATATAAAATGGAATCAAACTATAAATATCAGAGTTTCTGTCATGTTGTTTCTTATAGTGTGATTATAAGGGTCTATTTGGTTACCTAAACAGCTCTTTATTTCAGGTCAATGTAATAGGTACATTCAACACCATAAGATTAGCCTCCGGTTTGCTAGGCCAAAATGAACCAGATGAGAATGGTCAGCGTGGAGTCATCATCAACACAGCGTCAACAATTGCTTACGAAGGTGACATCGGGCAAGCGGCTTATGCGGCTAGCACTGCTGCTGTTATTGGAATGACTCTACCAGTGGCAAGAGATCTGGCCTCAAGAGGCATTAGAGTTATGACTATTGCGCCAGGTTTGTATAATGCATTATTATTAGAACTTTATAATGCATCATTATTATTAGAAGTTTGTATAATGCATTATTATTATTATTTTATTTTATTGATCTATTTTAGCTTAATTATTTCTTTCTTTTTTGGATAAATTTGTGTACACATGCGTTGAATTGCAGTTCCGCACCTATGTTTTAGATAATAATTCTGTTTTATGTTTAAATGTAATTTGTTTTGTGTATCCTTTAAAATAAAATAAATAAAAATAAAAAAAATAAAAGAACTTGCTGGGGAAACCTAAACCCTTTAAAGCAAGAGTAAATAGGTTGCTACTAAGCAGATATGCACCACCCTAGACCTCATCCACACCTGACATCAAGTGCGATCGGGGTCAAATATCTGCTTAGCTTCAAATCAAATTAAAAAAAACATTGGAATCAAAACAGTCTGCAGTCAGAGTGAACAGTTTTCTTCTGGGTGAGCTTGCTCCATCGTCGTCTGTCTATGCCACGTTCGGTCTAGTCTGGAGAAAAGAGTGAACCCATTTTAAATTTTAAAAAAAACACGTAGCGCGGCAGTACAAGCGCTACTGTCGCACTGCCTAAAAGCGGTAGGTTTTCATAGCAAAGAAAGCAGTGCTATTGCCGCGCGATAATCGACCTCGACGCGTTTAGCCAAATTAAATTTAAAGCAAAATTTATAAAATTGTAAATTCTATTTAATAATGAATTTCCGCAAAGTAACGCCTGATTCTATTAATTACCTGTAGTAGATTGTTTGGTTTTCAATCATATAAGGGAGATACAATTTTAATTTAGTTTAACTGCTATTTACTTGGTTCAGCACATAAACCAAAACAATGTGAGGGCTTTTTAGAATGTAGCTATCTACATTAGAGCCATTTTCCCTGCTTTAGCTATATCGTTACTCAGAGCTTTTACTTCTTTTACCTTCCTATGAATCTGTGTAAATGATACACATGTTACGCAGACCTTGAAATATCCTCCTTTCAGACCGTACGAAATCTAATAGCTTTTTAGTTTATTCACGATATTTACACTTGTTTAACCATTCACATGAAAATTTTCCTTTTTTTTCTAGGTATATTCGAGACGCCACTAGTATCATACTTACCAGAGAAAATGATTGAGTTCCTAAAACGCATGTCACCGTTCCCCTCAAGACTGGGCAAGCCTGAAGAATTCGCGCACCTAGTCACAAGCATAGTTGAGAATCCCATGTTGAATGGCGAAGTGATACGAATTGACGGTGCACGTCGATGGTTCCCGTTGTAGTTTAATGTAGCTTAGATTTTATTGTTAAGACTGTTATTAAATGTACAAATGTAGAAGTTCTCCAGTGTTTTATTTGTTTGTTGGTTCCATTGCGATGTCTAGATTTGATTGAATTGAATACTTTGAATATAGATCGGAGTAATAAGAGGAAAATAAGAGGACGATTAGGCAATTATTTGATGATAAATTGGTAGCCTTCTTCTTTATTATTGTTTTGCTCTTTTTACAGATTTTTTTATTTTTTCCTCAAGGAGTTTAAGAGTTTAGTTCAAGGAGAGTCGTATACTGTAGACCTGGATATACAACATGGTCAGGCATAGAGCTAAGATGTTGACTACATCGGGGATAATGCGCATTTGTAGGCCTAAATACCAACGTTAATAATTCATATCTCTTCCTCATATCTAGGTTGAGCGCCTACGTAAATAGAACTACAGGTTGACACCGGCACCTCATACATTTAAATATGTAAGTACTAAAATGCTTACACGAAAGTGTGTATGACTAAAATGGTACTATGTACTTGACGCTAAGCAGTCATAATCCAGGATTTGTAATTCTAGAAATGTGCAAAGCCAGACCCACTTTGTCCACGAAACCTTTTAACTTCTGAAAACTTTATTTATAGTAACTCCTTACGCAGTAAAGCGATACAATCTTTAACAATTGCAACGCAAACCTTATGCAGTACCATATCAGCCGTTTATTGCTGTACCGATACGATATTACCCACTTTTCTGTACTCGACTGATGACACTTGGATTATTATGTTATCCTCGTAAAGTAAAGACTTGAGAGCTTGCATATTTCCATAGAGCGTGGATGTGTTATTTTAGTAGAAATGGGTAGACCCTTTTACGAACGACTTGGAAGTAGAAAAGTAAATTATACTGGAGCTCTACATTTACGTAAGCAAGATAATTTAAGGAATACCGAAATAAGTACGTCTTATATATGTAGGCATTTGCTTGTTAGTTCAGCAGTAACGATTTAATAATCTGTGGTTTAGCTTGTGTGTTTAGTAAACTATTACCGTAGTTAGATATCGTATCTAACTATTCTAATGTTAGTGACCATGAAAGTTTAAAACAATATATTATCGTAGTATTTAATTTTGCTTGATTTTACGTGAATACGTTGATTTGGTATATCAAAGTCACTACTAGGAATTGCATGTGTGAGCAATGAGACCTATTTTTTAATGAAAATATGCTAAAGAATAGAAAAAGAATGATTCAACCAGTAATAGTAGTTCAATGGATTCAACTCACTTTTATTTAATACAGAAATTTTAACATTTGCTTATTTATTTATTCTTAGGAAGATTTACAGTTTTAATAATCACCAATAATAATAACCAACCTTAATAAGAACCAACGGGTTAATTCTTTATTATCAATGAATTAATCTTACGGCTTACGTGGTCTTTACTTAATTTGTAAGTATAGGTTTACGATGTCACGAAAAAAGACGGTTGATCTTGTTATAAGAACTAGATGATGCATTTTTAAGTAAGTTTCTAAAGTCTTGTGTGATAGATAGCTGTAGACTATACATGTGTTCCCCTTTAACAACTTTAGCTGCGTTCCACGATTAATGCCAGAATAACTGTACACGAATACCACTGGGTGCTAAACGTCAATCCGGCTCGTAGGACCACTACCTCATCGCGATAACCCCAAACAATGGCAACTTGAATGAAGCAATAAATAAGCGATTACACATTTATTTCAATCTGTGAGCGGGGGCCAGTTTGTTCAGAGTATTACTTCATCTGTGGCCGGCCGCGCGGCGGGGTGCCTGTCTACCTAGTAATTCATGTATTGAGATATTTGGTTTGCGTGTCGCGCGATGGATGGACTGGACTGGAATGGACGTGTCCGATGCAGGGACTCTACTTTAAAAGACACTGGGTATTTGATTACTGTTGTCGTACTCACTCAAGTCATCTTGTTGTGTGGGTAACTGATGATGATATAAAAACTGCAAAAACATACTTAACAATCTTTCATAAATCATAAGTAGTTCACGAAAAGTTTTTTGCTTACTACAACTTACATGCATACAGAAAATTGAAGACTTGTTTACTATGGTTAAGAATTATTTAAACACTTACAGTGTTATTTTTGTATTCTTAACAGATGAAAGAAACCAAAAACTTATATTCAATATGCGCCAGACAACACACCAATTGTCTGGTTTCGTGGTAAAGAATATTCTTCCTTGTGTTACGAAGTACCAGATAACGATTATGACGGGGGCGTCTCCCATAAATACTTAAATACATATAACATTCATAACTTAGGTACAAATGTTGGTGCTCATCACACAAACATTTGCCCCTTGCGGGATTCGAACCCGCGACGGCCGGCGTAGTAATAGTCAGGATCGCTAACCAATACACCAAACCAAATTGCGCACGGGCGGGACTCGAACCCGCAACCCCTGGCTAACCGGGCCAACGCTCTTTTACTTATACTACTTTACTACAGATAAAGCTCTTGTAGTGCTCTTGCATGACAGTCCTTAACCAAACTATGAAACTATCCGTTAATAGGACACGCTAGTTTTTAAGAACAGGGCCTCTATTTTTGAATCACTCGCTCAGATATGGCGTGTGATTTTCGGTTGAAAACAAATAAAAAATCAACGAAAACCACGCGATATAAAGACGTGAGTACTCACAAAATTGAGCAATGATTTTTCAAATCCTTCCTGTGTAGATTACAACTGTTTTTTTTATTCGGCTTTAATCATTGGATATCACACGCCATCTTGACGCGAGTGATTAAAAAATAGAGCTCCAGGGCGTCCGTTAATTCAGCTGTTTACTGCCTCAAGGCAGCATCCTAGCGAGTGTGAAAGAGATGATCGATTCAATAATATGGACGCATGTTACACAGTAGGCCTTTTCATCGTAACTTTATTGGCACATTCGTATTTAGAATGCACACCTGTGGAGCGGAATTGGTGCGGTTTCGGGCGCGGCCGATATTGATGGGCTAATTTTGGAACCAAATTATAGTAATTTCGTTATCACCTGTTTAGCGTAACGGTAAAATACTGGCGAGACAAATGTGATTAGAGGTAAGATTTCGGAGCTTTTTAACGCAAGTAGTAATTATGTTATTATCTAAACAATTTGACTTAGGTATGACTTATTATAACGCAGTAGAGTAAAGTCTAAGGTATATAAGTGTCTTGCAAGTGGGAATAAGTAAGTACTCTATCAACTATGTTCCCGGTGAAGTATACTTTTACGATGGTTTTTCTCGGTCCATCTGGCATGTACCTACCTACTTATTTATACCAATGATAACGAAAGATAAATAGCGAGATGAAGTAATTTCTTGTAACCAATATACGTATTTCAAGACTTCTAGCTCTTACCATAAAACTAGCTAACACCAACCAATAAATTAAAGTAAAATATGTCTTGATAAAAAAAAACACATCACTTTCATTGCTGTTATTTATGACAACGCATTGGAAATTTATTTACGTAGCAACACGCTTTTAATGCATAGTTATTTTCGCTCCACTCACTCATATTACACACCGGAAAAACGATATGACACTATGACATGAGCTCATAGAAGATGACTGACAAAACATAAGAGTAAGCGGGATATTGAGCCCAGTACACTACTACACTTTAAGGAGTTCGTTTGCTTTATAAAATAAGGAGAAGAAGAGTAAGCAACAACACACTATAACATGACTAACCACCCACATCAATATTTTTTATTTTTATTTTTTTATATGATATGGGTTTGCTCTTGTCTCTAGACTTTAACGAAGGCATATACAGGGACGAAGATGAAGCGAGCTCACCCAGAATTTGAATGATTTTGGTTCAGCTTTGGATGATTTTGGTTTTGAAATATTCGTGGAAGTTCAAGGAAGGTTTAAACGGTTCAAAATATAGGAAACGGGGACGGGGCCGCCGAGGGCAACGAAACGAAGTTCGCCGGGATCGCTAGTTATTAATAAAACAACACGCGTTCCATCTAATACCCATTTAATGGTTTTAGTATTGTGCACTTTTAATCATTTATATTAGGTCTGCCTGAACTTTTCTTTGGGACTTTTTGTAAGAGTCGCAGAAAAAGCAGGTCAGTTTCTCGTTAGTCAGCAGAAATATTTTATTTCACTCCTATATTCATCGATAAAAATAGCAAAAACAAATGATTTTAATCACAAAAGAAACAATAGGGCTAGGAAAATCTTCGAATCTCTCAACCAACAAGTGAAAGTTTCTACAAACCGCTTACGCGCCCGCTTCAGCTTATATCTCGCCGATAACTTAATGGAGAAACGGAGCCACGTTTCTCTCTCTGCTATAATTTACGCCTAACTGCCAATTAGCCAGCCATACCCACACCTATTGAGTAGTAATAATTCTGCGGTATCTGAGACATGC
Source organism: Pyrausta aurata (assembly GCA_963584085.1). Taxonomy (NCBI): domain Eukaryota; kingdom Metazoa; phylum Arthropoda; class Insecta; order Lepidoptera; family Crambidae; genus Pyrausta; species Pyrausta aurata. The sequence goes on along the minus strand of OY757272.1, from coordinate 9,232,244 downwards.
ACTAATCCGTCGGTTTATGCGGAAAATATCGACAGGGCGTTGGTTAATTTAATAACAATTTAGACTTTCATTGGATAAAGCTGGTGCGAGTTACTAATATGATAATGTAAATAGTATAAGACCGCTTTCATAGGATCAGGAGCTCTATTTTTGAACCACTCGCTTGGATAAGTATGGTGTGTGATTTTCGTTCGAAAACGAATAAAAAATCTACGAAAATCACGAGAAATGTAGACGTGAGTAGGTACTTACAAAATTAAGCTACCATTTTTGAAATTCCCCCTGTGTGGATTTCTAAAGATTTCCAATCCAAAATTGGACTTTATTAAGTAAAATTTATTCAAATCCCTCCTCTATTTATTTCAATTGATTTTCATTCCAAAATTGGACGATAATCAATGAATATCACACGCCATCTTGAAGCGAGTGTTTCAAAAATAAGGCCCCAGGGCCATGACCATGTGGGCTAGCTTTTGCCCGGAGTCCAGAGCATTTTTCCGAAACTATCTTACCGACCGTGAATACTCCGAATGGTCATTTCGCCGATTTTAAATTCTACGAATATTCGTTACGCCGCTAGTTGATTGGCCGATCAGTAATATTACGAGCTATCTTTTCAACTATAGTCAATTTATCGATAGTTTGATTCTACGAGCATTCCTTTCACCTATGGTCAATTAATCAAATAAAATAATTGGAAGCGAGCAAGGACAAAGAAAAGCAAAACCTACATCTTAACCTTTTTCAATACACAAAAGTCCTGCCTTTAGCCAACTTTTTTCATCAAAATTAGTAAAGAAAGATTGGGGAAACATGCAATTTACGCGTATCTTACAAGTTAATTACATAATTCTATGAATGTTTGTACTGCAGTCAAGTTTTTAATAATTAATATTTTACTCTTTTCATATTTATTAGAGATGTACCGACTAGTCGCCGACTAGTCGGTAAAGCCGACTAGTCGGCCATTTTTGTAGTCGGCGACTAGTCGGCGATTAGTCGGCTAAATCCGCCGACTAGTCGGCCCGCTTCTGACTCATGTTAATATGCTTAAAAAAATAGAGTGATTGAAATGAAATTGTATCTTTACTCTTGTTATTATAAGAATCACAGTTTCAGTTTACAATACACTTTAATAATTGGTAGAAAATTTAAATAGGAACTCTTCCTTTAGTCTTTTATAAAATAACAAAATATAGGTTAAAGCAAATAATCATTGGTAATAAGTAGGTTTCATTATAACATAAAAAATAGGAACTCTTCAAAGTTATTCAATCTCGAAATTAATAAGGATTAAAAAGAACCTAGTTGAGGCATCAGTTGTGAATGTTTGTACTTAATATGATTTGTCATGCTCGTAGTATTTGCCTTTTTCCCCTGACCACCACGAGAAATAACTGCTTGACACTGATTGCACTTCACTTAACTGCTACCTTCTCCCTCCAATTCGTTAAAAAAATATCAAAATGCGTGATTTATTTTTCGACATGACGCAAACAATCTTATTTAGTTAATTTCACTATTAATTCAATTATTTGCACTGTGTTAGCTTAGTAATTGAACGTTATATATTCTTTATTTCATTAAACACCAATAAAAAAACACAGTGTGAGGAGAACCCACTTACTTATTTGCTTATGATTGTCGATGTATAGAATTTGTAAATAAAAATGTAGATTCGTTATTGGCTGTAAGTTTAGCTATTAAGTTTATTCATACATACTGTACTGTACTAGAGCTGTGAATCTTGTAATATAAAAATAATAAAAAAAACGCCGGTTTTTATGTTTACAAATAATGAATGACGTAGAACGAACGACGCAATGTCAACAAAAACATGTCCTGATATGTCCGCGTGGGCGCCGGCTCTGTGCGCCAATTCTACGAGCCGAGAGCGCACTCACGAACAATTCCGACGTCACCCGGATTTTACCGAAAGTAATGATCGGCCTGGCCGACTAGTCGGCCGACTAGTCGGCCATTTTGCTGCCGACTAGTCGGCTAGTCGGCTAGTCGGCCAAAGTCATAGTCGGCACATCTCTAATATTTATATAATTAAAAACAAAAAAAAAAATAGAAAAAAATGTGTCTATTTGTAAATCTTATTTAGGTTTAAGGTTAAAAATAAACTTTACTTATAAATTACAATTTATAAATTAAAAAATTTTACAATACAACATTTATAACAAAATTTCACTATATACTTTTAATAGAGGAAAAAAAGTACAATTTGCTTCAACACAATAAAATATAACAAATTAACATTATATTATTTACTCAACGGTAACTTTTTCTTGTTTTGAGTTTATTCACTATTTAGGAATAAAAAAACAGCAAAAAAAATATCTCATAGACCAACATTAACAATCATTTAGTTTAAAATCATTTAGTCTAAGCATACGTGCTTTCTTAGTTGATCCAGTATTAGGTACTTTATAAAAATAATCAATCAAATAGTAATACCAGATTTATTTTGACAAATCATATACTATACTGCTGATATTAGGTATATTGTTAATGTTGGTCTTTGAGATATTTTTTTCAATCTTATGTAAATCTTATATAAATTGTAATTTATAAGTAAAGTTTATTTTTAACCTTAAACCTAAATAAGATTTACAAATAGACACATTTTTTTCTATTTCTTTTTTGTTTTTAATTATATAAATATGAAAAGAGTAAAATATTAATTATTAAAAACTTGACTGCAGTACAAACATTTATAGAATTATGTAATTAACTTGTAAGATACGCGTAAATTGCATGTTTCCCCAATCTTTCTTTACTAATTTTGATGAAAAAAGTTGGCTAAAGGCAGGACTTTTGTGTATTGAAAAAGGTTAAGATGTAGGTTTTGCTTTTCTTTGTCCTTGCTCGCTTCCAATTATTTTATTTGATTAATTGACCATAGGTGAAAGGAATGCTCGTAGAATCAAACTATCGATAAATTGACTATAGTTGAAAAGATAGCTCGTAATATTACTGATCGGCCAATCAACTAGCGGCGTAACGAATATTCGTAGAATTTAAAATCGGCGAAATGACCATTCGGAGTATTCACGGTCGGTAAGATAGTTTCGGAAAAATGCTCTGGACTCTTTTGCCCGTGAGTTTCATCGAGTGAAGGTTTTATTTCTATGCATGCATAGTAATACTAGTATTTTATTATCTGTGATAATACTTTACAAAACCAAGTAAAAGCCTGATTTAATAAATTATGGTTATGGTAAATAACCAGATGCATGTATACATATTCTTGAAACATGCGCAGAACTTTTGATGTCTTTTTACTGTTTGAAAGTTTTTATATTCACATGCACTCCACGGCTAACAGTCTTTTGTATAATTTCTCTTTAGAATGCCCTTTATTATTTGATCCCATGTATTATATATTCTGTGCCCATGTTGTCAAATTAAATGTTCCTAAAAACCTTACATCTCTTTTACGACTTTCAAGAAAAATGCTGTTTCAAAATTCGTTAATTTTCGTTAAATTATTGGCGTTCCGTTTTCGGAACATTCTTTTTGAAAATATTTGAAATAACTTCGTAAACAAATACATTTAAAAAAATCATGGAGTCGTATTTACTGAACCGTCCGAATGCAGGGTTGTCAAAATAAGTAAGAATTATGTAAAATACTTATGTATACCATTTCAATAGTATAATTTTAATCAAAAGCGACAAAAATTATAACCGTTAACAAATAAAAAAAGTTCCTACATTTGAATCAATTTACGCCTTGATGTTTTAGGGACTTTTGATCAGTAATATATTTTTTGTTTTTAAATATCAATTTTTATCTGAAAAATCGATCCTTGTAACCTTAAATAAAATTAATGGAATCAGGCGTGACTTTTGCGTTAATCCATTTTAAGTTCAATTTATACAATTATTTTGCTTTAAATTTAAAGCAACGTGCTCTGCCGAAGCGATAACATCTCCTGAGGATGCCATGTGTATTTATTGCCGAAACGCGTCGAGGTTTTTATGCACGTTGATGTTGGGTACTAATAATTTAATTAGCTGTGCTGTGCCGCATGCGTATTGAGGGAGGGCGGGAGGAGCATCCTGCATTTGCCTGGACGTATAGAGTGTATTATGGACCCGTACTTCATTTTTGAAGTCACATTATGGTAGACCCTGTCACCCTGCGGGGTTATCTAAAAAGGTCATATTCTTAAAGATTCGAACCAGCATCTTTCTGGCTTACCGGGCCAACTGCTCTTCCAATTGAGCTACCGTGCTGTCGGTCCGACCGCGCGAAATTCTTGGTCTCATATAATATACGTCATTGCGTGACGTTGTGACACTGTGAGTGTTTAAAACATTCTAAACCAAGGGGTCATACTCAACGCAGTGACGGTTCGTGTTGTTAGTTGCCTGCGCCGGCGTCGGTAAGCGGAAATTTAAAGCAAAATAAATGTATACAATTCAACTTTCTGTGTACAATGTTTTAATTTCTTTGTTCCCATGATAAAAAATGGCAAAATGTCGGCTTCCCACAGGCTGGGGGCAGCCCTAACAAGCGCATTTTACGTAGAACTTTTTAATTATGTTACGTCTAATTACCGTCAGTTTAGTTAGTAATTGTCGTAAACGAAACGACAATTAGCGATGTGTGTTGCGTTCTGTTTGTTTCTGATGTTCCCTTACCATTGACTGGCGAAACGGTACGGTCGAAGTCACCGCCGCCTAACCACCTTAAGATCGCTTGTATCTTGCGTCGTATTTTGTTTCGGTATTGTGTGTGCAAGCCTTGTTGTAGAAAAGCGGTTAGGCGGCAGAGACCTCGACCGTACATTTATGTACGTTAGAGTACGTTAATGTAGTAAGAATATACTAGTACGTGGCCCAGCTCCATCCTTTAACTAAGTACACGAAAAACGATACACCGATCTCGAAGTAAGTAGCTAATGCCCTTGTGTTATGTAAATCAGAAACAACGGTGTTACCGCAACACCCAGACCCAATATAGATATTTAAAATAATACAATTTCCGGGAATAGACCGGGAATCGAACCCGGGACTTCAGAGCGGCGACGCCCTGGAACTCAGCGTGCTTAAGCACTCACCATGATATCGTCATTGGAATGCGGTTGTGTTTTTACCTACTTTCACGAATACCAATAAGTAAAGTTGATACCAATTCATTCCATCTCTCTATTGAGGGTCAACTACGTAAAAAAATATCACGATGCAGCAATGTAAGTCATTCAACGATTCCGAGTCGCTTGTTCGAAGCCGGCCGTGTCACATCACATATGATTGATGGAGCGGTCACCTTTACAAAATGAACGTATCACTCAAACCACTTAATAATAGACCATAATACCTTAAAATAAGGGTGAATTAGAGTGAATACTTTAAATGCGGCGCAGTATGGTGCATGGTACGTTTTTTAAACTTTTCTGTTTCGTTTTGTCAAATGATTTGGTTAGAGATAAAATTCTTTATGGTTCTCGCACACAGGGGTTCATAAAGTTTAATTAAAAGTCCTTGCATACAGAGGTAGGATTTATAATGTTAGTGAAATATTTAAAACAAACTCTTTGTAAGTTCTTAAAAATAGCGAGGCTGTTATTTGGCTATAATAAGTATCAACTCAACGGGTTCAGGAACAAGATCCAAAGGCATTTATCTGACAAAACTTGATAAATCAGCTGCTTCTGCTGACTTTTTTTGTTAATTATTATTAGTATTTTTAATTGTAACTATTTTATTGATATTTTTTTGCACTAGTGTAACTTTGTAGTTTTCTTGCCAATGATGTGTATACCTATAATTGGCATATGTAGGAGAATAATACTTTAATTATCTGTAACTAAATGTTGTCTATGTATGCTGTTGGTGTACCATATTTAATAAAATAAATTAATCAACTGCGAAGACAAAAATGACGAGACAACTGAGGATGGATTATTTATACTGTCTCGTTTAACTAGAATATAATTATTTATTTGCTTTTAAACGAAATTAGCAGAAGGCAGTATCAGTATTCACTCTTTTCAAATAAAATGCGCAATGCTGTAGCTGGCAGTCGTTCTAGTTCCACTCCTAAATTCCGTTCCTACCTTCCATTCTGTCTATGCAAGTGTGCGTTGAGCTTTACACACCGGAATAATGTGTTATATTTTATTACCAATGTCATGTAATGTTCAAAAGACGCACTACCGGTCGTCTCCTACTGAGTTTTTATATTTTTACATTGTTTTCTATTAAATTGTTTGGTAGGAAGGACCTATAAAACGGTTGTTTTGGGAGAATGTATGGGGTTATTACTTTGTTATTTATACTGAGAATCATTGCAGTGTCAAATAGGAAAGTCTCCATTTAGACAATGATTTAAACATTTGAATTCTTGATAGCTATAATGGCCGAGACTTTGGTTCCACGATAATTCAATCTTCGAACACGGTTCTTAGGTAGACTAAATAAATACTTCAGGCAATATAAATACTTCTTTTACCTATAGTAATGAATGAGTCTAATAGAGCTAAATTTATATTCAGTTCATACGTTATTCCTTTAATACATTTTTTTTTAATTGTGCCGTACAGAGCCATAGCTAGAAATAACTGCAAATTATAAAAAAAAATCCTTTTTTATGTCCAAAGGTTTTCGAGCCAATTACCGCACCTCACTAGTGAGAACCATAGATAAACTGCCTGTTAATGTCAATAGTTGTCCAATAGACACACGACCAATCGGTCCAGTTTTTGTCCAGCAAACACCGTCTCTAATTTATCGACTTTTAAACAAGTACCGAAGTCGGATTATATTTTCTCCGCTGGACATGCTATTTATCCAAACACGGCGCGGGCGCAGCGAAAGTGATCTACAGGAAGCGGGTAAGATATAATGCAAGAAGAGCAGAGGGATTAGTAGGCTCACTTGAAAAAGTGCTAATCCTTATACAATAAAATACTAGGTTTAGAATTAAACCTTGAACGAATAAATCATTAATCATCCAAGAATTTAACTAATATTTTAATTTAACCGACCTATTAAAAAATATGCCAAAATTATAACATTTCAACTATGGAGAACTGTATAGGTTGAAACCTGGTACAATATTTTTTGAAATGGGGCATATGTATTGACCATTTAGTAATTTGTATTCTCGCTTACAAAGCCTAAATATTAGTAGTAGTAGTTAGCAACAATCTATTCACTTTTGCTTTTAAAATGATTAAAGGATATCTCGCAGTTAGCAAGTTCCACTACTCTGTTTCTATCAGAGAAGAGTCAGCAAATTAGTTTGTACGGGCTATTGGTATGTCGACAGTATACTTAGGTATGATATGCTAGCTAAACCAATATTTGGTTGGCTTATATTTTAGAAACAGGAGGCCTACAGCGAAAGCCCGGCAATACAATAACCGTTTTGCGGATCCGGATCATATGGATTGCATACTGAAATTACTTCGGGTGCGCAAATGATCTTATTGACGGATTTCGTTTCGTCTCGGAATCTTTGCCTTACTTATATTATCTTTTCCCCGGCGGCCTTCGTTGTACTCAGGCCGGTAGGTTATGTTGGTCCTACTGTGTCCTTAGCGTACTAGAAATTAGTAAAGTCGTTAGACCACCAATAGGAGGTGGTACTTGACGTATTATTTTGCAATTAATTATAATGTTTCATATCTTGCTTCAGACAGTATTGTAGAGTCACGATATTTAGAAAGGGAACCTATAATACTGTTTTGTAATTAATTCAAACAAGTTGGTTACAGGTTTCTTGCATAGTACAATCTTTCAAAATTATTGAATGCCATTCCTGATGCGACATGATAGGTTTTTTAATATAATGGAAGGAAAGAGGGGAAGAGAAAGACCTAGGAGAAGTTATTTCGATCAAGTCAAGGAAATAGTAAATGTGATGTCATATCAGGAGGTCAAGAAAAAGGCAAGTAAAGAATGGCAATTACTTCACCGACAAGAGCGAAGCTCTTAAGTTTAAGAAGAAGAAGAAGAAGAAGAAGATACCTTTAAAAAAAATTTCACACAATTACTTACTTGAAAATATCAGACCTCGCGTGTCCTTTGTTTTGTTTTTGTGTCGTGGGTGCAATTGATTTTCATTTGAAAGTGTTAAAGCGGCATAGACCTCGACCAACATCTGGTATTCCTAGTTTACGTTAAAAATGTGGAAGAATATGTACAAAAAACTATTCAGTTATCTTTTTCTTTCCGTATCGGTGGTAATCTACTTAAACTTGTGGTGATCAGTAACTGGCGACACGGATTACCTGGAGGCCGATTCTCGCATGTTCGAACTTATTTCGTGTGGTAATTCGATCGACTGCTTTACCGGAAAAAAACAAGTAATATAACCACGTAAAAAAACTACCGCACGAAAGAAATCAAAATGCGTAGAAATCGTAACCCGAATAAAGCAATAACTGTATTTCCTTTGAAAAAGAAAATTCGATCGGTGAACTTTTTTCGTATACGAACTGCACGAGAATCGGTCATTTGCACACAGTGAGTTGTTACTACTACGTATAGAGAAGCTTTAAGCATGGGCGTTTTCATTTTTCTAGGCAACAAACCGTTATATAACCGATGTTTAGTTTGCATATCGATATCAATATCCGTTTTCAGATATCGATATCAAATGAAACGGTTCTTTTCACTTATGGTTATTTCTAACTAATAAGTTATAAACGCAAACTACTACACTGCTACTACTAATCTCCGAACGCACGCTACGAATGATTGATGTATAAGTACTTTACTTAAATAAATAACTATTATTGTCACAATTACGACGATTTTCCTTCATGCTTTAACTAGGCTTAGGACAAGCAGAAAAATTAAATAAATTGCGCTGTGCATTGCATTATTTCAATTAAATGAATTGTTAAATAATACTGCACTAATTTGCAATTGCATCACTAAAAGATCTTAGCAACAAACAAATCAACCGCAGCACGTGCCACTCAAGGACACGCCAAAACTAAAAAAATATTAACTTAACATCACCAAATAAGTACACCAAGCAATAACAAACATTAAAAGTTACAGAGAAAACTCAACTTGAATTTAAACTCAACACAACAATGAATTTAATAATTGCAATGCTATTAAATTCATTTTTGCAAAAACACTTCTCGTGATCTAAATTCCGCCAAACTAAAACGTCGTAATATGGCCGCTTCTACCTATTAATAAATTAAACCTTATTGAGTTGTAATAAGGAAGTTGAAAAACACCGACCGACCAGCGATACCGATATCCTGAGCCGATATCATATTCGCTTCGTCTCTTTTACTCTTATTTAATTTAAGCACGCGTGTGTAAAAGGGACGGCGCGAATATAACGAGAAGAGTGAAGTTTTGGATATGGATAGTTTTGCGTAGTTTCGGTTTTGTCGTACCGTTATGGTTTTTCATAACTTGTATCCGAGTATAAGTTTTGCGTTTGCATCGGTTTGATAGTTTTTATAATAACTGTTACGTAGTTAAGGGTATCGATATGATATCGATATGGAACCCGTATCGGTTTTCAGTTACGTTTTGATATAACTAACTCATGCCTAGAAGCTATGCCAAGCAAAAAATGTGTCACAAAAACGACGACAAGATTGTGACGTTTTCTTTGAAAATTTGAATTTCAAATCATGATTTGTACTACGAGTTGATGACCGGGCCATCAATTTAAATTCTTATATCTCTTTTATATCTTTTATATTTCTTTTATATTTTCTGAAACATACAATATAATAAAACGTACAAGTTTTTCAAAATAACTCTAACATGTAAATAAAATGACAAAATCAGACTTCGTTTAAGGGGTGGAAAACGTTTTCTCTTTTTGTATGGAAGCTTGCGCGCACACGATCCTTACAATGAGTTTGGAGTTTATCGGTGTTTTAAGGAAGGACTCGCTTATGAACGTATGCCCAGATAATAAATAAGAACATCGTATGATATTTTTAACTCCCCAGGAAACGCCGTTAAAGTTAATATTTCCTTTTAACAAAATTGTTAGATTACTGTTGTAACAGTGACATAATTGTATTGTTTCGTAGAGTAGTTACGACACATAGTTTCATCAGACTGAGCTTTTGAAAGCTCAACGGTTCAGCTAATAGTTGTAACTAATGATCCTATTGTTTGTGCTTAGAATTGTTGACATAACAAATAAATGTGTAGTTAACATGTATAGGTAAACCGCGAAATTGAGACCTCGCCTGCGGGGTACAGGGGCGCGGGGGGAGGCGAGAGCGGGGTTTGTGAGAGGTGCGGGCGGCAGGCACATTCTATTCAAAATTCAGTACGCTCGCTACACAGGTAGCGGTCTTTCCGCCCGCACCCCTGTACCCCGCAGGCGAAGTCTCAATGAAGCGGTTTACCTGTAGTAGTTCGGTTAACCCGCTATGGTTGATTTGTTGTAAAAGTGTATAAATATGGTAGTAGAAAGAACTGTTTGCGATTGTATACAGCAATTTTATTAGAAAAATTGTACAATAAGTATTGCTTGTTCTTATTAAACACACTTTTAAGATTGCGTAATAAATAAAAATCTGGGCCAATTTAACTGTTCCGCCATGAATAGGACATTCATATAATTTCACTAGCATATCATAATTTAGTTTAAAATTTTTCCTTTCTCAGGATCGCGACTCTAATGCATTTCGATTGGCGTGAGAATTGGGGTCCGTCTCGGAGCTCTATTTTTGAATCACTCGCGTCAAGATGGCATGTGATTCAATGTTTAAAGTCGAATTTTGGAATGAAAACCAGTTGTATTCTACACAAAAAGAATTTGAAAAATCATCACTCACGTCTAAATTTCGCGTAGTTTTCGTTGTTTTTTTATTCGTTTTCGAACGAAAATCACACGCCAAATCCAAGCGAGTGATTCAAAAATAGGGCCCCTGATCTCGGGTGACCACTCGTTCTAAGATTATGAGTTGTGAGCATAACATAATATTCCTATCGGAATAGAAGAACAAGTAAACGAAACCGCTTTTTGATGACAGTAACCAATTAAAGCAAGTAACAGTAGTAACTTAACTCGTCAAGTATGTGTAAACGAGACACAAAAAAAATTCCATTGTTATGCGACTCTCGGCATTCGTTTGATACCTGACTGATTACAATGAGATAACCTTTCGTCCAGGTGATTTATACCTATCTTCCTAGGTTAAATATATTAGTTTACCGCATGATAAACAGTCGACACAAAATATCGAACCAGCAGCCTTAGTGTAAAACGAAAAATGATTTCTTTGCACAAAATATTCGTAAATATGCATTAAATGTTACTTTGTCTTTTCTTTTTACTAACGTCAACGTTTATAGAAAAGAATTAGCTAACATCGTACTTTAAAGTTAAGGCGCATTGGCAAATATAAATCGTAAATTGAGAGGCTTCGATTTGGACTAATTTACCTCTTCTATTCTGACAACATCATCTTGCTGATAAAGGCGGAAGAAAAGCAGCAGTTCTGATATTCCGGTCATCGTCAACAACATGGATCCAAAGAGGTTTCAACAAATGAAAACCTGGGCCTCAATTCTTGCGCCATTCATACTTTATAATATAACGTACCTACTCTACCATCAAGGCCAATGGACCAAAATTTTACTTATGATCGAAGAGATATAATTGCTCAACCAATAAATTAAACAAAGTTTAGGTAAAAACTTTAGGTAAAAAAACGGCTAAAATCTGCACTCGTTTCCAATTTTCTGCAACAGGTTATAGCCGGAAATGTCACTTATTAAACTAGACTATAACCTATAAACATAGATAGTGCCATCCGCGAACGCGAGCGCCATTCATTTTTGAACTAGAAAAGCGCGGGTTGCGGGGTGTGTAGCAAATAATAAATAATAAACATTTAATATTAAAATTAATATTACATCATCAAATATTGGAAAAAGTACTATTTGCACAAATGTACTATAAATGATTATGACGAAAGCCTTCGTGGATGGCACTACCTATAGTGTATAGTTAGTTACAGCACAGATAATATAATACTGTTATAGTTTGACTCGGTTTGACTGGCAGATAATGCTTTAAGCATAACGTCCACCTTTATACACAATTTTTTTGCAATAAAGTCTATGCGAGTCTTACCAGTGTTCCATGAGGTCATACTCATTCCATCATACTTCAGGTTCTAAAACAATAGTAAATACTGAAGTATCCGCGTCATAGTTTACCGGCGAGCGCTAGAAATGCTTTGTTGTGAGCAAGTCGGTTATGCAATGGACAACGGTTGCATAAACACAAGAAAATCTCGACCATTATAGTAGGGTGTCAGTGATTTAAGAAAAATTTAAGATTTGCAATTGTTTTCATGGTTTGTAATTATGAATGTGGCTCACCTAAAAAGTAGTCGTTTGAGAGAAAGCTACAATAATGTCCTCCTGGTCGTATCCGACCACGGTCAATCTCAAATGAGATTGGTCATTGGCGCTGGATATTGTTTATTTGTGCTCAAGTGTGTACGCAATACACAAGGCCACTCTTTGGTCCTTAACTCTCATTTTCATTATTCGGTGAGACGGCCTAAAAGTCATAAAAGTCGTTTATTTTTGCATATAGACCCACTGGGGGACCTAGACCACTTATACACGTCCCACGTTTCCGGCAGATCCGACCAGGCGCGGATCCCGCTCTCCAAAAAGGTTGTGGGCACGCTATGGTTTTTTCATCTCTCCTGTTCGGAAAATAGACCTTTCCTGTGTAGATAGCCGGGTGGAAAATAGCTTTTCCATCCCATCCCAAACATCTCGAGTGAAATGGGTCGCTTTCACCCCTTGTATAACAATCAGTAGATTTATTAGTTATTAGTAGTAGAATAGTAATTCAATGATGGAAGGGGGGGGGGGGGGGGGGAGGGATATTTTAACAAAACACGACGCAACGATGACACGAAAGTAAAATTTCCGACGCAAAATTAAAACGCTTCATATCAAACAAAGATCATAGTTTGAAGGGCAAGCTCGCTACAAATCATGACACTCATTTAACCAAGAACATGATTAAAACTAAAGCACGAGCGAAGCGAGCGCGCTACCAGTCCGGCTTTCGACTCTCATCAAACCAAAATAATAATAAATTTATAAGCGCGAAGCGGCGGGGGCAAAACAAAGTTTGCTGGGGCTTCTTGTTTTAAATTAATAATAAACTTATCTCTCATTGTTTTTGAAAGTGTGGTGATCGTACGCATAAGACAGTGATTGTTTGGAAGACTAAAGTAACCCTTTGCGACGTCCATTTATAATACTTCGGACATCATTCCAACGTTTCTTACGCAAGTCTGAGGTCCATGTTTGTTTCTAGTCTCTGTTGAAAGTTTTATTTAACCGACTTAAAAAAATGAGGTTATTTTTTACTTTCTTCTACATTTTACAGTCAAAATAACAAATGGCGGAATTAATGCTTAAAGCATTCTCTACTAGTCAATCATAACCATAGGATATAAATTCGTCATGTGTGTATGTTTTGCCAGAAAACCTTAATTGCCTTATCAATAAAAATATAGGCCACATCAATCGATGATCGAACAATTTACTCATAAATTACAAATATTATATAAACTTAATAAATAAGAAAAATGTTTTCTTTTTAAATGAAATACAGGCAAACGAATGGAGTTATGGAAATCATTGCAAACAATTCAAGTGTTTCAAAACAATGAGTAAAGAATGAAGGGACCTACTCAGAATCAGTAACAGAACATCTTTCTCGTAGAAACGTACTAAAACGGTCATGTGACCCGTCTGATTTCCATGGAGAGTCAATAATTTTTTGGCATATTTCAACCCATGTTTCAACCTAGTTGTTCAGTTACTGATTCTGAGTAACTCCCTGCATTCTATTCTCGTTTTTTCGAAACACCTGTATACGTCCCACTTCAAAAGCGCGTCTTACTTTAAAATCAAAAGAGCGCGTTGATGTCTTTTCTACGCACGCTTCGGCTACTCTGTTCGTAGTTCAACTTATTTTTTCATTTTTATTATGTCTTCATTAGTTATATACACTTTTACTCTGTTATTCTGAACACTAAAGAAATGCACTTTTAAATGCAATAGGCTGGAAGGGAAGAGGTCGACCGTCAATCGCAAAAAAATAGGTGGACTGTGTGAAACAAGATATGAGTATGAAAGGAGTGGATGATTCGGTGACGAATGATAGAATAGTGTATGACATAGACAAGAGAATGATGATTATGAAATGCAATAGCCTCCCTCAGTGTTTCTTTGGAATGTCCTAAGCCAGTAAGTGTTATTACTTATGAAAGGCTATGCCATGCTAATAACACAAAATACGATCTATATTTATTTTGCAGTCTAATATTTTGTGCTAATAAGTAGTAGGGATTCGTGCGTTCTGGCTCACTATTTCCGGTCCCCCCCTTCCCCCCTCTCTTCCCTTCCCCGCCCCCGCATTTTCTAGCTCATCATCGGCGGTCTGAGCGGGATCGCCGGCTAAAAAAAAAAAAAAAAAGTTTGGTGTCAAAATGGGGGTTTTCGGCCATGCCCGATCGATCTATGCGGTCCATTTTTGCGTAGCTGCACTCCTTCGCGTTTTAGCTTTTGCGTCAGATAAGCTCCAATACCCCTCATTAAGATAAGGCTAATCCTCCTCGACGTCCCATTGTCCTTTTACACCATTGTTCTCATAGTCGAAGAACACTAATGTATTGCAGATAACATTCCTTTGTCAGGTTAACAACAATAGAAGCAGTGTTATGAAATAAAATTTTTGGCATTCGGTAGATATCGCTGTTTGTATTACAGGTGGAATAGATGCACTACCATATGTTAACATAACAGCGCCATCTAGAATTTTCGATACATACTTCTTTGAAGCAACATCTATCTCTCATCATTTGAATCTTCATCACAACTCATTCATTCGCTTTAAGCTTTAAGCAGGTCCAAAACATTTCTATTCTAATTTCAACGCGTTCTACTAGATGGCGCTATAAATGCAATTGCAGTGGTTTACGCGCCCCTTGTTCTACCGAAAATATGCCTACGTACCAAACCCAGTGTGTTCGTCTTATTCCGCATCCCGGTGGTGGTAAAATTAACACCATAATTTTAAGATCAATTTTTGTAAACTGTATTCTCAGCAAATAAGTGATTGATTTGATTTGATTTACCATATCGATACAATCCAGTTCACTAAGAACGTTATCAACAACATTCTTCAATTCCCTTTGTATGTACTGCACATAGCTTCATAGACTCAATTTATTTTCAAATGTTTTGGTTATCATAATTGCATTCTAATAGGCTCTTAATGTTGTAGTAAGTATTGCTGTTTATCATATCAATACCATCCGGTCCACTACGAACGTTATCAACAACATTATTTAAATTCCTTTGTATCTACTGCACATAGCATCATAAAGACTCCTTATTTATTTTCAAATGTTTTGTTTATCAAAATGGCATTCCAATAGGCTCTTAATGTTAAAGTAGATATTGCTGTTTATCATCATATCAATACCATCCGGTCCATTACGAACGTCTATGGTAACTATCTATGATACATAACTTCTTATCATAATTGCATTTTAATGGTTTGTAGTTTCTTTATGTTTTAACACGTTCATGTACACATACCAAAATAGTCAACTTATAGGTAGTGGCGCATGAATACTCCATACAAAGTTTGAGGACGTCCATACACGTATCGCCGTATATCAAACAAAATATTGCATAATGACTAGTCGCTGACTTCAGTAAACGTTTACTAAACGTGGCAGCTCTAACCGAAAACGACGTCTGATGACGTTGTTCAACTGTTTGTGTGAGTACTTGTCAATGTGTGTGAGACTTATGTTCAAGTAACTAAAAACAAATGTATTGTAGCGGTAGAACTTTAAAAATTTGTCACGATGCGGCGCAATGACGTAGCTACCTGAAGATTATACAGAGATTCGACGTTGCCTGCCGTTGTGCCTCCAAATTAAAATTTTCTTAGGACGTGGTTAGCCTATGTGCGTCAATACAAATATCAGTTTTGGACGTTCTGTAACGTTGTTAGAACGAATGTGTTAAGCAGATAAGTCTTAAGCGTAATGCGTAAGCGTATGATTGCGTTAGTTTTACTAGTATAAAAGGTCTGCGACTTTATCTTTCCTCACACAGTTGCTCTTTAGCTCTTCAAAAACTACTACCTACTATTTTAACTAGTTCAAGGAAACCTTCTGCCAATGGAATCCGAGATGGATGTAAGTATTAATTTTAAATATTTATTTTCTTTCTACAACTTTTCTTTGTGTAATAATAACTTATCTTTGTTTGTATTCATTGTTATAGCTCACATGTGGTACTGGTGCCATTGACTTTGAAGAAAATACGTACAAGCATTACTACTATCCAGTGTCAGATGACGAATCATCGTCAACCATACCGAAATACTCAGCAAAAGTGGACTCTCTGGCATTGGATGAATTTTTTGAAGAACCGACTATAAAGAAAAAGGGAAAACTTCGGGCTTCAACTGTGGCTAAAGCAACGGTAGATGGAGTTTCATATTTATCCAGTAACGAAGATGACGGAGCTGAAGCCACTCATCTTATAAAATTGGAAATTTATGATCTGAAAAAACTTAAGAATATACCGGAGTGTGAACACTGGAAACACAGCGACGTACGAATCAAATACTACAACAGGACAAAATCAAACAACCATCAAAAGACGCGACAAATTATTTACAATATAACCAAAGAAATTTCCAGTTCACCACATGTAAAAAAGTTTACTATTAAATCGAAAAAATAAATCTTAACTTTACTATAAAATTATTTGTTTTATTTCAATTAACACGTTCATGTACACATACCAAAATAGTCAACTTATAGGTAGTGGCGCATGAATACTCCATACAAAGTTTGAGGACGTCCATACACGTATCGCCGTATATCAAACAAAATATTGCATAATGACTAGTCGCTGACTTCAGTAAACGTTTACTAAACGTGGCAGCTCTAACCGAAAACGACGTCTGATGACGTTGTTCAACTGTTTGTGTGAGTACTTGTCAATGTGTGTGAGACTTATGTTCAAGTAACTAAAAACAAATGTATTGTAGCGGTAGAACTTTAAAAATTTGTCACGATGCGGCGCAATGACGTAGCTACCTGAAGATTATACAGAGATTCGACGTTGCCTGCCGTTGTGCCTCCAAATTAAAATTTTCTTAGGACGTGGTTAGCCTATGTGCGTCAATACAAATATCAGTTTTGGACGTTCTGTAACGTTGTTAGAACGAATGTGTTAAACACATTAGATATTTTCAACTTCTTTATTATTATAATAAAATAAAGCGTAGGTACATTAACTACTTAATATCATAGGTACACAATATTACACCAATACAAAAGACTTAAACATATCTTGTAACAATGCATCATTACTGATAGTATCATCATTAAACATTTCAACAAAGTCATTTAAAGATATATCTCTACGCTTAAGATACAAATACACAAGGCAATATTCGCCACAAAATGATGAAAAAATATTCTGAATAATTTTACTGTTATATATCCACTTACTAGTGTTTCGTTTCAAAAAAGATAAATGATAAGTGTCAGGTTTTCGACCGAAAGTATCAAAGTATTCTCCAACACCCTCTGAACTTATATAAATAGCTATCCAATGAGTGCCCGGCTTTGTATCAGGATCTAAATTACTGATCAAGTAAACAGGAGGTGTCATATAGACCGGTAATCGGTTAGCAGGAAAAACATTAGAACTTAAAGTAGGATGTATTTTTGTTAAATATTTACTAATTTCTAGAGTATTCATAGTGGTTTATGGTGTCTGCCTAACTCAGAAGTAAACAAACATATAAATAAAATTAAAGGAGAATTTATTTTTTATACATAAACTTAACTACTAAAATCCACACTTATATTTCTATTTTTATCTATCTCAATTATATTATCAAATTCAGCATAAACAATGCAGTTGATTGTTTGTGTCAGAGCATTTTCAAACCTTACTTCTATTCTAAGACTCCCATGTTTTATTAAATTCCAATGTGTTGATGAATTTGCGGATAGATCTGGTGTAAGATCAAAGGCCAGCAAACAGTAACCTTTCGGGTATCTGTCCTTACTTATACCATTACCTTCATTCATAAAATGAATACCAGTTCCTGAGAAGAGTGTATGGTAAGCAGCAGTGTGTAGCCCATTACTAAATGAGGGCTGCAACGCCTTTGAAGGTATTTGCATGCCATCTATGTACAAACTAAATGTATTTACTCCAAAATTATCAAAATCATAAGGATTTTTATTAAAGCTACCATTAAAAGCTGTATTGTTAACAAACCCAACAATACATCGTTTTGGTATCTGCCCAAGAAAAACATTGTCAAGTGTTTTACCCTGAATACCAGATGGAATTGTTAAAACTTTAACTTCAGCTCGTGTAATTGGATACTTTGCAGTTGTAGATGCTAAAACTTTTTGATGAGCGAGGAGTACACTTGGATTGATACGAGCTTTACGAATCATAAGAGTGGCATCAGTGATGGATACTTTTACTTTCATATCATTTGTCGGAGCCATTAAATTAAAAGAATCTCTAGATCTTACTAGTTTTACACACATTTCGACTCCATTAATTAAAAATTTTTCTTGATTAAAAATATCACCATGCAAATGTCCCATCATTTCCACCTCTTTGCTATCCTTAACATACTTTAATCTCTCTGTAAAACCCTTGTTTGATTCATCGGCGTTATTCATTTTTCCAGCAGTATCTTCATACCACATTCCACAAGTTAAGTGTGACTGTTTTGCATGAGGATGATAATTTAATAGAGTTTCTATATAGGCACGGTATCCGTAGGTATTATTAGGAGGAGATACAAGTTTTTGATTTAAATATACATCTAATTGACTAAACAGAGAATGAAGCCAGTAGTTGACGGGTGCTACAGTAGTTGTATCAGCCAGTGGTGTTAAATCTTGATTCAATATTTTAGCCTTGATGTGGATTAATGTATGAGATAAATCAACATAGTCATCTCCAGAACCTGGGATTTGAAATTCTAGTGGTCCATCATCACTAAGTGATGAAATAGGTTTATAGTGTATCCATTGTCCATTTTCTATACTTGTTTGAGTTGATGGTAAGGCAAATAAGTCCAGTTCAGACTTGACGCACTCACAAGAATGATTATGTAAAAAAGACATTTTGAAATAGTTTTCTAAGAAAATATATCGTTGAAATTTAATTTATTATTTCTCCTAGCTTTTTTAATTGTTCTTCCTTTCAATTCCTCTGATTGAATGAGACTTTGTGTACGCCGTCTTTTGTTTTTATTACCAGATCCTGTCATCACTCTATTTATCTTATCATCAGCTTTTCTTTTCAGATTCAAAGTAGCTTCTTTAAAACGATCTTTTACAGATTCTTGTAAGGGTTTTGCATGAACCATATCAGTTAAAAGTCCTACACCAGCATTTAAGGCTTCTTTACCAATCACTCTTGCACCATTTGATAAAAGCGGTAAAACTGATCTAAACAACCCTCCCAAAAAACTCCCAACACCATGACCACGTTGATGTGGTACACCTTTATAAATTACACCTATTCCAGTTCCAGCTTGATGAGTATAGTAATGTTGATATGGGCAAATATTATTATTATGTTTGGAGTACATTTTATTGATTATGGATACGTTTGAAATGCAACTTTACACAACTCGTCCCAAACTCAAATGGTATGTTTTCTCCTGTGTTTGATCTTATATCTATTTCAACTGTATCGAACTCTCTACGCATTACAGGAATATAATGCGGCGGTGAAAATATATGCATTTTATTTGATCCATATACGTATTTAACTGGGTCTAATGATATAATTCTTAATAACGGGGACATGACATCTCCAACTATTTGAGGTTCTATTATATCACAATAAATGAATAGTTGAGAGGGTAACCCTAAGTAAAGATTGGCTGGGAATTTACCAGTGGTTTTATATGCTACATCAGTATTTGGATCAAAACCAAGTTGGAGACTCAAAATTGGAGAAAATTTTAGAGAAATTATATCATCAATATTTCCAGTTAGAGTTGTGTACTTAGAAATTTTATCATGACGTAGTTTAAATGATTCTCTTGAATTGAGTGCTACTAAAACGTCATTAATGTTCTCATAACTGGAAGCTGGTATATGGTCCTTGTATGTAACTATAGATGGTTCTGCTTCATTAGCAACAGTCATTTTTTTTGTTATGTACATGATGTTTTGATTATTTTGAACTGTAAACATTGTACATGGATATTGAAATTCTACAATTGCCACCGACCATTCTCCTTCCAACTTAATGGATTTTGGTAACTTTGTTGAATAGTGTGTCGTTTTATTGTCAGGAAAGTATAAAAAAGAACTGTTGCTTGGTAATGTTAAATAAAAGTCGTCGTTATTCATGACTCTAAATTTGATGCCAATATCCAACTGTTAAACTTATTTGGATAACCTTTCCACTTCACGAGCAACTCCTTTCTGAGACCCGAATACCGAGTGCGAATAATTTTATCTATTTTATATTTTGTGTTAGGATCATAAGCAACTTTTTGTAGCTCTTTTTCATAAAATGTTCCAGTGATAGGTTCACCTTTAAAATCTTTTAAAGTATACACCAACCAGGGTCGTCTCTCTATGACTGAAGTGATCACAAATATTTCATCACTCCAGTTTGTCTCATATCCTTTTTGGAATATGTGTTTATATTTTGTGATTCTTACATGGTCACCAATTTCATATTTGGGTTTTCTTAAAATACTAGATCCTCGTTTTGGTTGATCATATAAGTTAGACCAAACTGACATGATATTATTTTGATTAACATCACAGGGACACATTTTAATACTTCTATGAAAACTATGGTTATATGAATTAAGCAAGTTTTGTAAAATATCTACATATCTATAAGTATTGTTATGAGTGAAATATCGCCACATTTTCATCTTTAGCGTTCTCTGAAATCTCTCAACAATACTAGCCTTGATGTCAGGATTGTTAGTGGTATAATAGTTGATGTTATTACTTTTCAAAAACTGTTGTACATCTTTTGATACAAATTCAGTACCTTTGTCAGATTGTAAATGTTTAGGGGTAATATTAGCTTCTGAAAATATGCTAGTAAAACACTTCTTAATAGTTTCGGAATTCTTTTTTTGCAAAGGTCTAGCATAAGCGTATTTACTAAAGACATCAATTACACATAAAATATATTTATATCCATCATTATATTCACTGTAAGTTCGCATATCACTTAAATCTGCTTGCCAAAGGTCGTTCATATTAGATAAGACATATTTATTTCTAGGAAATCTACGTTGAACCGGTTTGTGTAGAGTGTATGTATCTTGTGATTCCAACCATTCCTTAGTATCGTTATAAGTCATTTTATTTTTCATTGCTGCTGATAATTTCTTTAAACTACTATAACCAGCAGGATTAGCAACATCATAATAAATATTGTGTATTTCTAATAAGGGGTCCATTTCTCCCAATCAAGTTTTCTTTTTACTTTTTCGTCTTTTCCCTTTTGAATTGTTTGAGGTGTAGAATAATCAGGGGTGCTGTAAGATTCCGTTGCTGATTCAAACCTCTTCCCAAAATCTGGTGTTTTTGAGATCGACTTAATATAAGTTGCTCGTTTTGGATTACCAATGTAGCTCAATGGTACTTGTAAATCCTTTAAAGCAGTTGTGAATTCTACCCAACCTTCCGGAGAACTATTTTTTAGCGGTCTTACAACATCGTTAATTAAGTCAACAATATTGCTTTTATAAACTTCCTGGTTGTTAATAAAAACTGTACCATTACTGTTCCAACGGACTTTGTCTTTATTTTTCAAAAGAACATCAATTAGTAGCTCACCTTTAATTTTATATGTCTTTGGTATGAGCTGAAGTAATTGAGATTTAATATAAATGTCGTTATTTTTTTCATATATATTCTCACCAGTGATACTGTCATGTGTTCTAACAGACTCTTCTTTGATGTCTTCAGATTTTTCTGACTTTACGTTTTCTTTTATATTATTCTCTGATTCACGACAGTTAATTATAGGTATTTCAATTGGTCTGCGATCCTTACCAATGAAATATAAATATCTTTGGAGAGTTTGTAAATAAAGCGACCACTTTTCTCTATCTTCTAATTTAGTTCTCAAAACTTTATTCATTTCTTCATCAAGTTGTGATACATTGTTTACGGATGTATTCATATTATCTTTTTTAAGTTTTTCGATTACTTCAGGTTCAATCAATATCATTTTCTTTGCATTATCCATTGTTGAATGATTACTAGATCAACGAATTTAATAGTGCACCCAACACTGAACTCAAGATTATGGGTAAAAACGCTCCACCTTTTTGTATTAGGATATTTTTTTTAACTTTATTTTTACCCTTAGAGATGAGTCTTCTTAAAATGTTTTTGTGTTTATTTAATTTATCCTTATGTTTTGTCGATAGCTGTATTTTCCCCTTTAAAACATTAAAAATACACTCACATATACTATTAATTTCTTCTTCATCACAAGCTTTCAATAAAACCGTACGAAATTTTGGTTTTAAGAAATGTAATGCCTTTAAAAACTCTTCATGTGTCTTCACCCGATATTTCATTGTTCAATAATGGTTGGTTTTTGTTTAGAACAACCATATTTATACCCCTTTTTAGGAATGTAACAAATAGTGTAGTCATCAGGAAATACGTTCGTTTTAATACGATAAATGTCATCAGTATTTTGTCTTAAATCTATCATTAAGTATCCATAGGGCTTACTAGTGGCATCTCTATACGCATCTTCAACATATTTAGGGTTCTCAGGTACTATTTGTCGAGCCAGAAAACGTATTTGAGTTTTATCTCGAGGATTCTTAAAGTAAACAATGTAACTTGAATTTAGTGAAATATCTCGCTGCCCCTTCCCTTGATGAAATAAATTTTGTGTTATGTAGAATACACTTAAGTTTCGGTGATGACTTCCTTTAGTAAAAATATCAACTATGCGCCCGTCGGATTCCCTCATGAGGTCATCGATGATAATAAGTTGAGGATATTTTCCATCAAACATACTCAAGTCGGGAATTCCTTGACAATAGTTAACTTCACTCAAATTGTAAAGCGGTTGCATCTCATCATAACACCATAGTATGTTCTTAAAATCTTGGTTGCAGACACGTTTTATATTTTTCAAAAAATTACAAACAAAATTTGATTTTCCACAACCACTAGGACCAGCCACTATGGCAGTAAAGGGATGTTCAAAATGAAACATGTTCAATGAAGGACAACACGTCTATTTTTATAAAAAACACAATTAACTATGAACATTACAATTTTAAAACTTATATTTTATACTTAATAAAGTACGTGATAAAAAAAATCATAATTAAATTGTTTACTAGTTAATTACAATAACAAAGTACTTGAATACAATACAACTAATCCAAAAAAAGTTTTTATTTAAATAGTATTTATTTTATGATGCCCCCAAGCTAGTGTGTTTGTAGAGTCCGGTAAAATATATCGTTTGGTATCATTAGATGATAAACATATTTTATTAATCTTTTGTGTGAATATAATATGTTTGATGCACCTAAATCTATGCATTTCTGCGTACTGAATTGTTTGATTAAATAAACAAGACTTATAGTTATCGACACTTAATCTCTTTATTACAGATTTGTTAATACCTTTAGCTTTGGTTATGGTATGATTTTCTACTTTCATTGCATACATTTTTGATCGCAGTCCAACAAATTCTGTTAAAAGCTTCCCATTATTTTCGTCTTTAAAAAAACCTAACTTCTTTTTATTTACTTGTGGAAAATCGTATTGATTATTATGTGGATAATCAGAAGTATCAAAATATAAATTTAAATCTTCCTTAATTTCCTTATAAAAATCTTCACAAAATACTTGATATACCAGACTATCGGTATCGGTATACATCAATTTCAAATTGGAAAATTTGTTTTTCATATACTGATAGTGAAAATCATACATTAAAGTTTTTGAAATGTCTAATATGCTGAAACCCAAATATATGGGTTTATTATAAAATAATTTAGTTTTGTGAAGTTGAACTGCAACCAAATTCTCAGAAAAAATTGAAAGGCTATGGAACTCTGGACGAGCAATGAGACTTTCTACACCTTGGGTTTTTCCATGATTTTTCCAATGTGTCAATAATTTAACATTCACCCGTTTTTCAATATTTTCCATAGTCTTTCCAAATATAGAATTATTCATAAGTTTATAGAAATCTTTTTCAAAATCAGGTTTTGCTAATGTTCGTAATTCTGTATTCAACTCAATATATTTCTTTAACCAGGGGCTTTGTTTAAATTTTAATACTCTATGAACTTTTTGAACAACCAGACCGAATTTTTGACATTGTAAAAGATTTCTATAATGTATAACATATTTTTTCTTATGATACAAGTTTGTAACTAGCTTGGGTTCCTTAGAATTGCCAACACAAATATTTTGTGGACACAATGGAAAGTCTGAATGATCATCATGTAAACTATTGGGGTATTCTATATCTACTTCTAAAATATAACCAACGTCTGAAGTGTTTGGTACATTATAATTTACATTAGGATCTTCCCATTCAAAATTAGACAAAGGTAAATATTGAGACATAGCCCACCCATATAGGTTATTGGCATCAAGATAAATCAAATACGATATTGGATCGTTTTTGTCGAAGGTATCCATATGTGGATTATTTGCTTTTGCATAACGATTGCTGCACTGTGATATACCTCCTCTGATACCTGACTTGATGAAAGCAATTTTATCAAAATCTGTTAATAGCTCTAATTCTACCTGAGTGTGTTTTAACATAGCATCCCAACTTAACCCTGGAGCAGTATAGTAATGAGCAGGATCTAAATCATAAGTTTTTATGCAAACATTTCTAAAATTTTCGAAAATGTCACATAGTAGTAGAACATCAGTTTTAAGATAAAGATCGGAATAGTCAGCCATTGTGCGACAGTGAAAATGTAACCATACTTCTCGAGCATGGTTATAATCAGTATCAGAAATACCATGTCCAGTTAACATACTGGTGAAACATTCAATCGATGGTAAAGAGGGTAAATCTAATGATTTAAAAGAAGTCATGTGTTCATATGGATAGACACCTTTGCGCTTTAAAAGTTTAAAGTCAGTGTGGTCCGGGTACTCTTTTTTCATTTCTCGGAATTGATCTTCATTAAGATTGTTAGCTAATGATTCTAAGCTACTGGATAAAAATTTTAAAGAGTCTATAAACCTTAAATTCACTTGATTACTATTGACATTCAATACTTTTGAAAAAGAAATGTATTTTTCTTTGTTTTGGGGGATAATTTGCACCTCACCATCTGCAAAGTTTAAGGCATGCACAATAAAATGTGCATCATAATTACTGAGGTTGTGCAGTATTACAGGTATGAATCGTGTTCTATGGAATTTTTTACTGCACACCTCATGACATAAACCTCTGAAAATACCTGTGTGCCAATCATGATCAATATATTGTTCAGCGTTTAGTTTTTTTTCGCATATGTAACATATAGAGGTTTCTTTTATTTTGTTTGTATCCACCTCGGATAAAGGAAGAGTATGTTTTGGGAAAGTGTTGGCTTTGGCAATGATTTTAATGTCTTCATGTAATTTTGTTAAAAAAACATGAGCACAATTTGGACCAGTGTATGTTACATATTTTGAGAGTTTGTCATCGTAAGAACATTTAACATAATAGCCAAAACTGTAGACATCATGTCTATGCACATTAGTAGTGAATGATTTGGATGGATCATTAGCACATGAATCAATTGGATTAAGAAAAGACTCAAAATCTGCATAAATTACAAAAGGCACTCGCAGTTTTCTTTCAAAATTGTCAAAACTTAGTTTATCGCTTGGTACATTAACACCAAACCAATTTTTCCTACTCACACTAGCATTAGGAAGATCAGTTCGGATATGAGCACAGTCGTTATCTTTGTGTCTATTGAGAGCTTCCTGGTTGTTGAAATAAATAAGACAACCATCGCAAATATAAATACCACTATGGGATGTAATCTGACTACTGACTAAGCGAGATAAGTTTTTTATGTAGCAATAATGTCCATTACTTCCGTTCGTTATGTACAGCAAATTAATATGAGTGGGTTTTAGAGACTTAGTATAATATAATGGACCAATCACTGAATTGGTCTTACTTACAGCATTGTATTCCAAACCATATACGTTTATACTTAAATTATTTAACTTTTCGATTTTATGAATGTCAGTTAACTTAACTGGGAAAGCAACACCTGTGAAATTCAGTTTCTGTTCATATTTGGAATACGAGGTGACACGATTAGAATTTTTAGTAGCAGGATACAATGCTGACAGTAAGGCCCACTTTAAACATTGAACATCAGCATTTTTTACATTTATTACTGCCTTTTTATTTCTTATATCACGAGGTAAATCAATATAAGAAGAACCACGAAGTGGGTTAAATTTGTTTACATTCATATCAACACTAAGTATATTTCGAAAAGACCAACCGCTGTCTTTTTTTTCAAATTCGCTTATTTTGTTTGAAATTGTTTCATGTAAAGCATCGAGAAATGTTGTTAAATTTTCTGATATGTTTAATATATAGTTTGGAGTTTGAAAATCAAATGTATTTACAATTTCTTTACTTTGCTGAATGAACTTTGCATGCATTATAAAATTAACTTTAAATGTTTTTAAATCTGAGATACATTCATTCAACAAAGTCTGAAGAGTTTCTTTAATAGTAGAAAAAAATAAGTTGAATTCTAATAGCTCAACATTATTCGAGATTGGAACAATTCTATACGTATGCACACGTTTTCCAAATGCAGACTCTATTAACGTTACATTTGGCAAACTGTGATGAATTCGAAAAGCATTATTCTTATGGATATTACTACGATAATGATTTGTTAAGTACCTTTTTTTGACTGGTACTTTGCATACCTCACACTCCACTATTTCGTATTTGCAGTCCTCTTCAGTTGATCGCTCAATAACTAAATCCTTAGATGTTGATGGTTTACTACTCAAACGTCTTCTTTTTATTATGGTCCCATGTTCTTTATCACCAGCCACACGTTTGAAACCAGCTCCAACTTGCAAACTGAAAAACAAACAATAAACTTATAAGATATTTCAAAGGTATGGTAACTATTTTGAATAAGAAATATGAAATCAAAAATACTATTACTTACTTACTTTGTCTCTGGTTCTTTTGGAGTCTTGTTTGACTCAGACTCAGAATCAATTGATTCGAATAAGCATACGCATTCTGTAATTTCGCAGAGTTCGTGCATTTCTAACTCCATGTCTGAATCACCCTCAAAGACCACACTAGCATCAGTTTGAGTATTAGACATGATTAACAACTTCAATATCACCAATAAAGCAAATGAAGAATGTAGTGTTTTGTGATGTTTCTCTAATAAATAATTTATCTTGGTAAATTTTGAAAGTTTATTATTCAAATGTTAATACTTAATTACAAACTTGAATCTTCTAATAAATAACTATCATTGATTGCAACTTAATAAATTGGTGAATGAATTGAAATGCAAATCAACCTTAACCGAGTATTCCGAAATTGATAAGGTTGACTCATCGTCTGATGGGTAGTAGTAATGCTTGTACGTATTTTCTTCAAAGTCAATGGCACCAGTACCACATGTGAGCTATAACAATGAATACAAACAAAGATAAGTTATTATTACACAAAGAAAAGTTGTAGAAAGAAAATAAATATTTAAAATTAATACTTACATCCATCTCGGATTCCATTGGCAGAAGGTTTCCTTGAACTAGTTAAAATAGTAGGTAGTAGTTTTTGAAGAGCTAAAGAGCAACTGTGTGAGGAAAGATAAAGTCGCAGACCTTTTATACTAGTAAAACTAACGCAATCATACGCTTACGCATTACGCTTAAGACTTATCTGCTTAAAACATAAAGAAACTACAAACCATTAAAATGCAATTATGATAAGAAGTTATGTATCATAGATAGTTACCATAGACGTTCGTAATGGACCGGATGGTATTGATATGATGATAAACAGCAATATCTACTTTAACATTAAGAGCCTATTGGAATGCCATTTTGATAAACAAAACATTTGAAAATAAATAAGGAGTCTTTATGATGCTATGTGCAGTAGATACAAAGGAATTTAAATAATGTTGTTGATAACGTTCGTAGTGGACCGGATGGTATTGATATGATAAACAGCAATACTTACTACAACATTAAGAGCCTATTAGAATGCAATTATGATAACCAAAACATTTGAAAATAAATTGAGTCTATGAAGCTATGTGCAGTACATACAAAGGGAATTGAAGAATGTTGTTGATAACGTTCTTAGTGAACTGGATTGTATCGATATGGTAAATCAAATCAAATCAATCACTTATTTGCTGAGAATACAGTTTACAAAAATTGATCTTAAAATTATGGTGTTAATTTTACCACCACCGGGATGCGGAATAAGACGAACACACTGGGTTTGGTACGTAGGCATATTTTCGGTAGAACAAGGGGCGCGTAAACCACTGCAATTGCATTTATAGCGCCATCTAGTAGAACGCGTTGAAATTAGAATAGAAATGTTTTGGACCTGCTTAAAGCTTAAAGCGAATGAATGAGTTGTGATGAAGATTCAAATGATGAGAGATAGATGTTGCTTCAAAGAAGTATGTATCGAAAATTCTAGATGGCGCTGTTATGTTAACATATGGTAGTGCATCTATTCCACCTGTAATACAAACAGCGATATCTACCGAATGCCAAAAATTTTATTTCATAACACTGCTTCTATTGTTGTTAACCTGACAAAGGAATGTTATCTGCAATACATTAGTGTTCTTCGACTATGAGAACAATGGTGTAAAAGGACAATGGGACGTCGAGGAGGATTAGCCTTATCTTAATGAGGGGTATTGGAGCTT
This sequence comes from Pyrausta aurata, assembly GCA_963584085.1. Taxonomy (NCBI): domain Eukaryota; kingdom Metazoa; phylum Arthropoda; class Insecta; order Lepidoptera; family Crambidae; genus Pyrausta; species Pyrausta aurata. The sequence continues at coordinate 9,203,228 of OY757272.1, read as the reverse complement.
ATCTGACGCAAAAGCTAAAACGCGAAGGAGTGCAGCTACGCAAAAATGGACCGCATAGATCGATCGGGCATGGCCGAAAACCCCCATTTTGACACCAAACTTTTTTTTTTTTTTTTTTAGCCGGCGATCCCGCTCAGACCGCCGATGATGAGCTAGAAAATGCGGGGGCGGGGAAGGGAAGAGAGGGGGGAAGGGGGGGACCGGAAATAGTGAGCCAGAACGCACGAATCCCTACTACTCTAATAATGTGTCGTTGTAACTTCATAACAAGATTGTGACGTATTCCTTTAAATTTGAATGTCGAAATTTGAAACTATTTGTATGCATTGATGCCAAGTGGCGTCAATTCATATGGCACAAAATTTGTTTTTGATGTCAGTTCCATACGCTAGTAATAGTAGTTCAATGTCGTAGCACCCGAATCGATCTTTCGTATGTGTGTTTACTAGCTCTCTGAGCTAGCATATACTAGCATGAACAAATAGTACAAAAAACTTACGTTCCATGCATAACTGTGACGAACCACAAAGTGCCAGTCCATTTCGCGTCGCCCCTGGAACATATTATAATACTAGCAGTTTCCCGCGTCTTCATCCGTATAAATGTCGATTAAAAAATATATTAAGGCGGAAATATACATGCCTGTAGGCCCTGTAGCTGGAATACCTACTTGCATGCCAGCTACCGCCCCATTTGTACAGGCATGTGTATTCCCACCATTACAACGAATTAAAGCCTATGTGCTACTACAATGTATGAGCTATATTATTGTCCAGTTTTATTTAAATCTGTAAATCCCTACATTCATTACAAACTTTCGCATTTACAATATTAGTATGACAATATTTGTAATGGTACGGATATATTTCCACACTAAATGTAAACCGATTCCACCCACTAGAGTTACGGAGATGGTATTTGGGAGCAAAATTTTGGCTAAAATCAAGGTCTTTTTCGATGAATTCTACTAATTCTCTATTAGACACATTATTCAGTTTGTCTAACCTATGGAAAAGGAAATTGCCGGTGCTAGTATCACTTAATGAAGAATTTAAACTAAAGCCTATTAACGACAGTAATCAACTAGGTATGTTTTCATTAAATACATGGGTAAGCAATATAAATCTAATTCAAGTAATTAACTATGAAATTCCGTCAATTACAAAAGCAAAACGTACATACGACATATTTTTTTTGAGGTCTCTTTGCATAGATTATCTCAATGAAACTTACAAGGATTTTTGGCCTATATACACCGATGGTTCAAAACAAGGGGACGAGATAGGAGCTGCATTCATAGATACAATTTCAAATTGTTCTGTTAAACTTAAAATTGAGGCGAATATTTCTATTATGCATGCAGAACTTACAGCCATTGCAGAAGCATTATCCTATGTTGCTACATTGGAATATGACAAATACGTCATTTTAACCGATTCCAAGAGTTCGCTGCAGCATCTGGCTCGAAGCACCTCGACATTTCGAGGTCTACCGATCGCTTATGATATACTAAGAACTATTCGTCATCTGTTAACTAAAAACAAACTAGTAAAGTTGCAGTGGATCCCGTCCCATATCGGTCTCGCGGGAAATGAAGAGGTAGACGCACTGGCGAAGCAAGCTTGTTCGGACGGCTTGTCCCTCTCCATCAAACCGTATTACTCAGAACATATTCCTGCCCTTAAAGTGAGATGCTATGAATTGTGGAAAGAGTATTTTGATAAGAGGTCGAGAGAAAAGGGCATATGGTACAGGACTATACAACCCCACCCTTTATCATCTCCATGGATTGATTGCTACCTGAATAGAACAGATATGGTCCTTGCTTTGAGACTTCGTTCTGGTCACATACCCCTTATCAAATTCGCGTATTTGATGAAAAAAGTACCATCTCCCAACTGCCAGATATGTGGAGTTGTTGAAGATGTGTACCATGTCATTGTTGATTGTGCTCGAAACGCAGATGCTAGGAAAAAATATTTTGGTAACCTGTTAAGAGATATCGGCTATTGCAACGTAGTTCTGGCTTCACCTACATCAAATTTAACCTCTCATTTGCTCAAAGTAGTTAAAATCTGTTTTAAAAATAGGTCATAGGTAATGCTAAATGCAAGATGATTTTGTGATTTAGGTTTAAGAAAACTTGATTGAGCGTCATGTTCACAATGTGATCAAGCTCATTAAATAAAGATTTAAAAAAAAAAAAAAAGACATATTTTTACAACAGAAGTCTGTCATAGGATAAATTTTATCGCACTCCTAAAGGGGTAAAAATAAATGCAATAGTTTCTTAAACAACTCTGATATTTTTGCGGACAAAGCTGCTAGTATGCGTATCCGTACAAGTTAAGCACAGTGTCAGTCCTTCGTATAAACACCGATATCACGGACTTCTTTATTTCAAGAGCGCTGTAATTAAATCTGCCCAGCTACTGCACTTCAATTGATGACACAGTGTATATTGGAAGCAGTAGGCCATTTTTCGACGGACGATCTTGTAAAGATCGTGGGATTACAATGGATGAAACATTTCCTCTAAATGAATTAGTAATTGACCTATGTGATGTGCAATATGTCGAAAATATTTCGATCTCGTGTACCTCTTGAAGATCGTTAATTATTTAATTAATTGCCCTTCGTTGTTATCTCAAATAAACTTTAATATTACTTAAAGGTGTCGCAACCCCAGTCCTTTTTCACTTCAATTCTATAATAATAACACCTCTTATTACAATCCAATTGTCAGGATGTGTCGCACCTTTAATGATCTGTTTCATAAAAACAGAAAGTTTATCTTAATTGGTTGAATTTGTGCAAATTTTAGGAAAACATCCTCGAATGCGACTCTGATGCACCACTCTAGATGATCTTTATCTTAAGTATAAGGTGCATCGTTGATGCCTTTTTGTTGTTGTTTTTGTTTTTTCAAGTAGTTGCTTGTTTATCGTTGCTTAACTTGAGTGCTGTTTTTGTATGCTTTAATTTTGTTCCTCTGTGTATTACTATTACGTTTAAGTGTTACAATACAGAACATTTATGCAGATACAAATATGTTTAAATGATATTAAGATTGTTATATGTTATGTGTACCAAACAAATAAAAATAAAATAAAGAGTTAGCCATCCATCTATATATTTTTTTTATTAGATTTTTTATATTTTTTTATTAAATATCATATATATTTTTACATATCATATTATATATATCATAGATATTTTAACATAGTTTTTTTCCGAACATGCCTTTCTGCTTTCACCTAACACTGTGTCCCCGGGAGCCGGTCGCGACGTCACGCACCGAAGCCTGCAGTTAACCCAATTAAAACATTCCCCCCACCGATTATCGGGCCCGATCGATAGATGTTCGCCGTACAAATTGTGCTCGCTTTTTTAATTAATTACGCCCAGTTGCACCGTCTTAACTGACGGTTAACTTTAAGTAACGACAATTAAGCTGCCTAAAACTGCCCACCTGTATGAAAAATTACAAATAACTGCCGCAGTACGTACGAAAAACTTTAAGGGCCTTTTTTAAGGACTCTATTCGGTTATAGTTTTGTTTAATTAGTGTTGTGTAACCGAGCTTTAACATAACGAAGAGGCCCTATTGCGCTTTCTATGTCTGTCTAATTGTCCTTTAATTGTTCTATTGGTGATAGATTGATTAGGTTTTTGTTTGTAATTCCGGATAGGACTGATTGCATTAGTAATCTTCTGTTACTGAGAAAACAGTCCACGTACTTATCTTAATTAAAAAATAATATCACACATATATATATAAAAAATAAATCACAATATAATAAAAAATAAATCACAAATCTCAAAATCTTTTTCGCAACCAAAAAAACTTACCGAAAATGTAATCAATAGTTTTTTGTTTAATAATTAATTAATAATAATTAGATAGAGTTCTGTAAGAAACAAATTAAGATGTCGAAAGAAATAACAACGGGAAATCGTAATAAGCAATTGGCAGGGCTTCTTATTTCGTTGATTATTCGAGCCGAGCTTTCTTCTTTAACCCTTTAAGGTCCTGAACCCACGCGGCCCTTTTTATTACGTCATTCTAAAATTCAAACCATGTCAAAAATGTCGGACCACCGGTCACGGACAATATTTCAATGAGTCATTCCATTTAAAAACATTGTCACTACAATGCTACAGCTTAAGTTTCTCACCAGAACGTGTTTTCTATTCGATAACTATTTCTATTTACTTACACAAGTGTTAGCGCGCATAATTCTGAATTTATGACAAACTGTTACGACGCCGCTGCATATTTTTTGCATTCCATAACCATAACCCTTCTGTATTCACAATCTATGGGAAAGTTATTCTTGGAATGAACGATAAGAGAGCACTTCCTTTGCTGTGGCTATCTCTTTTATACGTACGGCTTAAAATGTGTGGGAAAGAAAGGGGGTGTCGAGGAATGTCCCAAGCGGTTTTATTATTCATCGAAAGTTTCATCGGAGGTTGGATAACTTCTTTTAAATTATTATGAGGACATTCCTGAAAATGGCAGAGTGTAGTCAGTCAGGTGCACTCTCCATTAGGCGTAGTGGTTAATACTTCGGGTCAGAATCGGTGCGGGTTCGAATCCCGTAAGAGGCTGTGTTTGTTTTGTTCTCAAGCATTTGTACCTGTGTCATGCATAAGGTGCTAAGTGTGCCTATCCGTTATTTCAGTTGACAAGGCTGGATTAAGAATTTACATACTACACCACATTATTGATTTTAGTATTTATGATTTTAGGGCCAATTTCCCAACGGATAGATAAAACATAACAGACTGATAAACTATAATGCGACAGATTGAAAAAAAATACAGTATATAAGTTAGTGACAATTAGGTGACATTTTCAGCCATATTGTATTTTTAGTTTATTTTTGTTTTTATAGTGTTTTGTCACCATACAAACTTAATAATATAAATTGCACTTGTAAAAAGACGTATGCCTATAGGCATACGCCCGGATTGCGTAAGACACGGGGTTCAATTCCTCGTCTGTCACAGGTTCACAGTTGTCTTTTTACAAGTGCAATTTATATTATCATATTGTATTTTGTTAGACGAATATTTCTCCTATCTGACAGTTAAAAATACAGCTGTTTCCAATATGAATTCGTCAGTGAAGTATGGAAACAAAAAGTCGTCAATCGATACCAAAAAGCAAACTTATTTAATTTTTGTTATATTCTAGGTTCTTTCCAATTGCAGCAAAAAAATGTGGAAAGAATGTTGCGCCATTCTCAACATGCCTTCGGCAAATCTGAGCGCCGACTGAATAATCTATACTTAAATAACCGGGAATTATGATAATGCAAAAATATTGCGGACCATCAAATAAGTACGATCTAGTTATTCAGGCTCCTTAAAGATATTCATGAGACAAATGCAGGATAACAACTATGGTGTAGTGGTAAATTGCATGCTGACAGTTCGATTCTCGGGTCGGTCAGGGGTATTTTAATACAGTTGAAAGAAAGAAAATACATTTATTCGACTCACAAACACATACAATACACTGAATCGTAAACACATATACAATAAACAGACACACATTTATTTAACATTAACATCGAGAATGAGTCGAAAAGGCACCCTCTCAGCATTAATCGTGGAAGCAAGATGCATGCTACGACACTGATTTTCAGAGGGTGCCTTGTGGGTATAGAAGAAGTTAGGTCTTTTAGGTAGGTCAGTTAGGTCCATAATATCGTTTGGCCTAGTCAGAGGACTTATAGACGGCTTGATATGATATGACAGCAAAGTTTGCCATTTGCCTTGCAAAAAACCCTTCACCAATCTGCACTGTGGCCACGTTGTGGAGTATGGCTTAAACCATCTCATAATGCGAGGCCTTTGCTCAGCAGTAGGACATTTAAATGTTAACTTTGCTTTGGGTAGAATCTAAAACTTATTTTTTTGGATTAAAAACTATAGAGGAAAATAAATATGTACTTTTAAAATGCTGGCACTTTTAAGTTCTTATATTTTTATGTTTTTATCATTATTATTTCTGTTTTTATTTAAAATATCGGTTTTACAAATGGCTAGGCATTCTGCAGGTCAACCTCATATTGGTTTGATCTTTTGTATTACATGACGAAAGGCTTCAAGAGGACTTGGACCGTTTATCGATGTATTGCGCTAGGAACAAGCTGCACTTGAGCCTCGCTAAATGTAAAACTATAACTTTCACAAAGAAGATCTCTGTCATTAACTTTAACTATCAACTGTGTGATACTGCCCTAGAGAAAGTTTCTTTTATTAAAGATCTTGGCCTACTCATTGATTCTAAGCTACATTTTGATATCCACATAACCAACGTTATAAGTAAAGCTTTCCAAATGTTCGGCTTTGTTATCCGAGCTAGTAATAACTTCAAAAATGCAGCCACTTACCTGCTCTTGTACAGGTCTCTGATCAGGTCTCAGCTGGAATATGCAAGTGTCATCTGGAACCCTTTTTATGCCAAGTATGTCAGCCAGCTAGAAGTTGTGCAACGCAAATTTCTTAAAGCTACTAATTACAAGTGTTTTCATGCGAAGTCCTCCTATGACGTATTATTGCGGAAGTTCTCACTCATGTCGCTTGAAGCTAGGAGACTCCTCTTAGATCAAGGAGTCCTTTTTAATATTTGCAATAATAAACTTGACTGTATAGATCTCACAAATCAAATGTATTACCGCGTCCCTAGCCGGTCTCAACGTATACGCGATACTCACGCCCATCGTTTATTTGAGCCCAATTTATGTAGAACTAATGCTGGAAAACGTGCCCCACTTCATCGCTTAATGAAGTCCTATAATATGTATTTCACAGATGTCGATCTGTTTAAGCATGCACAAATGGCATTTAAAAAACAAGTGACACTGAAACTTATTGAAATTAATTCTTTTACTTGCTAGATGTCTTGAATGTTGACTGAGTTATTTAATTTAATTAACACTCGATCCTTTAAAGCAGTCTTTAAAAACCCTAGGTTTGGTTTGAGTAACGGTAGGTATCCACATGACTACAGTTGCTCAAATAAAATTTCATAATAATGGTATTCTATGTTTATTATCTTTGTAGAACTTGTTTATTCAAATCTTTTCATTGATACCTGCAAAATTTCTGTCTATTTAACTTAATAGGTTAGTATAGAATTTGAGGCAACATTTTTACTTGTAAGTAGGGGATAATGGTGCTGATTGTACAATAAGTAATATTAATGTAAAATATCCTTTAATCACAATTGTACAATTGTTTTTTATCCTGAACAAAATAAAAATAAAAAAATAAATAAAATGACACGACTACTTTAATCTGAGCACTCAGTAGATTCGTTTATGATAAAATAAATATTTGGTTATCAATGTGTTCCAAGTAATCATAATTACAAATCATTTTTATAAATTACACGTAGTTAATTTTAAAACAATCATTGTAAATAAAGCAGGAAATTAACTTCTATTAATGGCTTCGTGTGTTAAGAATCAAATCAAATGTTATAACGGTACATGACAATATAATTCATGTTTTGATTAGGTATTTCCATCTAAAATTAAAATTTATGCTCTACAAAAGGAAATAATTTAGTCGTTTTCCCACTATTTGTGTTATGGATTTGATATGACAAATGTGTTAATTGCAGATTCCCATAAGTTAAACTTTAGACATACCCATTAGATTTGACAACTCGATTGGCAAAAAACGTCAATTTATCACAAACAGAAATTAATCAATAGAGCTATACTTCAACCAATCAGCCCGGTACAACTTAAAATATACGATGGAGTGACATCGCTTAACCGGGTACGGAGAATAAGCCATATCAACTAAAAGAAATCTACGAAGAATAAAGGCTTTTTGAACCGATCGGTTTACCATAAAACGACCGTAATACCGGCCGTTAACAATACCAGAGTACAGCCACTTCAAGTTCTGCAAATTGATCGTAAACTTTGGCTTATACCGCCGTCTCTTTCCATTGTATGATGGAATAGCCGTCAGAAAGGGACGGAAGATTGAAGCTTGAGTCTCGTAGCGGGACATCGACCAGCAGCTTTCAGAAAAACGTCGCCGCACTGGACTAGAGTTGCAACTCGGAAATTGAGGTACTGTTATTTTTAAGTGTTTTCAATTAGCCTTTCTTTACATACTTACATATAGTTAGTCTTTAAACTCTATTGTTTATCAACATTTTATTTAAAACGAATAATACCATCAAGAAAGAAATATGCGCTCTACACAAAAAACTTTTACGCTAAGTCCATGAAAAGCTTGCATATGAATTCATCTTTCAGTAGTGTGCAATGTAATAAAATTTTCACTTACATCAACTTCCTATACTGCTAAAACGATTAAGTATACAAACATAAAGTGTAAAAGCTTCAAAAAGCTCTCCCCTCTTTCCGAGCTATATCTCTACAACACTCAGGTTACTTGCCCCGTGGACATCGACAAAAACCGTGCAGCCTGCGCCTGCGCATGTGTGCGCGAGGCTGTGTACACTCACACACACAGACACGCCGCATACCGCGCCGCTCGCGCAGAGAAACCGTGAGTTTTGCATCCACCACTCGGTTGTAGAGCTGCTTTTGGGGTCATCAAACGCTATATGATAAAACCCTGCACTAAAAACGCGACAAGATTTGACAGTTACAACAAATCTAGTGTTGAATTCCAAATTCGAATTCCAGTGAAGTGTGTGTGTGTTTTAAGTGAAGTTACGAGTGATATGTTCTCTCAAAAGTTGGATATGGAAGGTGTTGTGTCTTGAAAATGTGGGAGACGATTTGCTACGGAAAGTCAGTGAGGAAAAAGGGGCCAAGCTTATAGGTAAGTAGACGACTTCTGTTGTGAAAATACACGCCATATCCGCGAACAAATCAAAATGGTACCTTATTAAGTCTCCATTGCCTCTAGTACCTACCTTTTACCAGTACCAAACGTCAAACTAGTAGTTTTTGTTCAGAGCTTTAACGTTTGTCAAAGTTAAAGAAAGCTTTGATACTTCGTTATCTTACAAATTAGTACAACACAGTATCAAGACATTACTAACACCAGTTTACATCTCGAGACACTGATAGAGCCAGGTTGTCAAACGCCGTTCGCGATACATATTCATGGTTTTCAAATGGAAAGGGCTACTTTCTATCAGTTCTGTTTGCTAACACACTATTGCGATAGTGACACTAGAGTGTTTCTATGAAATGGTCATCAATATTAAGGGACATTCGTTTTGACAAGTTAAATAATTTGGGTTGGTAATTTTCTAAGCCAGAACTTATTACAAGAGAAGTGGAAATCAAGCTACACGGCACTACAAAGTACGCAGTCACTTTTCTATATTAATATCTTAGTATAACTACTAGCTACATAATAGTGCTTGATATGACGTCACTTCTAAAATGTAGAGTCAACAACAGCAAGTTTTGAGACTTTAAAACTTCGATAACAAAGCTTACCGAATACTTATTAATTTGGATAATATATTAGATACCCAAATTAAGAAGAACTACTCTCTCACTCCCAAATTGATGAATTTCATAGAAGGAATTTGCATTTTAACTTAAATTTTTGTACCCTTTTAATACACATAGGCAACCATTGAAAAATTAAAGGTAACGTAACACAATCAAACACAAAAGCTTCATGCATTCGTCAGGCATTAGAATCCACAAAGACTTCCCAACATGACTTAAACACACAACACTATAAGGGCCTGTTTTACCACAGACAAATGAGCACTAACCAACGAAATAATGTCATTTCGCATGAAGTATTGGACAGATAACGCTAACCAGAACTTATTCAGACATTGCGAAACGGGCCGTTAATCTCAAAAGTTTAAACTAATTGTCTAATTTGTCAACAAAGGGCCTCTTAAGTTTGAATGATCACTTCCTTAAGTGTGACAAGATACAGATGCCGCGAACATCCACTTTACGTAACACATTTGATTTCTCAAACTCCCATTTGCTTATGGAACTAGGTTAGACTAATTAATCAAATTTACATATTTTTCGCACATCCATTTGACTTCATTTAATGATTGAGGATTTTCAGATTTGTCAACGTTTCTACAATATGTTTTTTTTCATCACATTTTGATATTCTAGTGTTTTGTTAGAATGATGAAATCGGAGGCATATATGCGAAAGTTTGAACTAACTCGAGACGGCAAACCGTACCATACCAAGTTTCTAAGTAACAAATACATAGGTACATAAGTCACAAGCTCAATAAGAGTCTATCTATACTCAATCACTTGTAATTAGCCAACATGTTTTTCACTATCAATGAATCACGATAGTAACCTACACACAGTGCCATTCTCAATCAAACCCAACAAGCGTACGTTCCCACTGTATCTGCATCTCATATTAATAATGAAGCAAAAATAATAAATCACGTCATGAAATAATTAACCCTGCATAACCACTCACAATATTTTACATCGATTAACGTTCAAATGGCAGTAACTAAGGGACAGACAGACAGATTTATAGAAACCGGCCTATACTTGTTACAAGAGAGTTTCTAGTAGATATCTCTGGCCTACTTAACAACTAGACGAACTAATTATAATGTTTTCATTCAATAAGATAAGAGATCAGAGGTCTAAGTGGGTGTGGGAATCGCATCTACACAAAAATTGCATGGAAAACACACAATTATGGCAACGGTCATGTTCATATCGTTTTCTTAAGATGTGGTATTTTTTTAAACGGATATGTAAGGTTAATAATATTAAAAATACCATGAACAAAATAATTACACAGGAAAGCATCTTATATATTCGCTAGTAGTACAATTTAGGCGGTCTTATTGCCTGAAGCAATTCTTCCAGACAACCTTCAGGTGAGGAAAAGCATGAAGAATGAAAAAGTCAACTGGACAGCTTTTTATAGAGAGTGAAGAGTATAACACAACATTACATATCATAGGTTCATAGGTTACAAGTACGTTCAGGAAAAGTATTTTTTCGAACATATATCTAACTAATATAGATTTTGTGTCGGCAGCTGTCGCATCCAACGATTTCGGTCTATATTTCTTTTGCGATGGCTAGGGATTAGAATTCGATGCAGGAGGAGGTGTTTCCTAGACTATAATTTTGACGTTTTCAAAAAGAGAGTGTGTCTGTAACTATTGTTCAGACGTATTCCATCTTTGGCCATATTGTCACTTACAAATATGTGTAGCACCTTAGACCGCATCCTCACCTGACATCAGTGATTGATCGTGATAAAAAATATGTATGTACTGTACATTTGACGACACGTTTGGTGCAGTGGCTAGCGCTCCTGACTGACTACTGAACCAGCGGTCGCGGGTTCGAATCCCGCAAGGGGCATGTCATGATGTATTTAAGTATTTATGGGAGAGACGCCCCATGTCATAATCGTTCTGTGGTATTTCGTAACACAAGGAAGAAAATTCCCCACTTCGAAACCATTCAATTGGTGAGTTGTCATATTTATTTATTTATCTGAATATCTTTGAATATCATGATTAAATATTACATAAATACTTAAATGCTAACAATCAAAGAAACAAAAACCATTTGAATCTTAAAACAACTCTTGTATACATAAACTTGCGAGCTATCTTTGTTTTTATGTTTCCAATAGTAAATACCCTCGTTATAATCACATGAGGTAAAAAGGTATTTTAATTGAAAACGTTTGCGAGACAGATTTTATAGTTAATGCACAGGAAGTGTTCAAGTATTCGCATTAATTTTATGACCTATGAATCATGGACTTAGCTTTCTTAAGGTATGATGGTTTTAACTGCAAGTAGGGACAACAGTTCGAGAATGTAAACACTGCTGTATCTTATGCAGTTGTAATAAGGGTTAGTTTTCAACAAAACTGTGTAGCCTGATGCGCTGGGGACTGTACCGACTAGAAATAGATGGAAGCAGCTGGCTAGTTGAACTACACTAATAATAATATTATAAAGAGGAAAACTTTGTTTGTTTGTTTGTTTGTTTGATTGTAATGAATATGCTCATAAACTACTGGACCGATTTTAAAAATTCTTTCAACATTCGAAAGCTACATTATCCACGAGTAATATAGGCTATATTTAATTTTGAAAAAAAAATAGGGTTCCGTAAGATATTAGGGTTTTTCGGACACAAGGTGTAAAAAATCAACCTAAAAAGTTACTGATTTTGCGTACCCTGCCTAAACTATTAAAGATAGAACCATAAAATGTTCTAAGTAATTGTAGGTCGTATAAATATCTACAAAAAAGTCCGCGACACACTATACCTATCTATGTCGAGTGAGGCACAATAACCATTTTTTTATTGAAAAATCTAGTTTTTTTTATGGACTACATTTAAACGCGTTTATTTTACTCATGGTATTAATTCTTATCAAATAAATTATTTCATCACTAAGCACAGTTAATGTAGATAATATTTGGTCCTTGAATGATCAAAATTAGACGTTTGGTTCTGAAGTTATAGCGAAATCAGAAAATCTGTTCAGCCTGCGGATAGTGACTGCTTCGTCGATGTTAGTGTCGGTGTCTGTGAATTGAAATGGGAATCATTTTTTGTTAGTTTGCTGACCGTGTCTTTCTTGGGTAGGCTTTTTGCAGTGGTAACCGACATCCACGCGGGCGGAGCCGCGGGCGACCGCTAGTATTAGAGTAAAAGTCGGTTGTACGAAGTTAATATTGTTATAGCTAACGTCACTTACTTTCAACCTAGAGTAAAGATGGACACAAAAATATTTACTACTTGACTAAACAAGAGAGTCGGTTTGACATTGAATCACAAATAATAAAGAAGCTATTATAATGTTTGCTACCTTTACAAAACTTATCTAACAAGTTAGATTTAAGCGTTTTTGCTCTTTCTTATGCCATTAAAATAGCCATTCTGACATTTGGTTAAGGTATTTTTTCTTCACTATTTATTCTATTTTTGATTTGATTTTGATTTCGTAAAAAATCAACCGCTGGTAGTAACATTTAACCATTCGTTGAGTTAACGATCACGCAAGTCCAAATCGAGTTTCTGCACATTTAACATTCTAAAGTACCCATTGCAGATGATACTTTAGGTTCAAAGAACTTTAACTCCATTTATACTTGTACTAAATCTCTTCCCGAACTACTTACATTATATTGGCTAAAGGTTTAACATCCAATCAAATCTTTAGAATCACAAACTCGACCAAGAAGTCACGCATCAAGATGTATCCTCATTTTATCTGGTACCGATCAGAGGCTTTGTAGCATTTGACTCTATTTTCGTATATAACTATCCCTTTTACTCGCAAGTCATGGTGCCATGAGGGACGAAGATGGCTAAAGTAGAAAATACGGAGATCTTGTTACAGAATACAGGATCTGTAGTCTTGACATCATTTCCCTGACAGACACCAGATAACATATGATAAACGCTGAGACATAATTCGTGTATTTATTTAGTGATAGAGAAGAATTTTTGAATATTAAACAATCCCAAATACTTTTTTAGATATTTTTAGATAGTAAGTAATGTAATATAATTCATAAATTCTCGAAAACATGAATTTTGATTCAGCGTCTTCGAGCGCTCATCTAATGTTCGATAGGTAATGATGTCGAGCCTCCCACCGCCTGTCCCGAAATCGCTAAACTTAAAACATTTTGTCATAGCCCCGGGCGATAGGTCTCTACCCGATGCTAACGGTTGATCTGATAAGTTCAAGATTCGTGACGTTTCAAATCGGCATATCAGATCGGATTCAACAGCGATCCCGAATCGAGAGATCATTTGAGACGCCGAAGTAGGGATGTGCTATTTGTTTGATTTATCGATTAAAGTAGAATGATATTTCATTGGAGCCATGGAAATTAAATAAATAAGATCCCACAGGTAGGTGGTAACAAACACAAGCAAATTTTTAACGCTTTTCTAATTTACCTAAGAATTATTTTTATTTTATTATTATTGTATTCTTTTTTATTGAGCTTTGACACTCTACTTGTTCTCCTAAATAGGAGAGTGGAGACGTTCAGTGCTGCACATAGATTTCGCCCAGTGTTTTCCATATTCCATCATTCTCTTGCCCTGTTCCCAGTTATCTGGGGTCGGCGCAGTATGTTTTGCGCTTCCACACTATTCTATCACTCGTCACTGAATCATCCACTCCTTTCACACTCATATCATTTTTAACACAGTCCATCCATCTCTTCTTTGGTCGGCCTCTTCCCTTCCAGCCATCCACATTCATACTCATCACTCTTTTAGTTACATGACTTTCTTCCCTCCTCATTACATGACCGTACCAAGACAGACGATGACCCACCATCTTCTCAGTTACCGGTGCCACTTTCAGACTTCCTCGTATATACTCATTCCTTATCTTGTCCATTCTTGTAACACCACACATCCATCTTAACATTCTCATCTCTGTTACATGCATTCGCTTCTCATCCGTCTTCTTAGCAGCCCAGCATTCCGATCCATACATTAAGGCAAGTGTTTTCCATATTGGTTGGTTGGAATACCGTAAACTGTTGTCCTGTAGATTTTGACTATACCATCAGGTCATGCATGTTCATATGTAGTAATACATCGTCTCACTCAATCACACTAGGTTACACTCTTTATGTAAAAGAGAGCGGGGTATCTATTTCATTAAATCATAAAGCAGAAATTAAGCAATTGTGATAAAGAATTTGTATTGTATTTTGATGCAAAAATTAAGATAAAAATAGCATCAATTTCATATGTTCACCCTCAACTATACTTCTGTAAAATCTATCATATCTGTAATCCCGAAACTAAGATCATCAGCCAAGATCAATCTCATCCCATCCCTACCCCATAGCAGTTCCCACGAAGCATGCCTGTCTGCTAATAACATCGAAGAATCGGGTTTGGCACGCGATGCCATTGTCTGACACCGTAGGCTATTTTTAGCAGTGCTTTTTTTACTGTGATCTATGGTACGGACTTTTTTGAAGAAAACAGAAGACGGTTAGGTTTGAAAAAGGAAGAAAAGTTTCTTCAACTGTCTCACTAGAAATGTGCTAACGTTTTGTATTTATTGCTTCACATACCTTATTGGTAGATATAAGTATTATATGTATATATTCAGGTGGGGTTATCTTTGAGTGAGTCCCCGAAAAATGGTGTTAATTTTTAAAAATATGAATATTTATTAGACGCTGATAGTCAAAGATGATGCAGTCTAAGATGGCTTATGGATAATATGGATAAAAACCCATGTTGTTAAAAAAAGAATCTATCGCAAAATATTTAGCTTAATTATTAGTTGTACCGTGTACAAAATAATTATTAGATATTATTGACTAACCTTACATAAACGAGGACAATTATTACGCCTACTTGCGTCATATTATTACAATAACATGAAATGGTTCTATAACTTGCAAATATTATTAAACAAAGAGTTATCCAACAATAAATTTGCCTTACCTTCGTATAATTTACTTATTGGTATTCAAAGTTCATTGAATTCAGCTCAACAGTTCCGTGTAATAGTCGTAAGAGCCGGTTGCTAGAAATTGGACGATTAGGCTTTGATAACGGCTGATAACAACAGCTGCCGCATTTGTTAGTTTCGTAACTGTAAGTTTGGGATTAAGTAAACAAAGACTAATACTTGGACTATGGGTGGAAAAGTAACTAATAAGTAATCATTATCAGCCTAAGGACGTCCACAGCTGAACGACGCCTTCCCACGATTTTTCACAGCGACCGATCGCAAGCGGTCAGCATCCAGTCACTGGATCACACTGAATTCCAGTATGATCCTGCGATTTTTACAAGGTCCTCTGTCCATCTTGTCAGTGGACGTCCTATGCTGCGTCTTTGGTCAAAGGGTCACCAATCTAGAACTTTTCTGCCCCAACGGCCATCAGCTCTTCCCACTATGTACCCAGCCCATTGCCACTTGATCTCAGTGATTCTGTGATGTGATGCTTGTGTTAGCTTTGTTTTAGCCTGAGGTTTGACCTAGTTCGGGTAAAATAAGATAATTTCTACGATGTTCTACGATGTATCTCAGAACCATTGAATTTTAATAAACAATTTATTTATTTATATTTATTATTCTTGGGGCTACGTCCGTTACCTAGTTATTCTACTGCCTATCTCATCATTTCTGGATTTGATCTCGTAAAGAAATACCGAAGGGCTATCCCATTCCATCGCTCGTTAATTAAGTAGGTACCTACTAAATAATTGTATAGCTATAGGCGTTGAATACCATTCATTCTTGTTTTGGGTATTCCGGCATTTTTAAAATAAAATCAAACAAAAATAGACCTTGTATATGCAGTTAAGTTTTGCTGAATCACACACCAATATGAAAAAACACTTGTAAATATACAGCGTGTGGCCTGTCATAGGAGCAAAAATTTTATTCAACGATTCTACAGAGTTTACGTAGTTACCTTGACCTGATAATTGTGCTGTAAAATGCTTTAACTCAGAAATATAGTAATCCAAAGTTATAATCCCTAATCAATGTATATCAAAATGGCTAACTCGTTGTAGTAATTGACAATGTCAAGTTTTATGGCTGGCAAGATGGCTGGACACATTTGTTTGCGATATATTGCTGGTTCGATTTATTTTGTTAGAAAATAATAACAATTTTTTTTTATTATTTTTAATTAAATCTTTTAGAATTGATTAAATTGATTACTGGTTACATATAGGGCCTATATTTAAATTGTTTGCTCCTATAACAGGCCACACCCTGTATATTTCAATTCCAACTTCAAAAGTGTTTAATTCCAGCGTGTCAATAATTACACAGACGATACTGCAAAACCATCAGCTGAGTAAACTCACGTAGAATCCAGTAATTAACTCCAAGTACTCAAGTTACACTTAGTATTCCGTAAGTGTGCGGGGTGCATTTAAGTTATACGGAAAAAGCTTATCTATAAGGAACATACTGGATTTGCAACGCTAGGATATTCAGGTTGCACCTTGCGATTTCAAAATGCTTGCAGTACTCACAATGATTTATAACTATTTGTAAATTTTAAGACAACATTAAAATAATACGAAAAGGAAATAAAAGAAATAAAATAAAATATTATGGACACAATGTGTATTTCGGATAAGCTCTCCTAAAGTAACGTAAATTTGTATGAAACTACATTTTTAACTTTTATTAGATACATACAGGAGTTCTTTACGGCCCAAAAGATAAAGAGACATGTTTCGGTACATTTATTATTTTTGCACTGTATATTTGACGTTCATAAGTGTCATTTCATGACCTAAATTGAAATAAAGATTTTGGATTAAGATTTTTTTTTGAATTTTAAAACTTCTCCAGCATGGACGTCTCTATAGTTTTCTGTGTGAGACATATTGGCTAAAAATAAGCATATTTTACAATCACCAGCAGTTCTTGTGATCATCTGATTGCATTGATGCATTTTACTTGGTAATAGTAATATTGCTTTAAGTAAACTTGAATCAATACCAGTGAGAGAAAATACAGAGAAGTATCAGAAATGTGATTCTACCTAGACACTATTCACTTCACTGCTAAACATTATTTTAACCCTTAAAATACGCTTCTGGTTACTTCTTCTCCAAACAGTCACAAATAAAACGGCAATAAAATAACGATCTAATACCGAATGCAGTATTTGCACAAATATAAACATAAATAATCGCAATTACATCGGTGTTAAGTGTACTTAGTATGCGGTGTCCGCACCAACCGGCTATATCTGCGAATGGCTTGCAACACTGCGAAATATAGGCTGTGGCTAAACACTACGGGTGTGGAATGAGAAATTTTGAATAAAAAAAGGTTGTAAATCACAGAGGATATTGTCAACCTTTTGTGGCGAAATAGTGACGTAAGCGCACAGTGATCAAGCAGCTAGTCGGCAAAGTTAGACAATTTATATCATAAAGTCGATAAAGCTTCGAAGTTTGTTGTTGTTTGTTGGACATTTAATTAACATTTCAGTTCGTCTTTGTAAGTGATATTGGCAACAATTTCACTAGTGTCAAGATTCGTAATTTGAATGTCAAGAGTTTTCTTATAACATTAAAATTAGTTGTGAAATAATACTTATTTAAACCATCAAAGTGTGAAGAGCTTAATTAAGTCCAAAATAAATGTCCTATATTTTAATTTTTTTATTAAGTTTTGATATACATACATCCCATATCATTTTTTTAATTTCATACATCTTAATTTAATGAATCCAGTTGCAATTGCAATACTTCAACTGAATATATGAGATATTCATATAGGAGATATTAATGTGGCGCCATTTTATAGAATGTTGACGCGATGCTGTGAATTTGATAAGAAGCTTTTAAACCGCAAACCGACACTTATTTAATATTAATGAAGTTATGGTGATCTATTACAAATTGCCGGAATGTTTTTCAAAAACTTGCATTGCCTTTTATAGAAAATGTTATAGCTATTTGTCGCTTTCCGTCGATAAATGTATCAAATTTAGTGGAATTATTTAAAAACATTTCTTATAATAAACATTACACAGTATCTTTAAGCTAATAAGCTTGTATTGTAACTGTAATTTGTAATTGGTCCACTTGTCGACATAAATAAATAAACAATTAAATTAAGCACAATGACGGTAGTAATCAAAATTGTCGTTTATTAAAGATTCGCAGCGTTTTGAGGCAGCAACTGAAATTAAATATTTATACAAATCATCAGTACCTATCATGAGCAAGTCAATATTAATATTTTGTAGCCATAAACAGCACTTTAAACTTTAGAAAACCTTAGAAATTACGTCATCATGACATTTATTATAAAAACTGACATAATTGTCAGATTGACGATAATGGTCGTTTAATGTTGTCGATCCCTGCATCGGACGGAATAAAAATGTCCATTCTAATACATTTAGAACCCGTTAGGTGAAGGAACTTTTAAAGATGATAAAATACAGATACGCCTCACTTCAATAGAAAAGTTCGTGAGAGTAACTTTATTATAGACCTTACAACTAGCGATGGAAGGACCAATATTAATCACTTGACATCCCGGTGGACATAAATTTACGATTATTTTTATCGTCACGTACTTGCGTAGATTTATTACAAAGTGTAATAGTAAACAAAGAGTGTATTTAGTGTGGGAATTTAATGTGGTTATCATTTTAATCTGAAGAACTGCAGCGGATATTATGCATAACTTCAGTTGTTTTAAAGTTTAAAATCGTTTGCAGAAAACTTTGATGGTATCGGTAATTCAAAAGTGTGGTCCGACAGTGCGAATATATTTTGAAACTAGTTACTACATAGACTACACGTTTTTGGATACATAAATTATCACTAACGTCTTGTAAAAAATATGTTTTATCAACTCTAATTTAATAGAAACACTTATTCGACCGTTCTTAACACGTTCCGGGACAGTGAACGCCTATAGGCGTGAAAACAATAAAACATCTATTGTGTCTGGAGTAGTGTCGGAACGTGTTAAAACATTGATCCTACTTTTAGATTGTTTTTCCGCCTGTACCAGGTTTTTTTTGCAGAAGACCTTAAAATTGCTATCTTTACGCAATCCGAATTACTTAATAACTAACCAGATTCCAGACAAATGTAAAGAATAAATACCAACATAATTCCTACTATTGCGTATCTCCTACTTTATCAATACATTCTCTACAGTCTAAAATAGGTAGTAGCGAGTACGTAATAAAATTTTATTAGCACTGTATGTGTGTCATGCAGCTGCCTCTATCAAACGACGTCTGTGCCTTGTCTATGTAAATTTGTCGCCCTAAGGCATAATTATACTATTGCTTACTTTTCTTGGATGTTGATATTGGTTTAAATGAAAGTAATGCATAAGTGTTTTGTGAAGTAGCTAGGAAAATAATAGGTAGGTAGGAACTTGAATTTACATCACAGAGCACGTAAAGATTTTAGTTTTATTAGGTTTTTACGAACATAAGAAATTCTAAGGTTAACTCAAGGAAAATGTAATTTCATGATTACTTACGACCTCCGACAGATATTAATAAGTTTACAGTGAGACTAACATTTTATAGAAATATCTTTAGTGTATTTCGAACTGTGTAAAAGTAAACCCATTAGTATTTTTCTTAAATAAAGCTACTGTTAAAAGTTTTTGTAGAATAATTAATTGGTACAGAAAATTCATTAAAGTTAAATACTGAATGATTCCCAACCCAACCCAAGCTGACTGAAAATTAACGTTGATAAGTTCGTTTTCTTTATAGCAATAAAATCTTAATTAGCATTACATTTACATTCATTATGCTCTCACATCAAGCTTTATAATTTATAAAGGTTATCAACAATAATAGAAAACTTTGGTGAAAATGGATATACAAATTAGATTTTTTCATCATCATTCATTTGTCTCAGGATCTATATGGGATCACTGTGTCACCAGTGATGACATACATAATCAGTAAGCTCAAAGTGGCAGTGGGCAGGGCACATAGCGCATAGAACTGATGGCCGTTGGGGCAAAAAAGTCCTAGATTAGAGACCCTTCGACCAAAGGCTCAGCGTAGGAAGTCCACCGACAAGATGGAAAGACGACCTTGTAAAGATCGCAGGATAACACTGGATGCAGACCGCTCACAACCGGTCGTTGTGGAAAGCCGTGGGGGAGGCCTATGTTTAGAAGTGGACGTCCTTTGGCTGATAATGATGATGACGATGATGATATGGGATCACTATATCTCTGAGTAAAAGTATTTTAGAGCTTTACGACCAGGTCAAGGTCTACGTAATAGTGTGAAAAGACATTGTTTTTTTAAATCCTAATACAGGCTACACGCTGTATACGTAGTAATAACAACTCACTGATGTGCATGTTTTACTGGCCTCGGGTGTACACTAAGTGATGTATTGTCTTCAAGCGGGGTGTATCGGTTACGTCCATTTTCCGCGGAATGTGACTTAGGGGTCGCGAGCTGCTTTCTCGTTAATTTATCGGTGCCAGTGGTTCCCAAATGTTTTCATTGAACTAACAAATGTCCAACTATGTCATCTGTAGATTTGATTCCTAGGGTCTGTAAAAGCTAACAGAATGAGAAGATAAAGCTTCAAGAACCGTAAATAAGATTGAATAATATAAATAAATAATAATCTGACATGAATTCTTAATGAAATCAACGTTAGTCTAAGGTTACACGTTCTGTCTGTCATCAGTCGGGTATTGGGGCGTTTTGCACCACGAGGTTTTCTGACCGGGGGCGAATTGCCCAAGTGCAGTTTCAGAATGGGGTTATTCGCATCGCAGCGGTCAATAAAATGGGTCAATTTAAGTTTGCACCGCTAACCCCTGGCGATGCAAATGACCCCATTCTGAAGCACTTGAGCGATTCGCATCTCGGTCCGAAAAATTTGAGGTGCTAAACGCCCCAATACCCCATCAGCCCAGTCCATTAGTCTGACTGAGTCCAGAATGATGGTCAATCTTTACGGTTAAATTTTCATTAGTCTGTCAGTCCGTGTAGGTTACACGATCAAACTCCGATCATTCTGACTAGACTGAAATATAAATATATTTATTTGCATTTGAAGAGGGTTAAATTTTTTGGTCTTATAATTAGGTTTTGATTCTCATCTTCAGCAGACAATTGTTGCATGCAAATATGTTTATGTCATAATAAATTCAATTTATATGACCAAACTGACGCCATACTGATGGTGTGACCGCTGCTTTACATTATCTGGCACAAATGAAAAGTTATTTAAAAAGGAGAATAACAATGTTATAAAATTTATTTCATGCTCTCTAACAAATACTTACCTACCCAAAACTTTAATCATCACTAGCTTCAAATGTGACACGCGATCAGCTTTTTCCGACATTTTTATATCCAAATGAACGTTGTAAGTGGGCACGTAATTGTTTAATTGCTTCCTTATTATTTTAACTGTACACACGGTAACCGAGAAAGTCCAGGAAATTGATAGCTTTTTACCGAACCGATTGTATCGATTAAAACATACTTACGACTATATGAGACGGCAAAAAGTTGATGGGAACAATCATGGGGGAACTGACAATCTTTTAAGTAAATAAGCAGCAATTAGCACTAATAATATGCTATGGTACAGTACAACGCGAGGAAGATGTTCGGAAGATAGACATTCTTGACAAAGGCGTGAAAAATCATAATCGATGTAACAATGGTAATATACATGTACGAAATTTAATTAAATGGCTATATGATAAAGGTGACATTATATGTAAGTATACAGGATACATAAAGGTGATAATAATATAGGATTTTAAACTTTCTATTCGCGTTTTTATTCGCGTTTAGACCCGTCATGTCTAACGGTGATAATAATAACAAAGCAGTGGATATGAACAAAAATAATTTAAGATTTCAGAACTCTTTAATTTACGAGGTATACTTACCTGTAGATAGATTGCAGTACGTAAAAACCGATTACAAATACTTTTATATGAAACTTTTCGATACTTTATCAAGGTTTTTTCTACCATATCATTAAAGACGTTCCTACATATTCATTCATGGGTTTTAAGCGGTATATCATAATAAGCCTATAAATATTCGTCAGAAAGAAACGTATATATAAAAATACAAAAGGAAGACAAGGACAGAGAGGCCCATTTAAATAGAGTCTTGCATCAAGGCTAGTGCTTCTGGGTACGATAAAACTCATGCTGATATTAAAATATTTCTTTTTTTATTTTGCAGCGATTTTGCCTCGGGAAAATCGTGTTGTTCAGAGCCACGAAACAAAAAGAAACTGTTAGCAAAGCATGTCTTGTGAAGGAATAGTCGTTGGAAATTATTGTCATTGTACTTTTTATTTAGCCTTCATAGAATGTTATTTATTAAAAAGCACCCGTCCAGCTTCGAATTCTTATTAGATTTTTTTTGTCGTTTTGTTTTGATTTATAGGAAATAAGGCTTTATTCTGACCTTTATTTAATTTCTCTTGATTCTTAACCAGATTTCTTTATCTGTATTTATATAAAAAAAAACTTTTTTGTAAACTGTATCAAACTCGATTCAGCCAATCTTGAGATAATCGCGGACGAACAATGAACATACATACATACAAATATACAGGTCAAACTGAGAACCTTCTTTTTTTTAATCGGTTAAAATACAATGAGTAACAGTGATGATTAGGTCAAAGACTCGAAGTTCAATGCGATCGTGCAACTAAGACTAACCAAACCTTTAAAAAACCGGCTAAGTGCGTGTCGGACCCGCGCACTGAGGGTTCCGTGCCACCCTTAACTGAATTCAGGGTCCACTTACTTTCACTTAACGAAAAAATTACAATATTTTGTGACAGCAAAAATAAACTTTGTTTGTATGAAAGACAAAGTTATATTTGCGGTTGATAAAAATGTGCAATATTTCAAAAACTACTAGTTCGATCTCCTTCAAACCAATTTTCGTTGCAAGTTTTTGTTGAGATTTACACTATTTTTTTTTTTCAAAATTTTCACTTCCTTAGCTTAAAAGTTAGATGGGGGGACGCCCATTTTACCACTTTGGAAGCGTCCATCTCTCAAACGTTAGACTTTAAGAAAAAATGGTTTTAGAAACCTCAATGTCATTTTGAAAGACCTATCCATAGACATCCCACACATATAGGTTTGAGTAAAAAAAATTTTTAGGTTTTAGTTTCATGTATGGGATTATAAAAATGATATTAAAGAGGGGTCTTTAATATCATTTTTATAATTTTTGTACCTGATTCGGAAAGCGGTAAACAGGATACACCTACCTACCAAGTTTCAGCGGTGTGATGCTAATAGTTTCAGAATAAAGTGTCTGTGACATACGGACGGACAGACAGACAGACAGACTTGACGAAACTATAAGGGTTCCGTTTTTGCCATTCGGCTACGGAACCCTAACAACTTGAGTGTAGGTAAATGTCCCTTGTAAAACACGTAAATTATAAAACCATAGCCGTTCATTCCCTCTACTTTCCCGATTCCGATCTCGGTTGAGAGCAGTGCACTCGCGAGCAAAATTAATAGGCACAATTTCATAGCAAGATGTAGATATATCGGCGGTACGATTAAGGTCAATCACGATTTTCCTTTTTTGCACAACGGCCGATATATCGATATTTATTATGGCGCGCTAGGAATATTGTTATTAACTATGTAGCTTGGGAGGTTTTGTTGCTCGCTAGTGGATGGAGCTTTACAAAGTTGCGGCAGACTTTGAATCGGTTTTGAATTTATCGATTGCGATATGACTAGAGGTGCAGGGTCACTGTTTAGTATCGTAACTTAATATTGGTTTATAAATTCACGGTCAGAGATTTTTTTATTTTTGTCATTCAGAGGTCTGAAGTTATTCTTTTATAGTCATGAGCAGAAGTTTTGTTTAATTTCATTAATGTTTAATCACTTAAGAATTTGGAATTCTTACTTTTGACAGCATTCATTTCATACAATATGTCAATTTTAGAATGATAATTTATTTTGGAGTATTTATTTGTATTTTGGTGATAATTATTATTATCACAATCAAAACTTTCTCTTGCAGTTATTCAATTCCGAATAATTTACAATCGAAAATTGTATGACTTTTTATATCTAATAATACACTGGTACTAGAAATGGTACATTCAATGTTTATTAGTATTAGAAAGTGAAGTGACAATCTTTTGCCGCAAGTAATTAGTAATTTATAAGTTTATTAGTTTCAATAATAATCTTATTTGATACTTGAGAATTTATTAACCAACTTCTTTTGAAGAGTCTCTAAGTCTTTAATAAATCTTTCAGTATTTTCTTTAGACTATTAACTTGGAGTTTATGCCAAAGTAAGTTAGGCGTCTTAATAAGTAACTTTTTCATTTAGCACCATTTTATATACCCATTATCGTGGTCTCCGTTAATTTCGTCTCATCCTAATATCCTTCGACATAATCCATTTACCGATTTTGCTTCTGAAAGATGACTAAATTATATAGTTTAGGTTTTAATTTTTACAGAATTTTATATATGATACACAAATCAGTTTACTATTAGACATGATGGGTTTAAACGCGAATAAAAACTTATGAGTTGCTATTACTCACTTCTCGACGTTTCGGCAGTTGCAATACCCGTCATGTCTAATAGTAATTGCAATGCAACGCGAAAGTTTCAAATCCTATCAAATCAAATCAGTTTAATTAGGCAGTATTTTTGTGTACAATATGTTTGATAACACATGTTTTATTTTGATATCATGTGACACCGTTATTTAACCAAAAGATAATTCAAAGTCCTTATTATAAGTAAACTAAGTAGTTGACCACTTTACAGCGGGCAGTCTGGCTTATCACCGAGCACCCTCCGGATAATGTTGTTGCTGCTGCGCATTTGCCACTGGATCAACAAATATCCTGTAAAACAATGAGCATCTAAATTAACATCTTGACGACCGATTTGGCGCAGTGGTTAAGAAATTGGCTACAGCGCCAGAGGTCGCGGGTTCGATCCCCGCACATTACAAACATTTGTGTGCATGAACATGTCTGTTTGTAGTGGTCTGGGTGTTTTCTATGTATAATATGTATGTATTTACAAAAAAAAAAGTATTTAAGTATGTTTATAACCGTTGTCTGGTTACCATAGTACAAGCTTTGCTTAGTTTAGGACCAGATGGCGCTGTGTGAAATGTCCAAGGATATTTATTATTATTATTATTATTATCTAATCTAAACAATCACCGCATCAATCATCATCGCTCAAAGGATTAGCATAGCTATCCAACGCGGCAACGCAGCCAGCATTATAGCCTCCTTGCCACAAGGAAACGGTTTCGTTTTTGAATAGGGTAGTCTTATTATTTTATGCTGCATGTCTTATTTTTAATTTTTTCTTGTTTGTTATTAATAAATTATGAGCATCTTTATTCAATCGGAATTCTCGCTTGTAAACATAAGTTATCGGTAAACTAGCTTCAGTAACGGAATTCCACGGCAATTAATAAATTGATACAATAAAATATGTCTTTGAGTCAAACAGAACAGGCGCTAACAGCCAATTTTGCGTAAATATGCTCGAATCACGCACTCCGATATAGGGTTCCGTAGCAAAAAATATGGACTGGGTATGCAATTATTTATTATTTACGGATATACATCAATTAAGCTGCTACAGGCTTCCAACGATTAAACTCTATCAAAGATTAAAAGCAATAGAGAATGGCTATATCAAAGTTCTTGCAAATTTTATTTAAGGTAATTTTGAGGCATAGCACAACAAACTTACAGATAATGGTTTTTTTGCTGGTTTACAAAGTCTTATTTATTTTATATACTGCAGGATATATTATGCCATGCATTTTACAGCGCGTGGAGAACGCAATGAAAGTGACTTCTGTGTGATATTTCGACCCCATCCAGTACCGTTGCCATGAGTTTACGCCGGTTTTACTCGCTAGCGACGATGTAACTTTTTGTATGAAAAATTTCACTTCTTTAAGTGACCGCTAGGGGCGCTTTGCAATTTTCCATAGACTTTTTTTACTCATGGTACCAGTACTGATCGTCCATACAGCACAGCTATACTGTCATAGCTACCGATACGGAACCCTATCGCTTAATATTGGAACCCACACTTCACAACTTTTTTTTTAATTAAGCGCGCATATTCGCACCAGTTTCTTTGTAGTTTGGATAGCGTAGATTGCGGCTTTATAGCCTGCAGTCACGGAATAGTATCGTATTGTATGCCTATTTAATTAAATGGGTATTAAAAAGTCGTTGCTTACTTTGTCTGAGGTGATCGCTGGCTGCGTAAAACACGTTGTTTACTGTTGCAGCTTTTATTTTTCTATTGTGTTTTATTAGGGACAGGTGGGTGATTCACGAGCAAATAAAATCTGTGTTCGTAGTCGATTCAAAATAATATTGGCCTGCAGTTTGCTATTTTTTATGGACGTTAAGATTAAGTGTTTAATGAATAGGTTATTTCGCCGCCTTTTCTGCCAAGGCGTTCGCCAGAATAAGTTTTTAGCGATAAAATGTAGACTGGTAGAAATGTAGAGTTATCTGAACCAATACTTGATACAAATAATTTATTAATAATGCTCTATGATGGGGATCCCCAAGCCCTTTTAACTGTGAAGCTAAAATGAGACTCCGTTTAAAAGCCATATTCGTATTAGCATAAATATTGCGAGAGCCCAGACAGTCGCAAATGACTTGCTCAGTATACTTTACTTAGCTTAAGGTGGCAGAGCGAACTACTCTATAAAGTACTAAATGTCGAAGTCACTATTTCTTTTCTTGTAATGATTACGACACGAAGTCGCAGGCCCTATTCTGTTTAACATGTTTGTATTGATTTTGCTATCTCGCCTGCCTTTCATTGGAGAGGAGTTGAAAGAGGAGTTGGCTTTGGAACCCAAACAGTACTTCATTGATTGTTATCGTTGCTGAGAACAAGACAGTAGACCTAGCCTTCACTTTCTTTTTAACTTCAACAACAGACATTTTCAATTAATTAGGATTTTCTAGTCTTCAAGGGTCTTTCGCGTTTGGACACCTTCCCGTTTCGTAACCTTCATTATTAAATACCAACATAAAAGTTGCGTTTTGTAACCTCAAAAACAGAAACTTTCAATTAGGCTTAGATGTAAACTGACGGTAGATCCTGGCTACTCTGGAGATGCATGGGTGGGGAAAGACTAGATTTGTCTAGTCCAGAGAAGTATTGTTTTAATATAAAGACACATTTGGCCACAATCACACCTGTTGGTAAGTGATGATGAGGTCTAACATAGAACATGTCTGACTAGTGATAATAAAAGTCCCCCTAGCCGATTTCGCTACGGTGGTCAGTCACAACGACTAATCGAATGCGCGGATACTGGAGTGCACAAGTGTGTGCGCAAACACAGGTGCACTCTCTATTCCTTTCACTCTCATAGCCCGATAGGACAGCAATCTGACACGACCGAAGAGAGATCAGGCGCAGGACCAACGGCTTAAGTGCTTTCCGAGGCACGCGGGGGTGAAACACAACCAACTTCCAAACTCGGGGCTTACCAGAGAATTTCTGAACAGAAAGACCCAGGAACATATTTTTGGCCCGACCCAGGAGTAGAACCCGGGATCTCTGGCGCAGCCATCACATTAAAATGCGACCCTCTAACCGCTGCGCCACTGAGGCTGACTAGTAACAGCCTAGTCACTACTCACTCGCTTGAATTCATCAAAATTATTAGTAGCTAGGGAACATTTGTTGCAAGGCAATATAAAAGTTAAAGTAAGTGGAAGAACATATGTTGTCCTACGTATGTAAAGTACGAAAGTAAATATATATAGTGAGATGTAAGGCAAATCAGAATTGCAGCGGTATGGCTTCATTTTGCTACGCAGGGTTGTCAAATGCTTAACCCATAAAAAGCAGTAGACATTTAGTCGTAAGAAGATGTCGTCATTAGGTCGCCTTTGCATCCTTTTTTTACCCACGGCGGAACAAAGAAGGTTGCGTTTAGGATTAGAGGATGTTTGTGTGTTTGTGTCTCCGCAATAGAATGTTCCCATGGATCTAGAACGGCTTGACCGATTGACAAGCGGTTTTCTGAGGTGGATTTTAAATTTACGCCACCACGAGTCACGATTTTCTTGATTTTGTAATATATAAATACATGAATACATATACACTTTTGGTCGGGGGATTTGAAAAAAAAATATTGAATTAAGTAAGAAGAATAATATATTTTTTGCAATGGTGTCAATAAAGAGAGCTTTTTCTTTATTTATATACCTTTGCCCATTTCTAAAGTAGTATTATTGAACGATTTAAGTTAAAATTTATAGGTTTATATAGAATGCATTGCTTCTCATAATATTGTGTACGTTACCCTACTACAGCTTTTACTCACTCCTCAATTTAAAGTTTCCGTTCGTATTCAATAACAAAAATACTCTGTTAACCTCCAACCCGTCCTGGTTCTAGAACAAAATTCAATTATTACAAACCTGTAAGAACAACTCGCAAATGCAGCTCGTACCAGCCTTGTGAAGTAAGTAATTTGCATACAAATTGATTATAATTGCACCAACTCACGATTATCCTTGCAGTAATTTAATAAAAATGCAACATGTGACACTGCAACATATTTTATGTTGTACATTCGACACTTTATGTTGGTGTGTTGTAAATATTTCATCTGGTAGCGAACGATGATTTATCTATTATAGTAGGTGTATAATTTTGCATGAATGAATTTTGATGTTAAATACATGATGTTGTTTACGGTTCTAAATGTTTGTAAGTGAGGGTTTATTCATAGTCCGACACGCAATTTACTTGTATTAAGATACAACCTATGTTTTATCTTCATGATGACATAAATACGATAATGTAAAATTATATAGCAAGCGGACTTGTCGCCGCTACATTTTTACAAATAGTTACTTGATGTAAGTTCATATTTAGAAGATGGTTGTTTAAAAAACGACACATAGACATATTCCACTATTTATTGCAACTTTTGTAATTGAATATCCACGTTATACAAAGTAAAAGCGTTTATTTTAAAAGACGGCTTTTAAAATAATACAACCGCTAGCGCTATCATCATAAACTTGGCAATTGTTAACTTTTAAAGGCCGCCCGCGTGATACAGGCATTTAAACTTACCTAGTTGCGGGACCGTTGTATTAGAATTTGTGTTTTTGTGGAATAAAAAAAATTGTATTTGTGTTATTAGATGAGTTAATTGATTGAGTCAATACTTAAAATTGTAAGTTTGGGTACTTCTTAAACTAGATAAATTAATAAATCATCTAAACATTTCTCCACATCTTACGTTTGAGACTTAAACAAGCAACAAGCACAAGCACATCTACCCGCCTTTGCGAGCCCACATAACCTCGCGGTTACGGGCAAAGACCTTAATTCCTCTCCATTTACAGCATGCATCGGAATTAGATAATATGATCGCCTGCTTTATGGCCCTACAAGGGCGTTCACTAGCGGGCCGTAAAACGAGCGGGCAGCGGTTACATGACATAAAAGTGAGGGAATACGACATGGCACGGCGCACGGTGGCGAGTGTGTAAGGTCCTATTAGTGTTATTTCAACTGCCTCGGTGGCGCAGCGGTTAGAGGGTCGCATTTTAAAGCGACGGCTGCGCCAGAGGTCCCGGGCTCGATTCCCGGGTCAGGCCAAAAATATGTACCTGGATTTTTCTGCTTTAAAATTTCAGAAAGCCCGGAGTTTGGAAGTTGGCGGTATTTCACCCCCGTGCCTCGGAAAGCACGTTAAGCCGTTGGTCCTGCGCCTGATCTCTCTCCGGTCGTGTCAGATTGCTGTCCCATCGGGTTATGAGAGTGAAAGGAATAAAGAGTGCACCTGTGTTGCACTTGTGCACTATAATATGTCCCGCGCAGTCGGTTAGTCGTTGTGACTGGCCACCGTAGTCGAAATCGGCTAGGGGGACTATTACTACTGTTATGTGGTGAACTGCTGTCTCACTAAACTGAAAGAATAAAATAGGTAAACTAGTTTTTATTGCTAACATACAAACTAAAAAAAAAACTAAGACATGCTCATAAAAAGAACCCTAAAACCTACCTATTCGAAAACGAAACCATTTCTTTGTGGCAAGGAAGCTATGATGCTGGCTGCGTGCGTAGCCGCGTTTTGGTATACTTAACCTGTGAACTGTTATTTTGAAAATTATTCTGCGCATTTAGTTGTTCTATTCCATACCATGGGCCACCATTACTGAAATCAGTTGAAGAATATCATGTATTATCTGACATATCTGTTACACTGCGTTGATGTGTTGCCTGGTGAATACCTCTTTAGTATAGTAGTAGGGTTAGTATGGTGAGGTTTAGGGCTGAACTATCAGGGCGTGTCGTTTATCCTTATTTTTATATAACTTTTCGTGTTTTCTTTTGAAACAGCTCGCTAAACGAGAAGGGAAAATATCAACATACTATTTTAAAATGATATGTGGTTTAGGTACCATCAATTAGGACGCAGTTTATTTTAAATAATTACTTGTATAATGTAGAAATTTATAAACTGCCAATATGTTCACCCTGTACGTAGGTAACGTATGTGGCCTCTTTTACAAAGGCACATAACTACTGTCATAAAACTGGACATCTTCCACAGTAGGACCTGTAACTATTACACCAAAGGTTCCTCAGCCTCACCTCTCAGGTCGTTTGTGAGAATGCTAACGTGGTTTTTATTTCGTTTGTCGTCTGGTTTTATAGTTACAACTAACTTGTATGTGTCGTGTAATGAGGTTTTTCAATTAACTTGCCTTTATAATAATAATAATAAAAATACTTTATTGCACACCATAAACAAAATAATTACATAGGAAAGCATCTTATATATTCCCTAGTAGTACAATTTAGGCGGTCTTATTGCTTGAAGCAATTGCCTTTGTAGTAAAAGAAATGTTTGTCATGACTTATCATTAGTTGTAGAATTGTAGAATGTATTTAAAGACTTTATTGCACAAATTTGCTAGTGTAAAACGGTGGACTTATTGCTAAAAACATTTTCTGCCAGTCAAACCTTTAGGTCATGCAGAAACATTAAACCATCTGACTTGTTTTACTTAAAACCATTTGATAAAAGTGGGTATGATAATAAAAGTCATATATTTATCGATGTGCCGAGTTTTCATCTTTCTTAAATTCTGAAAGTCGCCAACTTCGCCAATGCTAAGTTTTGTGTAAAGGAAATAGTACCACATTCTTAGCCAACCGCACCTATTTTTGCGGGGACTCAAACTATGTTCTCACGTCGCTAAAATTGTACAAAACTCTTATCATTTATTGCTTCTAACCATAAATCAACATTAGCCGCACCGTCTCGGAAATATTTTATCGCCATAATAAACTTATTGTTTTAGTATCAGGCACCAGTTTATATTTGTACCGTAGTCGATAATGGAGGGTGTGGGTCGGAAATCACTGTGCTATAAGGATGGCTAAGTCCCTTTTAAGGAGGTATAAGATTGCTAATGTTTTTGAATCTTAAACCGATTTTCAAAAATCGAAAAAAAGGTAGCCATTTTGTAAACATTTCTGATCAAGCGTATTATGACCATTATTGTTGGTGGTTTGGCCTATCACGAATAGTTGGAATATGTGTATATACTTTATCTTTGTTTATTAAATGATTGAATGTTAGCATAGCATGGACTATCTTCACTGCTGGGCACAGAAGGCCTATTACGAAAAACTAAATCCGTCAAAACGATTATCGTTTTGCGTATCCGAAGCATTTCGTAGTAAGGATGCCATACTTAAAATGTTTCGGATCCGAAAAAAGATAATCGTATTCACGCATTTCGTTTATTGTAGTAGACCTCTTGGCCTTATCTAATTATGATATGTGGCTTATTATAAAAATCTGTTGCGAAATCTCAGCGCTGGAAGTTCCTAAGTGCATCATTTACCGGTCGAACTAGATAGCGCTCAAAACACATTGTCACAAAATTAAAATTTTGGTGATTTTGTTGATCTAAAAAAATATTTGGTTTTAAATTTATTCAAAAATACTTCTCAATCAATAAAAACACAAAAAAACAAATTCTGGCTCTGCTTTTTTTAGCTTTTTTTTAAATTAATTTATATGGTAGGACACAAATGATTGCATGCCAATTTTTGGTAAAACATGTAAACCTGTGCTGCTAAATAAGATCTAAAATGTACCATGTTTTTCGCAAATAAATGTTTGACTTTGACTTTTGACTTTGAGCACCATCTGGTGCTCGACAGGTAAATGATGTAGAGACTTTCATCGCTGGTCTCACTTAAACTATGAAGTACCAACTCCAAATATAGATCACCTATCGATTTTTCAATCATCAATCATCATCTCCTGCCCTGCCCCAAATGTCCTAGCTCATGTATGCTTCAAGATCTGCAGCAGGCAAACGCCAACGCAATCAACGTTGCACAACACTGGGCGAAAATATTATGATTTGTTACCAGTCGACTCGAAGAAGAGGAAGAAGAATCATCAATCGACATCCTTACCGCCATCGTCCATAAAGCGAAGGTAGGAAGGTATTCGGCACGGTGGGTTGTTGTACCACCCATGTCCGCCATAATAGCTCCACCCACGCGAAGAGTTCCTGATCAATAGATCAACGTAAACTCGGTTAAAGTTAAAAGGGACTCGTTGGTACTCGGGTGTTTTATGGAATACATGGTTGTAAAATAAAGCGCTGATTAGATTTCATTTGTTTTTGAAAAAGTTGACGGCGTTAGTCTACCAAATGCATTCGCATGGTAGCATGCGAAATTCGTATGCTATGTCTCGCTCTTACATATCTAGTCGGTATCCTTGTAGGTATCGTTCGTCTACACTAAAAGCTTGAGGGCTTTTCAAACATGGCAGAGTAAATATTTTGTATGCATATTATAATTGAAAACAGGCTATTAATACTATTTAAATTCACAATAAAAACAATCTTCTTAGCATGAATAACAATGAACAATTAATAAACGCCATCACTACCTATAAAAAAAAAAAATTAAAATCTGTCGTGACTCGGAATATCGAGGTACCTCATAATTTGAAATTTATCTGAAAAAAATACCAATACATTTATTAAAGCTAACCATAGGCATGAATCATCTTTCACCTCATCTAGTTAGTGCCAATAGATATTCTGAAGGTTACAGTATAATAAACTTTAGTATTAATTGATGCCTGGCACTCCAGGCTTGCTATAGAGCCTAGCATTGTCAGGATAAGTATTGCCGTTAACGTAGGCAGATATAAACCATTGGGTACACTCCGCCTCGAAAATCATCTTCATCATTAACAGACAAAGGACGTACACTGCTGAACATAGGCCTTCCCCTAATCCCCAGTTTTTTACAGTGACTCGTCGCTAGTGGTCTGCATCCAGTCTGATCCCACGATCTTTACAAGGTCGTCCATCTTGTCGGTGGACGTCCTATGCTGCGCTTTTGCTCGAAGGGTCTCCAATCTAGAACTATTCTGCCCAAACGGCCATCAGTTCTTTGCGCTATGTGCCCTGCCCATTGGCACATGAGCTAACTGATTCACAGGGCTTTGTCCTCAAAAATACTTGAATATTAAGCAAATATATATATTTAAAGTCAATAAATGAAAAACACACGTAAAATGTCGTTAATTAGTTAACAACTTTTTTTGTCATTATATGTAAATACTTAATATGTTTAGTTAAGACACTGTAAATGCAAGAAGACTAAAAGCTTAATAAAGTAACAGAAGTTTAATTTTGTACAACACTTACGGTCTGTTTCACAATGTCCAAATAAGATTTAGTTTGTACTATCTGCCAGACAGATTTCATACGATATGGACGTGCTTATTTAAATTTTTGTTGAGTGCTTACTCACACACTGTGAATCAGGCCCAAAAGATTGTATAAATTTATTGGACTAGGTTTTACAAAAAAATAGTTTCGAACAAATAAATTGTTTCTTCGCGATATTAAAACTTTGTCTGATACTCTATCGACTAACAACAGTGACTTACTTTTGTATACTTTTATGCTTAAAAAAACCAATACCAATACACCACCCATTAGTTTTATTTATAAACGAAGCGATAGTTTACAGACAAAAGTACCTACACAAATATATCTGCACCTGACTGTACTAAGCAGAAAGGAATTTACTGCGCCTGCTATAAATTACAGCTGCATTAATACGACTCCAATTATATGGGGATAGTCCTCATATTCCTGGCTATTGAGCTTAGAACTTTACTGAACCGATATTTCATAGAGGAGATTTTTCGGTCGTAAATTGTTAGTACTTATTGTCAAAGTGTCTTAGCCTAAGGAATGGTTCTAGTTAGTTTTGTACAGTAAATACTGGAGGAAGATAAAATAAATCATCTCAAAAATGTCTGTAGAGGAGAATGACTATAGACAGTTGCAGATATTTTAGAAAAAATAATGACAACTACTCCCGTCTGTAGCAAAGTTAAAATTAATGGTTACCGTGGAGTAAATACGAGTACATCTAAAAAATGCGACCCTCTCACCGCTGCGCCACCGAGGCAGTATCATTTTAAAGCGACGGCTGCGCCGGAGGTCCCAGGTTCGATTCCCGGGTCGGGCCAAAAAATATGTACCTGAGCTTTTGTGTTCAGAAATTCTCAGGGTAGCCCGGAGGTTGGAAGTTGGCGGTGTTTCACCCCCGTGCCTTGGAAAGCACGTAAAGCCGTTGGTCCTGCGCCTGATCTCTCTCCGTTCGTGTCAGATTGCTGTCCCATCGGGCTATGAGAGTGAAAGGAATAGAGAGTGCACCTGTGTTTGCGCACACACTTGTGCACTATAATATGTCCCGCGCAGTCGGTTAGTCGTTGTGACTGGCCACCGTAGTCGAAATCGGCTAGGGGGACTATTACATCTAAGAAATTCAAGATTCAATTTCATCAATATCTGCAACGTTTACGCGATTGACAGTGGATAATTCGATTAAAGGACTAGTATGTTCTTTTATTTTTACTATCAGAGTATGGAGAATAGTATGTAAACTTTAGTTCCGGTTAGGCCCGGTTGAATGATCGATAGTTAACCCAACTAATGGCTAAAATTCGTTAACAGTGGTTGAATATTTAGTACGATTGTGCGTGTTTTGATGAAAAAGACCCTAACCAAATGTTGAAATGGCGAGTTTGATGACCAAGTTCAAAGCATGTACAATCGTAATTATTTTTTTATTTATTCTTAGGAAAATTTACAGTTTTAATAATCAATATATAAAAATAATTTAACACGTTCCGGGACAGTGAATGCCTACAGGCGTGAAAACAATAAAACATCTATTGTGTCTGGAATAGTGTCCCGGAACGTGTTAATGCTTAACATCATGCTAATAATATATCTCCACGTATGAGTAGTCAGATATCAAAATTTGGTCCGATTGGGGCACCTACAATCCAAAGGAAAGGAAAAAAAAAGAAAAAATAATCTCACATCTATACATATAATAAAATTGTAGAGGTCGAATTTCTGTACAATAAAAGAAAATGCTTAAAACCGAGTCAGGGGGATGTAAGAAGTGCAATGGGACTAATCTAGATTTTTTTCGAATTTCTTATTTCTCTGTTTGTCTGTCTGTTTGCTCGCGATAAACTCCGAAACGACTGGACCAATTTAAATGAAATTTTGAACAGTGGTAGCTTAAACCATCGAGAAACATTTAGGATACTTACAATGCCTGTAAATAAAAGTTTCCGTGCGATGTAAAAAATATTAAAAACAAACTTCAGTAGAACAAAACGCGCCAAGTGTCACTTTTTCAACCATAGACCATTGTACACAGATACAAATAACTGATGTTTAAAGTCATTGTCAAACAAATGTCAAGTCATTCAATCTATCAAAATAAAACAAAGTGAAACAAAGTATTAAATATATAATATTATTCATCTGTGATTGAAAGTATGGAAATTATAGAAAATTGCCTGTGTAAATAATAGGAGGAGCAACAACGCCACATGTGAAGGAGTCACAAGTGATATTAGACACTGATGTGTTGCAATGGTCTCTCCAGTATCACCTGTTGTTGCTTACCATCACCTGTATAATGTAACACCAAAGTTTTATTAACGGTATGTAGATATTACTTTTACAATTTTACCCACCAGTATGTTACCTACTGCTTTTCTTATTCATCTAAACTCTAATCATCCAAAAATTCAACTGGTAGGATTGCAGAATAATTAGTAAGAAGTGAAGCTCTTCTTCCAGAGAAAGAATTGAAGAGTTTCTTCCAGTTGAATTTGGAAAATCTACTCTCATACAGTTCATATTCAGATAATTCAGAAATTGAGGCAGACAATAAACAATATTTCTTATCCAGATCATAACCTTAGCCTCACAGTCTTTAGAAATGCCACCAGTACATAGCTATCACGACAAAAACTTTGTTTCAGAGAACAAGGGGCAGCAATGATAACCAAAACATTGTCAACATGTAAGGAAGGTTGTTACATACCTCGTGCCAAACCCACTACAAATTGTATACATATAATAAAATTGTAGAGGTCGAATTTCTGTACAATAAAAGAAAATGCTTAAAACCGAGTCAGGGGGATGTAAGAAGTGCAATGGGACTAATCTAGATTTTTTTCGAATTTCTTATTTCTCTGTTTGTCTGTCTGTTTGCTCGCGATAAACTCCGAAACGACTGGACCAATTTAAATGAAATTTTGAACAGTGGTAGCTTAAACCATCGAGAAACATTTAGGATACTTACAATGCCTGTAAATAAAAGTTTCCGTGCGATGTAAAAAATATTAAAAACAAACTTCAGTAGAACAAAACGCGCCAAGTGTCACTTTTTCAACCATAGACCATTGTACACAGATACAAATAACTGATGTTTAAAGTCATTGTCAAACAAATGTCAAGTCATTCAATCTATCAAAATAAAACAAAGTGAAACAAAGTATTAAATATATAATATTATTCATCTGTGATTGAAAGTATGGAAATTATAGAAAATTGCCTGTGTAAATAATAGGAGGAGCAACAACGCCACATGTGAAGGAGTCACAAGTGATATTAGACACTGATGTGTTGCAATGGTCTCTCCAGTATCACCTGTTGTTGCTTACCATCACCTGTATAATGTAACACCAAAGTTTTATTAACGGTATGTAGATATTACTTTTACAATTTTACCCACCAGTATGTTACCTACTGCTTTTCTTATTCATCTAAACTCTAATCATCCAAAAATTCAACTGGTAGGATTGCAGAATAATTAGTAAGAAGTGAAGCTCTTCTTCCAGAGAAAGAATTGAAGAGTTTCTTCCAGTTGAATTTGGAAAATCTACTCTCATACAGTTCATATTCAGATAATTCAGAAATTGAGGCAGACAATAAACAATATTTCTTATCCAGATCATAACCTTAGCCTCACAGTCTTTAGAAATGCCACCAGTACATAGCTATCACGACAAAAACTTTGTTTCAGAGAACAAGGGGCAGCAATGATAACCAAAACATTGTCAACATGTAAGGAAGGTTGTTACATACCTCGTGCCAAACCCACTACAAATTGAACAAGAAGATTAACCAATTTTTACCACCTTTCAAGTGTCACACACATCACATACCTCTCCAAGATGCAGGGGAGTACAGACAGGAATGTGACTGTGGCATCTTCTATATCAGTGAATCAACAATTAGTATAGGCATGCAGATTAAAGAATACAAATAGCTGATTTATTTATATTTATTTATGTAACAAAGAACCACTTCATAATTATGTTTAGACCAACCTAAGCAACATCTCGTACTGCAAGATCTCAAGACACAATAAGCTTTTTCTGGGTGGTTAGGAACGTCAATAGATATTAATGAGCGATGGTAGTTTCTTGGTCTACCTGTGACCACGGATGCTGATAATAATTAGAAACGAAATAGAGGACCTGACCTCTATTTCATTTTAAAAAAAAGTGTGGGATGTGAATCTGTAAAGGGTTTTAATGCAATGTGTAGTGTTTCCTCCATATTGGTTTGTATAAATTTGATGAAAATTTGGTACTTTATGGTACTTGCCAAAATATATATTTAGATCAATTCTTTCCACACAAGAAAGTAAAATGTTAGTAAATTAGTAGTTTTTTTTTATGGCAAAGTACTTAGTAGTTAAAAAGTAAAGTAATCATATAATCCTATCAGACAAAGGAACTCTTAATCAAAATACAAATTGTGAACGTTCAAATAATCGGTATGGTCATAATAATTGATCACCTTTGATGTATTACTTGCTTCTTAATGTTGTTATAATAAATATACTGATTGTGTTTCAAAATAAGTTTAATAAAGCTTACTAAGCATTCTATATCGATCTTTAGTTTTAGTGAAGTAATACAGGGTGACTTGAAGATGGGTGCAAAGCTTGGAGGCGGAAGTAGTATAGTTGAACCATGGTTGTCTTAGACGAAGTCTCACTATTTTCTTAAATACTTATTATGTTTTTTTTATATAAAACCTAAACTTTTACAATTCAATTCATTGCTAACAATGGCCAATTTTAATGATAAGTGAGTACTAATATTTACTTTAATTAACTTATATAAATACTTTATATCTTGCGTACTTATAAGTTCATACTTAAGTATCTTATTTGTAAAATAAGCCTAAATAATTAAAAACTCTACCGAAAGTCACTATTCCACGCGGACGAAGTCGCGGGCACAGCTAGTTACAAAATAAAAACAAAATAAAAAAATAATATCTAAGGAACAATGGTGTTAGTCCAATTTATCACGAAGTTTGTGAATCTTAAAATATGATTTAGTCATTAATCGCTTATCTTTAAAGCGTAGTATTATTATTCGGGTAGTATTTAACCGAGCGACTGTAAATTAATGTTTTAAGTGTCAAAAATACTTAATTTAGGTGATAGAATTACTAAGTGAGCGACTGAGTGCGAGTGACGAGATATCAACAGATCAGCAACTAACAAAGAATAATTTGAGTTACTTTAAATACAGAATGAGAAGCTTCATAATATATGAGCGACCCTTGAGTGTCAACATTACGACCTGCATTTTTTTCAATATTTGGCAAATGGATTTTTCAAACTGAGCGGCATTTAATCTTATATGAAGTGTTTCGAATGCAAAAACTGCTTTGAAAAATACTAATCGAAGTAGCGTATTATGAGGCCACATTTAAATAAAAAATCATCTTATGAAAATACTATTTGAAGATACACTAAATATTCTTATAGGTAATTAAATTAAACAATGTATTACGAAAAAGTAATAATAATCAATTTGCGTTTACCTAAATCAAATAATAATAAACCGGCCAAGTGCGAGTCGGATTCGCGCACGAAGGGTTCCGTATATAATATGTATGTAAGCATTTAAATTGTGCAAAAAATTATATGACAATTATTTTGCTTATTTTATGTAAGTATGTTTACTAAGGTATATAAAAAAATATTTCTCAAAATCTTATTTCACCACTTTGTCGAGGAGTTAAAATTACAGTTTTCCAACACCTAACTCTGCGCTGAACTGCGGACAGACGGACATGGCGAGACTATAAGGGTTCCGTTGGAGTACGAAGCCCTAAAAAAAGACGCTTCAGTCAATAAAAAAAGTGATTTTCTTATCAATACTGTAAGGAACATTAACTGGTATGAGGGTTGAGGAACTATACTACTCATCGTCACTAGTAGATAAGTGCTAGCCCGGCCTCGTTTTCATTTTTTTCTAATGGGTATCATTTTTGCTTCAGTGGTGGTGTTGTTAATAATAATCATTTTATAGTTTGCATAAAATGTAAAATATAAGACCTCAAATAGAATATCAGTAACCAATAATCATTAATACAGCAGCTCACAAACTTTGCTAAGAATGAACTTTTTTGTAGTTCGTTATGTAAAACCTCAATTGGAAAAATCGAAACTATCTTAATATTAAAGCTGCCCCCTCTGTATTTCTAGTCGCTCAGTTAGTAATTTAGTCGCCCGGATAGTATTTTTATATCTGAAATGGATATAACAAAGCCCACTTGTTGTAAGCTCGTTCTGGATTTTAATATTGATCAATATTCGTCGTTAGTTTAGTTAATTATTCGCTTACTCAAATTCATACCGCTCAAGTGATTAAAACAGTACGTCATCATCAGTCGCCAAGTTATTATTTATTCGCTCGTTTTATTATTCCCCTTATTATTCAGCCAATGGTAACAATACTACTTTTCCATTAGTTCAGTTAAACATCGATCACAAAATCGGCTCCTTCCTTCCTTCGCCTTCACACTCGCCGATACTAATTCAGTTGGATTTTTCATTATCTTCAAAGCCAAATAAGAAATAATGAATACTAAGTTGGCCGATAGCTAACTCATCTTCAATGCCTTTCATATCCGAAGTAGGCATTCATACCATCGCCAGTATTTCATACAGTGACGTGAATGTCGAATCGCGCACTTTATATTAATCTTCTAACCCTGGTACGCAGGCGCGGCGGTAGCCCACCGCGTTTGGTTTCAAATTAATGTGACATTCCGAGTATAATGTATTGGTATACATAATGTTTGCGATTATCAAAAGTTTAATTGAATGTGCTTCGATTCATGATTACTTATGAATTAGAGTTGGTAAGTCATTCATCGAATACGATTATTCTATCCGTCTAATATTAAAAATTCAAAAGTTTGTGAAGATGATTTGAGATGTTGAACTTTATCACACTAAAATTACCTTTTTTTTTTTCAATACTATAAATGATGAGTTAAACGAATTTTCATAATATTTTCTGAAATCCGATATTACTTACCTGTATTTCTATTCTAGGCAAATAAATACCTATAGCTATATATTTATATTCTTACTCGGGTTATTTGTCTGAAAGTATCTAAAATATACATACAGACAAAAAATAGAGTAGTGGTAAGTACAATTATTGATACAACATGCCAATTGTATCCTTTTACAATTTTTGGATTTCTGACGAATATTCTGAAGGGACACCCTGTATATCTCAAGTCTTCCAAGGGCAGATCGGCGTGGGCCGGCGAATGTTGGCGCCGCGTTTGTCTCACGATTTAACTTATGCCACTACATCCGACCAATATGACAATAATGCTCATTCAATATGATCTGAACAATGGAAATACCGAAGTTTGATGTAGAGTTTTGTAAGATTGCATTAAAGGAGGAGGCCTTTATTTGTAAAACATGATTCCATTAAACGTTCGTGCGACTTTGGTATACACCGAAAGGTCACCAAACACCTTGGTAGGTCTCTTCCAAAAGATTTTTACCATGAGTTTGTGGGAATTCGAGTAATAAATTAACTTTTTGATTTTTGTTTAAATTACTCACTAATACATCTATGTTGATATTATGACATTTATAAGCTAAACCAAAACTTGCTAAAACAAAAAAAAATTACATGAGGGGTCTAAACTCGAAATAAAAATATGAGTACGCGAAAGCTTACATTATTTTTAGCTCTCTTGTGTCAATATCCTACTTGTTTTCATTGACG
This sequence comes from Pyrausta aurata, assembly GCA_963584085.1. Lineage (NCBI taxonomy): Eukaryota > Metazoa > Arthropoda > Insecta > Lepidoptera > Crambidae > Pyrausta > Pyrausta aurata. The sequence continues at coordinate 9,161,222 of OY757272.1, read as the reverse complement.
GTAAAGTAAACTTTGACTTTACCTTTCGGTATTCGGTACCAAACCTACTAATTTGCCATTATCTGAGCTGGCAATCTGGCATCTAATATAATTGTGCGTCGGGTCCGCCAAGGCTATCCGGTGAATGTTGGCGCCATAACCGCTGTATTATGTCAACTAATATTACGCCGACAAATCGAAGCAAGATTAGGTCGAAGGTCTTTAGATTGCTCCTTAGGTAAAGGGTTTGCTTATTGGCATAGTTATTTAAATAAAAAAAATATTAAATCATAAGTGAGTGAGTAATGGGCAGGGATATGATGAAACTCGATTGCTTTCTGTGAATGTTAGTCATTATCATCATCATGGGCATCATATCTGACATTATAATTTAGCCGCTTAGAGAATGCTATTTCAACGTTTTTAATGTTCACACACAATGTACGGACAGAATCCCAAATTTCCATGACTTTAAAAATTTTTCTGTAAATTTACTGTCAAAATTGAAAACGTCAAAAAAGCTATTTTTTTAAGTTACTTGGCACTACGCCGACAAAATAGTGTATTATTTGACATACATATTTAATTTGTATGTAAGTACATATGTCACACTATAAGGTAGCATAAGGTCCTGTATTGTTATAATCTGTAGCCTGATTTTAAATTAAACAATTAAACTAATCAGCCACTAGAGTCACTAAATAAGCAGATTACTGAACTCCAATTACGCCAAAGGCAACCACAAATAGACTCAACTCCGTCGGTCATAAATCCCAAGCAGATCCAAAACCACCAAACGAAACCGCAGAAAAATCCTACTATACATATCATAGGAGATGAGCAGCTGAAGGGACTATCGTCTACGATTCTTCGCTCCAGGTCGGGAAAATGGAACGACAAGTACAAGGTCTCTGCAACAATTCTCTCGGGTGCAACGAGCTCGGAAGTTCTGCCATATTGTGCGAATCTTGCAAAAAATGTATGTCAGCATGATATTGTTATTCTTGGTTTTGGTTCTAATGATAAGGATCTACACAAATTCCATTCAAACCTTTGTATTGCTATTCACTTACTAGCCAAGATATCACTTTATATTATACCTGTTAAAAGTAACTCATATTTGAATGAATTCCAACTATACAAAGCTATGAAACTGTGGACAAGGCACTTTGACAATTGTCACCTATTTGACTTTAATAATGATTTTAATTTATGTAACAATTCTAATTTCTTAAATTTAATTTGTAATAAAATTAATATTTGTATTGATTATTGTGAATATAAAGCCAAATATTTGACATTTAATAAAAATAAATATGACTCGTTAGTAAAGAAATCCACAGCGCATGTAAAATTGACTAAAAAAGATAATGAAAATGTAACAAAATCAAAAGCCCCCTACTCTGCGAGATACTCCTCTGAAAGGGACTATTCCCTATTATTTCAAAATACTGAAAAGTTCTCGCACACCTAGCATCATGACACCAGCTCAAGATACCTTTTTTCGTTCCTATTAACGAAGAATTTAAAACAACTAAATCATTCATAATACTCCACCAAAATATTGCTAGCATTTTATCGAAAAGTGATTTACTTGAGCTCGTATTAATTGATCTAGTCGAAGAAGGAAGGGAACCTGATGTTATTTGTTTAACGGAAACTTTCATAAAGTCTGGACAGGAAAAATATGTAAAGCTGAATAATTATCAAATGGCATCAAGTTACTCGCGAAATAAGAAACGAGGCGGCTCTTGTATATTGATTAAGCATAATTTGGCTTATAAGGAATTGACATATCTCTCCAATTATGCATGTGTTTCATCTTTTGAATGCTGTGGGATAGATATCACGCACAATAACTTAATAATCGTTTGTATTTATAGGACGCCATCCTCAGACCCGGACATTTTATTGGACAAACTTGAATCTATATTGCATGACATTGAAAAAAAATATAAATCCAAAAATATAGTAATAGCAGGGGATATAAATATTAATACCTTAATCCCAAGCGACACTACCAAAAAATTGCAGGAGCTAGCGCTGAACTTTAACCTGAAAATCCCCGTTAACGAACCTACTAGGAAGTCATCATGTTTAGACCACTTACTAAGTAACATTAAACAGGCAACGGCATCAGTCATACCTCTTCACCTCTCTGACCATGAAACGGCTCAGTTATTAAGTTTTCCTGTTAAAAATAAAACTACCAAACTACTGACTCGGTATATTTATAAGCGTGATTATAATATGGGTAACATTCTGAAATTCAAGCAATGCCTGAAAGCCCTCTCGTGGTTGGAAGTGTATAGTGAAAATAATTTTAACAAGGGGTTTATGCAATTCCACGAATTAATAACTTTACTCTATAAACTTTGTTTCCCCTTGCTTAAAATCCGTACTGGTCCCTCAAAAAACATGAATCAAAACTGGATTACCAAAGGACTGCGACTTGGTTGTAAAAGAAAAAGAAGGTTACGTTTGGAATATTATAAAAATAAAACTGAAATCAGTAAATTAAAATATTTAAAATATTCAAAAGTATTAAAAAAATGTATTGCAAATTCAAAAAAGCGCAGTAATATGAAATTTATTAGTAACAGCAGAAATAAATGCTTAGCTTCCTGGAAAGTAGTAAAAAATGAAATAAATAATGTAAATACAAAAAATGACATACTTAAGATAAATTTAGAGAAATCAATTTTGACAGATCCCCTCAAGATAGCTACTGCTTTCAACAATTTCTTTATTGACATAACAAATAATATGAAAACTGACGATTCAATTCAACATACATGCAAAAGCAAAAGAATATTGAATTCTATATTTTTGAAGCCCTTCTCAGAGGCAGAACTTAAAGAGGAAGTCATGTCATTAAATAACACAAATTCCGAGGGTTATGATGAAATAAATACAAAAATAATAAAAGAGTGTATGAATGAAATTTCTCCCATTCTAACACATCTAATAAATTGCTCTTTTATCACTGGTACCTTCCCAGAGCTTCTTAAATTATCAATAATTAAACCTCTATATAAAAAAGGTGACAGGGAAGATATGAATAGCTATCGACCCATTGCATTGATACCAATATTATCAAAAATATTTGAGAAATGTATGCTTAATAGACTTACTGACTTCTTTCACAAATCGGACGTAATACATAAAGACCAATATGGTTTTCAGAAAAATAAATCCACTACATTAGCTGTGTACAAACTTATTGACTCAGTTCTATCTGGGGTTAATGACAACAAATTTACTACTGCTTTGTTTGTAGACCTCACTAAAGCATTTGATCATGTCCATCACCCACTGCTACTCAAAAAATTGGAATCTGTGGGAATTCGAGGTCCAGCCTTAGAATGGATTAAATCCTACTTATGTGGAAGACAACAATGTGTAGTCATAAACAAATTAAACCGATTTAACGAAGTCGTTCCACATTTTTCAGAGTACAAGTGCAATAGATATGGCGTCCCTCAGGGAAGTGTATTGGGTCCAGTGTTGTTTCTTGTGTATATAAATGACATTAACTTAATAACGGACCATCAGTGTATCATGTTCGCTGATGACATTTCAATTGTAGTGACATCTCATAAAAAGAACAACACAATTGTTGACCACGTAAATGACATAAATAATACTCTTTCTAAATTAATTGAATGGCTTGACATGTACAATTTAAAAATAAATTTGACTAAAACTAATTACATTCATTTTAATAACTATAAAAACATTGAATCTAATCAAATTGACATTCACTATAACGACACAGAAATTGACGAAGCAAATGAAATTAAATTCTTAGGCTTAACTGTTGATAGAGGTGTAAACTGGAAAGCTCATATAGATAACGTCTGTGGGAGAGTAAACAAGTTTACATATGCGTTACGACGAGTGAGAACCGTAACTAATGTCCAGACTGCTTTAGTAGTCTATCACGCCTACATAGAATCGATATTGCGCTACGGTCTTGTATTTTGGAGCAATGGCACAGGCATTGATAAAGCATTTGTTGCTCAAAAGAAATGCTTAAGGGCAATACTTGGTCTTGCACCCGACGCAACATGCCGCCCATGGTTTAAAAAATATGGTCTACTGACATTAACGTCACTGTATATTCTTGAAATATGCTTATTTGTTAAGAAAAATAATGGCTTGTTTCCACAGGCGTGCAATATCTATCCCAGAAATTCAAGAAATGCCAACAGACTTGTAATACATGACATACCTAGGACAGCGCAATACAATAAGAGCTGCTTAACTATGTTTGTGAGAATTTTTAATAATGTACCTAAACATCTTAGAACATTAGATATAAGAAGGTTTAAGATAACGCTACATAAATGGCTTGTAATGGAATGTTTTTATAATTTGAAAGAATTTTTTGATCAAAAGAAATGGAATGAAATAGGTATAATTTAATAATAATAATAATATAATTTAATGTAATTAATTCAAATGTAAATGAAAGTGATTAATATTATGTAATTGTTAGAATATTTGAATATTTGCATGCTATTTTTTAATGGCTAAATGGGCCGAACATAATATGTATTTGTAAACCTGTGTACCCCACTTAAAGGCAAATAAATGATTCTGATTCTGATTCTGATTCTGGACTCCTTTTGCGAGCGGCTGGATGAAAGCCGTGTGATCCTCCGATCTTAGAGCTTTGAAAGTTTTGAAGAAACCGATTTCAACGCTCCGAAGAAACGCGTCTTCACACGAAATGCAATAACATTGCCATTGCTTGCAAAGTATACTGAATACATCTGCAGTCCATCCTTTTTCACTTTCTGATAAACGAAACACGATATTCAACATTTTAATTACTTATTTCTAGGTGTTTTGTAATTTTTCAAGTATACATCTACAATTGCACAATTCTTAAATTAATGACGATGTTGATAAAATAACTCTTACTAACGTAATATTAGGTTCTCAAAACCTTTAGTGAAACCGAGCTAAATAACAAATTAACTTCTGCAGCCCATTTATCATCAAAATTATAGCTACAAGCTTCACTATGCATAGTTTATACCGACGTGTCCTAATTATTTGAAGTGTTGATTACTAATAGAAGTTACGATATGAGATGAGATTACTAAGTTAATAAACAGGGACAATCAAGCTACATATTTCACCATATTTTCTCGTCAAAGAAAACAGTATCGTGTTATATTGCGAGTAAACTCTGGTTGTTAATAAAAATCATATGACGTCACAATGGTCAACAAAATAGCCATTCTGACATTTGGTTAAGGTAGTTTTTCTTCAAAACACACACAATTGTAAATATTCACCAGATAGTAACGTAACTTTACTACCATTATTATCGATGAAAAAACTGGGCCTAAAACGCTCGCCGATTAGTTGACCAAGCATCAGCTAAGGTCAGTAAACAGAAAAACTGTATTTTTAGTTGTACAGAACCTAACTCGAAAATATCAAAGACCTTAAAAGGAAACCATTTCATTGAAACTGACAAAGTTTAGTAACTTTGTCAGGTGTAGGTAGTAATGTCTACATACCAGTTTCACACTTTTGCATTTATTTCCATTATTGCATGGCATTCCGAACGATCCGCGTCGCGTTTCCGTTTAGTGTGCTGTTTGAACTCGGATGACACTAATGAAAACACTGGTTTACCCACAACGCGATTGCTGAGGCGAATACCACAATACAAGAGCGATGAGCGTTTTGACACTTGAATAGTGATGATCGAAATTTATGTCAAAAATAACATCGCTGCTTTTTATTTATCCCGCATAGCTCAGCAAATTACCTCTGCTCCTTAAGATTCTTTAATAATGTAAACGTTTTGTTTAGGTACTCAAACTAAATTGATGCTGTTATATGTTGAGATTGTACGACTTGCTTTTGACAGATATCAGTAAACAAAGACAATTATTTATCAAAACTTTTAAACTAACTAACCTGCTATAAAAGCCCCTGAAATCTGGAGTCTACGCTCCGGGGGTGTATTGTGATCTTTATCTGTTTAAGTTCGATTCCCACTCAAGTCGTCAAATTGGCATTGCGTGCTACTTAAAAAAAAAAAGAATTTCTATTTCACTAATTCGTGTAGGTGCCGTTTCACGTTAATCTGCTGAGTGGAATTAACGAAATTGCAATAAGAATTAGCTAATCCGTTCTAAAACAGAGCTGCTTAACTGTCAAAGCAGATCGCAATACGCACCCTGTTCTTAAACCTTTCGGTCCACATTTCTTTTACGTACTGCTAGGGTGTGGAATTCGCTACCGGCAGAAGTGTTCCCTGGCAAGTAAAATTTGGACGTTTTCAAGAAGAGAGTGAATAGGCTGTTACTAGGCAGACGTGGTCCATCTTAGGATACATTGTCACTTAACATCATGTGCAATCGTAGCCAAATGTCTGGCTATCTATTATAAAAAAAACCTTTACCGAGTTAACTAGTGTAAACGTCATCTTTATACAATTTATAAATAGTAAAAATTGCTACACACCCACCATTTTATTTCACAATCCGCTCCATCTCGTGCTTTGATCCACGGTTCAGCTTCAGCGTAAGTGCTAAACGATCAAGATATTCGCGTGCGTTCTGACAGTAATGGTTTGATATGGAACAACGGACGGGTCACTTTGCGCCGAGAAGTGTATGGAAATATCTTTCACGTAGAAATGACTGTTAATGTTTAGGGATGTCAAAAACTATTTCCGTGTAATTAGTCATAAAGATAATGAGGGCTAACGCGTATAAATTTGCTGCTAGGGGCCCTTGTGTAGCGTGAGGTCTCCGAAATGTCTAATGTCACTGTTTGTAATATGTAATATGCGCCAGACAATACACCAATTGTCCGGTTTCGTGGTAAGGAATTTTCTTCCTTGTGTTACGAAGTACCAGACAACGATTATGACGGGGGCGTCTCCCATAAATACTTAAATACATATAACATCCATGACTTAGCTACAAATGTTCGTGCTCATCGCACAAACATTTGCCCCTTGCGGGATTTAAACCCTTGCAGGATTTGTGGGCTAACCCACAAATCCTGCAAGGGTTCGCGCGGGTTTATTTCTATAAATTTTTACCACCATGACTTATGATTCTCTAAACGTAGTAATAACAACTCACTGTATCGGCTCATGGGCCCCTATAGGTAAGACAATGGAAGTTTGCTCACGCATGCTCACTTTGTGGTAGCCCTACAAACCGGCTGAGCACATTACCGTCGCGTCCGATAAGTCGCCGTCCCGTTTAGTGGGCGATGTCCCGTTTAAGGCGACATATTATGACAGGTTGGATTTCTCTTTTTTTACAACAATCAACAGTTTTAAAAGTGCTGACGGTTTATTTTTAACCGGTGTTCGCAAATTTTTGGGTCATGCTACTTACTTATGTTTGCAAGAAAAATAAGTTTAAGAATGTCATAACTGGTTTTTTTCTGGCCAAAAATAATGTATAACATAAACCACTCTTACGATTAGCAGTCAAAGGTATACTGAAAGTTTACTTGTTAATCTAATTATATTTTTTTAATTTTATTTTGTAAACAAAACAATGACAGAACAGATTTTCATAAAACATGGCTATGAACACCCGGGATAAAACTATTTAAGACACAAACTAAAAATTTGACGAAAATCGGTTCTTTTGGGAGCTACGAGACCACAGACACATACACACAGACAGACACGTTAAACTTATCTTTTTGCGTCGGGGATCTAATACAAAAAGGGGGAATTAAGAATAAGCAAAACTTAAAAAAAAAAAGAATGGGACATTAAGGCGAAATCAACTTATCATAAAGTCAAATGATTAAGTACTAAAGCATGTTGTTTTCCATATAGGAATGATCATAATTATCACTGATGTCATCATCTAACCTGTAACAGAGGCCCTTTAACTGAGGGGCAGTTATTTATATAGCATGTTGTGTTTTACCGACGTTTAAATGTCTATCGATAGACAGAGCAATTTATATCGCAACCGAAATAGTACTTTAAAAGGAACCTATATGATTTCATCAGCTGCCTTCTTGTAAGGCTGTGGTTTTGTTGAATGGTAGCCAGCGTGTTACTCGCTGCAGTTAATAAATAGTTTGTTTTAATAAAGTTTACTTTCAAAAGTATATAAATATGCGCCAGACACCAATTTTCTTGGTTTCGAAATAAGGAATTTTCTTACTTTTATTACGAATACCGGACAACGATTACGACGGGGGCATCTCCCATCAATACTTAAATACATATTAACATCCATGACTTCTATACATATGCTCTTGCTCATCACATTAACATTGTCCCCTAGAGGGATTCGAACCCGCGACCGCTGGCACAGTAGTCAGGAGCGCTAACTACTACACCAAACGTGCCGTCATTTTTGTATTCTGAGCGATTTCGTGAAATTTTAAAGTTGGTCTAGGGATATAGCAAACTTCGAAAACATCAAAGGGAATAGATAGAGTAAAGTAAATTATCTCACCATGGTACCTAGAATACTAACAGTGGGCACAAAACAGCACAACTACAGCGTAAATTATATCAAAAGATTGTGGCAGGTTTTCTATGATAATAATGTGAAGATATGCATATACATAACAAGGTCGCTTGTAAAATGTGAAACACCAGGCTTTTGGTACAAAACGCGAAGAACTGATGGCCATTGGGGTAGAAAAGTTCTATATTGGAGACCATTTGACCAAAAAGGGAGCGTAGAACGTCCACCGACAAGATGGACAGACGACCTTGTAAAGATTGCAGGATCAAACAGGATGCAGACCGCTTGTGATTGGTCGCTGTGGAAAGTCGTGTGGGAGGTATATGTTAAGCAGTGGACGTCCTTTGGCTGAAAATGATGATGATGATGAAGCTCTTGGTACTGACTAAGGCAGGACTCGCAGGAAAATCAATAGGTGGTTTTTAACGCCTCGCTTACATAAAGCCCCAGCCGTACCTAGTCCTGGTGGCTTGTTCTCTACATGACTGAAGCACGAATGACAAACAGGTTTGATTTATGCAACCATTGTGAAGATAATCTCGCTTAATTGCAAAATAAGGTCAGCATGCATAATGATATGCCTACGATATGATCGGCAAAGGTTGGATTACGTTAGTTATTGGTTTTGAATGTGTTCTACATTCCAGGGAAGATAATGTTGAGGTAAACAAACAGCTGTCCTTAAAGTTTGAGAGTTTGTTATTTGTTTGCCGACCCTTTGAATCCGCTAGTAATAATAGTCCCCCTAGCCGATTTCGACTACGGTGGCCAGTCACAACGACTAACCGACTGCGCGATGCATATTATAGTGCACAAGTGTGTGCGCAAACACAGGTGCACTCTCTATTCCTTTCACTCTTATAGCCCGATGGGACAGCAATCTGACACGACCAGAGAGAGATCGGGCGCAGGACCAACGGCTTTACGTGCTTTCCGAGGCACGGGGGTGAAACACCGCCAACTTCCAAACTCCGGGCTTCCCTGAGAATTTCTGAACAGAAAAACCCAGGTACATATTTTTGGCCCGACCCGGGAATCGAACCCGGGACCTCTGGCGCAGCTGTTGCTTTAAAATGCGACCCTTTAACCGCTGCGCCACCAAGACAGTTAGAAAGTTGTGCTAGGAATATAATCAGCAACAGCCTACTACACCGACCACCGTTGACAAATGCAGACGCACGTTAGTATCTATCGATGCATTCGCCAATACTCAGTACATAATATGTCAATTTCTGCATTGCGACTGCATCGATACTAACGCGCGTTAGCATCGCGACTGTATCGATGCTAAAAGTAGCGTAGTGTGAAAAAGTTGTCATTTTACGACTGCATCGCGACTGCAACCGCGACTGCATCGATGCTAAAAGTCGCAGTGTGCAAAGAGTAGAGTTATTTATTATTCCAGTTTTATCAAAATCTAGCTTGTGTTGCAATCCTGAAATATAACTTGCTATTTATAACCTATAGATGCTGACAAGACAAACCCAAGACATGGATCGGTTGGGAATGCGGGCCACCTGCCACCACTTCAATAACATGGAATTAATAGAGCAATTTTATAAACTTATATTCATGTGAAGTTTAACTAGTCCGGGGTAATTGAAGAGTTTAATTTTTTTAAACAAAAAGACCTGCTTAAATATAAATTATGGATGAGACAAAAATGTGGCTGATAAATTAATTTATTTGCATGTCTTTTCCATTAGGAGCTTATCTAAGAACAGTATCTGTAATGCTGTCATAGATGTTATTTATCTATTATTTAGCCGCTCTGAGAATTATATTTCGACACTTTACAACAGTAAATGCATAGGAAAATATACAAAGTCAGGAAGATTAAAATTATTTTCAAACATTTCGTGTCAAAATTGGAAACGTCAAAATGGCATTCTCAGTGCTTTTTTTTTAATTTAGTATGGGTTTGCTCTTGACTCCAGACCAAGCCAAGTGCGACTAAGACGGAGTCGAAGATGGAACGAGCTCTGTTGAGTGCTGCTAAATTATTAGCAAACTTTCTACTGCAGGAGTTACTTATAAACGAACTATAACTCATTGGCTACTAGGGTGGAAAATTCGTCGGCCGCAAATAATTTATGACATATTGGCTTGACCTCCGTGAAAGTTCCGATAAAATATATGAAATGTAGAGTGCACTCAGGAACAGTAGTCAAATAAAACTCGAGCCCCACTTACGATCATACAGGGTGTGGCCTGTATATGAGCAAAAAAATGTATCTATGTGTCTACAGAGTATACGTACTAACTTGACCTGATCGTAGTGCTCAATACTCAATACTTTATTGCTCTTCAATGTTTTAACTCAGAGTAATCCAAACTTATAATCTCTATCAATACAATCAATGAATATCAAAATCGCTAACTCGTTGCTATAAATGACAATGTCAAGTCACGTCAAGTTTTACAAGACTGGATGGAAATATTAGCTAAATTAAGGGACTACAATGGTTAGAAAGGACGAAGATAAAAGAACCTATAGTCCCTTGTAAATGATTGCCCCAATTATCCTTTATCAGATTTGAGATAAATTGGGACCAATGCTCCTAGAATGAGCAAAGGGAAATTGATAGTGGTGATTTCCAAATACATATATCACAATATTTTTCTTGTGATAAAAATAAACCTAGTAATGAAATCTAAGAAAATTAATAAGTTTCTTCAAGTGTTTTACCTCTCTAAATTAAAGTTATATGGCAACATACATACATAAGTTTATGAAGTTTATTAGGGCTAATCTCTAGAACTACTGTAACTCTAACCGATTTGGCGAATTCAAACCGGTTCAAATCTTATTATTTCTGTGTGACTTGATATGTAGGTACAGACATGGACCAAATAATGGTACAGTATAACTTCTTTCAAACGAAAATCGCTAGCATACACGACACAAATATCTATTAATCGACAATTTAAACAAACGATGCAAGGTGCAAGCGATTTTGGCTCTTAAGGTGGTTAAGCGGTGGTGATCTTCTTATTACATTCATGTTAAGCTGGGGAAGGATGCTAGTCTTTAGTCAATTAGAGAGAGAGCATATTAATGCTCTCTCTATAATGGGAATATATTAATATTCCCATATTATAACAGCTTAATGTAAGCCACAAGTGCAAAGTGCAAAGCTAATTTAAATTAACGGTGACTATTTCATAACCTACTTACATTTGGACGCACCTACTGACCTTTTACTATAATGTAAAGCTAATTGCGATTCAGGTCTAAAATAAATCAAAACCTACATTACCAGTGTTAATGACAAAGTTATTAATATGCATCGAAACCACGACCACTTAATACCTACCTACTACATATCCTAGTACTACCTCTAGATTGGCGATCTCGGTTGCATGTAAAGTGGCGAGACACTGTGACTGGGAAAAAGTACCTACCTACTACTCGGTTATCGTAAAAATGGACATGTCAAACATGTGAAGTTCCTCCCGCTTCACCGCTGACCGACCCGAATTTGTCCATTTCATGTCAATAAAACACATTTTTCACCGCAGAGTGATAGTCCATTCTTATGAAAACCAAGTTATATGTTCGTCTTCTAATTAGACACACATGTTCATCATTTACGACATAATTAATTAAAATGATCGTTTTTTTGTCGACAGGGCTTTGGCGCCATGTCTAGCGGGAGCTGCTCAGGCCCCGGCGTGTGCGGGGGAGCGAGACGGAGACCTCCCCCTCCCCCTGAGCCTGCTATCTCCCTTGCAGCTGACTTGAGCGAGCTAAGCCTGGACCAGGGCTACCACACGCTAGCCGACTGCGGACCTCCGAGGAGAAGAAGAGATAATACCCTGAGCGATGCTCTGTGGCTGAAGATTTTGTCTTATCTCGAGGTAAGTTGTATTTCTATGGGTATCATTCTGGCCTCCTATATGTGGGGGAGTGAGACAGATGCCTCTCCCACCCTCGGAGCCTGCTATCTTCGTCGCAGCTGACGGCTGAAGAATTTATCTCATCTTGAGGCAAGCAGCATTTTTATTTTTATTTATTTATTCTTAGGAAGTTTTACAGTTTTAATAATCACTATATCCTAATAACTTTATGCTTAACATCTAATACTAATAATAAATCTCCACATATGAGATTATTCTGCGTATTATTTATGCGTATTATTCTGGCTTCTTATGTAGAAGAAGTAGGACTGAGGCATCCCTCTTTCTCACTACGGCCTCCGAGATGGAGATAGGATAACACCTTAAGCGATGCTTTATAGCTTTATCTTATCTCGAGGTAATGATAAATTTGCTTCTCAGGCTTCTGCTGGGGAAAGAACACGGATGCCTCCCCCTTCCCCTATGGCTTTATATTTCTCACACAGCCAACTTAAGTGAGCAGTTGCGTATTTTAATAATGTTCCTCTAACACAAGAGTCAAAAAGTTAGATTTTAGGAAGCTTAGAGTGGATGCGATCTATCACACGTATGGAGAAAACGTCACGAATGTGTTTTATCATCAACATTATTTTGTATCCCTGCAATACTCTATAATTCACCTTTAAGCTAGTCCTTTACAGTATTTAATATTTAAGTAAAAAAAAGTTAAGTTAGCCTGTAAGCATCCCACTGCTGGGCAAAGGCCTTACCTCAAATGTGAGGTAGTATGAGCCATACTCCACCACGCGGGCTCAGTGCCGATTGGCGGAGGGGTATTTGCAAGGCAAGCGACCAACTTTAATTTTAAAAGAATTTAATACTTACCTATGTATAAACCTTACCAGACATAAGTTATCTGAGTCCCCAATATAAAACTTCGTCAATATACCTTAAGGAGTCCAAGAACCATTCACTAATGTCATGTCCAGTCATATAAGATTTGTTTTACCATTTCTCGTTCTTAGCCCTACTTGTTAACATGGACCGATCTAAATTACCACTGCATTTCTTAGAGCAGTTCCTTAACTATTTAATGGCTTTATTAAGTGTCTTATTACGCATCTAGAAGTATAATTACATCGCCCTGTTTATACGATTGACGATTAAGTGGGTACTTAAAGGTCCAATAAAAGGTTTTGTCAGTGTTTCTCGAAGTCGCAGAAGGTAAGGTACAAAAAGATGGTACTGCATACACTTTAGTGGCATATTTTATTTATTTATTTATGAGTAGAGGTGAAGAGTAATACTATTTGGGACCCTGTGGCAAAGACAAATATTTAACATGAGTCTGATCTTTAGACCACGATTAAATAAACAGAATACCTACTATTATTGTTTGGTCATTTCTTTAACCTAGAAACAGTAGGCTGCTTTCTTCTCCTATGCTCTTGTCGGTGAAGTTTTCTCCATTTATCTCTATTCAGAACTATCTCCTTGACCTCTTGGTACAACTCGACGTCCAACTTTTCCTTTATTTGGGCCATATACGCTCTTATAGGTTTTCATCAGAAAGATATTTGGATAATTTATTTTTATTTATTTAATCATTTGCTTCAGGCAACAAAGGCCCATACAATAAATAACTTAAAGGCTAACATAAATATTTATAATAATAACACAAAAAACATATAATTCAAATAAACACTAATTTGTCGGCGTAGTGTTGCGCAACTTGGTATAATAAATGTGTAGTTTAGATGAGATTGTTGGAGTGAATTACATATTTAAATTAATTATTATTAGTTCATACAAAATATCGATAAGAATGTAGATTGTTTCTAGCAACACTGTTGTTTTAACATTCAGAAACAAATGACTGCTTGGACCTTAGAATTCCGGTCCATTTCGTGACCAGCCAGCCATTTTATCTGAATGGGCAGTTGGTTCGATTCCAAATTGATACAAACGAGGCGTTTTGCCAACGGCTGACCATTCACTGATTTAATCTACGACTCAGTTTCGGCTTTGCTATGCTTTTCATGCTGCAATTTGTTATTTTATTAAATAGAGCTGCTATTCAGAGCCAGTTGTAAAATTTCATTTATAGAATGCAAAGTAAAAATTTTTCCTATAATCTGTTTACCTTTTTTGCTGTAACTGTAAACACAAACTGTTATCTTTTAACTCAATTTACTGAAAAGGGTTTTCCATTTTATAGTGATTCAAAAGTCATAAGTTGTGAGTTTTTACATGATCACTTTACAATAGTAGAATGGGATGTGCCGTAATGTTCATAACAAATAAAAATATATATTTATGTACATACCGTTCGGCACTAAGTAATAAAAGACACATAGGTAGAACAACCTCAATCCACACTTGACGACCACCCTTGACATGGCAACCATTTTTTTTCTAATTCCTCTAATTATTTCCAGGTGTCAGACCTCTGCCGGGTATCCAGGGTATGCAGACGATGGGCCAGGCTAGTAGCTCGGCTAAGCACTAGGCCCGAAGTATGGAGGCGAGTGAGGACGGCTGGCCCTTTGGAGATCGCTGCAAGATGCGCTGGCGCCAGAGCGGGGCCTTGTGTCAATGCTGTGAGAGAGTGGCGAACGAAGTCTTGTGCTGTAAGTAGATGATACGCTTTCTGTCTCTTTCTTATTTTTCTTGAATGGTAAGGTACTTGAGATCAGCTAGACTTATGAAGACTAGTATCTCGGGTGTGCAGATGATGGGTTAGGCTAGTAGCTCGGCGAAGCACTCGGCCCGAAGTATGGAGGCAAGTAAGGACGGCAGGACCTTGAGAGATTGCTGCAGGATGCGCTGAAGCCAAAGCGGGGCCTTGTGTCAATGCTGTGAGAGAATGGCGGACGAAGTCTTGTGCGGTGATTAAATAGCTTCTTAGATCTTTTGGTTTTAAGCCTGGCTAGTGAGAGGCAGCAGCTTAGTAAATCAGGGTGGTCCAAAACATAAGAATTCAGTAGCAACGGGTCCAAAGTGACGAGGGCTTTTGTGCATCTAAATAACAAAAACTCTTCTTTTCTGAGGTATGCTCTTCTGTCGACGTGAATTGGTTGATAAGCAATGGTTGAATACCTAAGAGCACTTTTTTGTTGCATGCGTAAAGACCCGTCTGTACGGTCTACCTATCAGAAACTTGGAGAGAACACAATGAATCATGGATAATTTGTTGCAGGTGTCGCTAGCAGGAGCGCAGTTCTTAGCATCTACCTTCCGGAATCTGACGCACCTAGCTGTGACGGGGTCAGGGAGCATGGACGCCAGGAGTCTGGCTCCCCTCATCACTGACCTGGTGGACCTTAGGCATCTGGATATTACTGGTAAGTAGATTGCATTATTAAGGACAACAAAAACTGATAATGAGTAAATTTGCTTAACACGTTCCGGGAGACTATTCCAGACACAATAGATGTTTTATTGTTTTCACGCCTGTAGGCGTTCACTGTTCTGGAACGTGTTAAAGGCTGTTTTTAACGTTGAGCGGCACTGCACATATATATAATACTTTTTATCACAATTATTGCACTTCTCTCTTTGTTACACGCCACACTGATTCCAATTAATGAAAATAAATTTTCTTTTAAGTTTATGCAATTATGGCAGTTATTATAATATCAATGCATGGAAATGAAAATATACATAAGAGAAAAGCGACGAAAGGTACATGTTTTATCAAATGAGAATAAGTTTCATTTACTCCGCAACCATCCACTAAGAGCCTGATAAGAAAAAAGAAATCCGGTTTGCGGATTCGGTGCATTTATGATATGCAATCCTTACTACGAAATGCTTCGGATCCGCAAAACTCCTTTTCTTTTTCCGGGAGAGAGCAGTTGGTTATATGGGACTCCCTTACTAAAACCTCCGCGGTTTCCCTCACGACAGAGGTTCGCTCAACGCATGCACTACGTCGCCCCAGCCGGTTACAAGTAACCTGTAAGTCTACACCATGGGAATCATGGGGGTGCCGGGGTGAATCTATCTCCCTCCTTTTCTAAACGATGTTATTTGCAAGAGAAAAGCTCGATCATCCATCGCTTTCACAGTGTCTTTCTTCTGCGTGAGTTTAAAAAGAAAAATATCATACGATTGATTGACCATTCGATTCGCTTGGCCAACATAATCCAAGAAAATTGCAAGCAATCGATACTTACAGCTTTCTAATCAACGCGGTTTGTAACTCATATTAAAGGCTAATGTGAACAAACTGACCTAGTATGCTTGAATAGACTTTATCGTATGCTGTGTTTGATCAATTAGATTGTTATCTTCACGATTTATACTCTTAATGCAATAGGATAGGCTATAGAAATAGATAAGTCTTTTTTACACTTTTTTTTTTAATTAACCCATATCATCCAGTACCACGTATAGAATAGAGAAGCTATGCCAAGAAAAAAATACAAAAACAAGATAAAGCCTTTAACACTGCGACTTTTAGCAGCGATGCAAACGCAATGCGCATCGTGACTACATCGATACGAACGCGCGTTTGCATCGATGCAAACGCAATGCTGCATCGATGCTAAAATCTGTTCATTGCGTGAGTCGCGATGCGCATTGCTTTTTCAAAACGCGCGTTAGTATCGATGATAAAAGTCGCAGGGTGTAAAGGGTCATAAATGTAATCCTTGAAATTCGAATTAGGAATATGAAAACTTTTGTATGAGTTGATGACAAGGTGGCCATAACTCATGTCGCACGAGATTTGTTCGTGATGTCAGTTCCATATGCTAGTAATAGTAGTTCAATGATATTATTCCACTGCTAGGCAAAGGTCTCCCCCAACATCTTCCATTCAAAGAGGTGGTGTGATGGCTTGACTAGCTTCACGAGAGATTGGAGGTCGTTGGCTAATGGGACATACATTAATTGAAAAATCTTTATACGGGGTTGCGACCATATTCTATGTAAACGATAGTGATCATCACGTGTTTAAAAGAAAAAACATATTAAACATGGTTAGATACATCTTTTCTGTGAAGACGGTTAAAAAGGTCACGTTGAAAATAAATATTGACCAACGAAGAATTTCTAAGCTATCACCTATCAAGGAATTATTTAGTTCAGAAAGTTATTTGGAACACTTAATATTAAATGGAGCCTCAATATTAAAACTTTCGAAGTATGCCAACTTATTGCTAATTTATCGGTAATATTCTCGGCTTGTTTGTTTTATGAAGTTAAATATAAACTCTTTGAGGCGAATTTCTAAAGTAATTCTTGGACAAAAAGTTATCAAGAAACGTATCAGTGATCGTTATTTGACAACTTTTTTTAAACAAGCTTTCGTGTTTGGCTGCGTAATTTGAAAACTTAAAATAAAATGTTATTATGACTTTGTTAAACCAATATCGAGTTACGATAAATTAATCTTACAAAACTTATTTTTACCATTTGGTTTAGTGAACTGCTATTTATAATTCAACCGTTTGCTTAGACCGTATTTTTAAAAAGCGTCATGTAATAATCCACTTTATAAATACTGTAATAGAATAACAAATGCAAAATCATTATAATAATCGAAGTACGAGTATGTTAATGCAATTTTAACAGGGTTTTTATTTGAATGAGAGTGAAAAGTGAAACATTAATGGGTCATCGCTATTATGTTAAGTGGCAATAAAATATTACGCTCAGTAGCATTTATGGTTGACTATAAATAATATTGCATTCACTTTAATGTGACACACGTAAGTATTTTATTTACTGATGCTGACCGAAGACAAATACTCTCTTATAATACATTTGTGAAATTATGCCAAGTGTTGAGTTTTGTCGTACTATTTCAAACTCATTTTAGTCTTACACTATTCAATTTATGTCGTATGTATAAGGTCACATCATAGAAACAGGACACTCTCATTATTTTTTGGAAAATCAATTAAATATTTTAATATTTTCTTTAACATAGACAATATCATTTTTCAAAACAGCACCCTGACAAATTAAAAAGTTATTCGTCATCGGCTTCGCCTCTCTCAATTCAATGCCCAAACATTCTTTTTCTCTAATCTTAGCCTTAATTAAGAAAAAATAAAATCTGAAAAAATATATTACCTTTGTCTCCAATTTTCTCAAAAACTAGCGGATAAATACCCAAAGTGTTTTCTACAAAAAATATTAATTTATGGTGCTGCATTGGTCCTTTTATTATTATCACTTAAAACGAGGTGACCTTATTAATATAAATTGCACTTTTAAAAAGAAACTGTGTCGGACAAGGAATCGAACCCTGTCTCTAAAAACGCTATCCTAAATAAATTATACGCTCAACAAGCTTGCCAATGTGTCGGTAGTTGAGTGATTCCTTGTCTAACACAGTTGCTTTTTACAAGTTCAATTTATAGTTCATTTCCCGGTCGGGTTCCATTTCCGGTCGGGTCAATGCACTGTGGGACACCCATAGGTCATAAATCGTAAATGGTTACCCTCAAATTTCACATATTTGTACTTGTCACCACACTCACTTGTTGTTGTACCTTCTATAACTATAAACAGGTCAGTAATTAGATGCACTTTAACCTTTCTTTTGTGCATTCAAAGTGAGCGCATCGGAAAACGTAAACAGTGTTAACAGTGCCTAATTAAAACAAGTAATGTTATTTGTTGTTATTGCTCGACTATATTGTGTTGTGAGTTATTTTTCTGCAATGGATATTCAAGAAAAGGGTATGTACTCACTATTTTGATATATTTAATTTATATAAATATTGTATATTTTTTTGTAAGCACTTGCTACGAAGCGGTATTTTAGCTAGTCTTTTTTTTATATTTTCAAAGTTTGGCTAAACTTTTAAATATGTTCCTACTCGAAGCCACGTTTGAGGTATACCTTAATAAAATGGTTAGACTTTCTACTTTTTTGACTTATAAAATGGTCTGCCTTTGTCTGCCTCTGCGCCTTTGAGGAGGCTGCTACGGTTGACAAAAATTTTCGTAGCATTTGCTACGAAATTAGTTTTGTGTTTCTGATTGAATATTAACTTTTTTATTTCATTTCAAGTACTTTATTTGTATGCTCGTTTTCCAGGATGACCATTTTTGATATTTGGCTATCAGCCAATTTGAGTTATGACAACAAAATGTGCCGTCATATTATACAAACTTTCTTGTCATCTCTGAACGACGCTGAAAATATTAACCAATGCAATTGTGTAAATATTGTGAATAGTATATGTTAATTTAATGTTAGGCATTGAAATAAATTTATTAAGACCAAAACTAGGCTTTTAAATACTTATTCCGAATAGCTTAATGTCATAGAAAGACTTGAATTGTCAAGAAACCAAGAGCAATGTATTCCGACTGAAAACCAATCTTCTGATCATTCGCGTGGGGACAGCCATCGAGAACCGTTTTCAGAGAGTAGTAAAAGAAGTCAACGTAGAAGAGTGGCTGAGCTATCTAAATCCGATGATTCTACAGTGAATGCATTGCTTGATGTTTCTATTTCTTCTGATGTATGTACATTAAGCACTGCTGATGTATTATCACTTACACCGGAGGCTAAGGTGACAAAACTTCAGTATTTATGAGTTAAAGACTTTATAAATACTTAAGTTTCATGGAATAATTTTACCATGTTATCAGCAGATTACTGAAGCGAAGAAAAGATGTTACCCACCCAACATAACTGTTAGCGCGACTTCAGCGGAAGTTGAATTGCAAAGCTTTGTTGATCACACTACCTCTCGTATCCTTGAATCTCAAAAATAAGTCTTAGATTCCTCACAAATGTGCATCTGATATCACTGTATTATTACAGGTATAAATAATAGTATTTTTTCATATTTTTTAAATTTTAATTCGCTCTTGTAATTAATTTAATAATTATTTTAGTGTAAAAATGAGTTTTAATAATTATATTTATAATTTTGTTTTAAAAATTATATTTATAATATTTGATTTCATTTTAAATTAAAGTTAATCTAGATACAAGTATGTAATGAGTTTTTTATTGCACTTATCCATACATTTATTTTTTTTAAATAAATATTTTGTTCTACAATAATTTTTTTTCAATAACTACTTGCTTTATTATAAATCATTTATGTCCTATTATATTTATAGAAATACAAATAACATATTAAGCACGATAAACATGTTGTAAAAAGACTTTATCTATTTATGACCGCCCTTGTATGGAGCGTGTCCCACCGTGCAATGTAAAAATCATAATTTTCTACATTACCTCGGGTCTGGGTGTTGTGATACCACCGTTGTGTCTGATACCCATAACACAAGTGCATTAGCTACTTACTTTGGGATCAGAGCAATGTATGTGATTGGTGTCCAATATTTATTTTTTATAGTTCATGTCGTGTTTTGAGTTCTTAATACTCGCAAGTGTAAAGTAGTAGTAAAGCAATGTATTGTATATTTCTAAGAATGTTCTAGAAGCAAAAGACCGAAGTTACTAAAGAAAATCTCGTCAGTAATAATCCGAAACACGCGACACACGTGCTAGCATAGTAATAAGTATTATATTCTTGTATCATGTTGCGCTCTTATTACGTGTATTCTCGTACATTTTTATATTAAACCTCGGTTGTCTACGGAAAATATGCACATTATTTTATGATCCAGTTTTGTTCAAAGACTTATTAATCCTGCAGATATATTATTACTGCGTCTTTTAGATAATGTCTATCAAACTGCTTTTATACGAGTACTGAAAATCAAAGTTATATGTATCTTTCATCAAAGTAGTGATCGTTCTTTGACAACTTTTTTGTCAAAAAGCTTTCGTGTTTGGCTGCGTAATTTGAGAACTAAAAATATGTTATGACCTTGTAAAACCAAGATCGAGTTACGATAAAGAAATCTTTCAATCAAACTTATTCTGCTATTTAGTTCAGTAAAATTTTGTGTACGTACTTTGTGTCAAATAAAGCTATCATTCATTCAAAGTAACAAAAATTGTACATCGCTTATTTTCCCATGTATGGTACAGTACAGGCCTAACTCACGCCCTCACGGATAAATAGTGTTTTTCATTCCTCAACTATTACTTAATCAATAATTTATACCTAACTACAGGTATACCGCTGCCTAAATCTATAATTTTATAACTAAAATTGATTTTTGTTTATCTTCCAGGTTGCCCGAACGTGGATTGGCCTGAGTGGGGTTGGCTAGAAAGCCGGCTAGCCACTCGCCGACCGCCCATAGAGTACATAGACCTGACTGACTGCGGCTCTGTGACCGACGCGGGACTCTGTGCTCTGCTTCACACGTGTCCGTCCCTGCAGTATTTGTACCTAAGACGGTGTACGCTAGTCACAGGTAAGATACTTATGTAATGTATAAATAGTTCATAAGTATTGTGTGATAGAACACATAGACTTGACGGATTGCGGCTTTGTGACCGACTCGGGACATTGTGCTCTGCTTCCAGTATTGCGATTGATACGGCAATTGCATAGTACTATAATTTTCAGGCATTCGACAATATTTTTTTAAGATTAAACGGCAGGCTTTTCATCAATTACGGCAATTCAGCGTTGCGTTAAACCATGATAACAATAGTAAAAACAAAGAAAAAAAAATTCAGTACGGCAATACGGCAACTCATTTTTTAACAGTCGCAACACTGTCTGCTTCACACGTTTCCTCCGCTGCAGTATTTGTACCTAAGACGGTGTACGCTAGTCACAAATAAATTATGATTGATTGATTTATTGATTGAAAAAATATTTGAATTGGTGCGGCTCTGTGACCTTCGTGTGCTGTGCTCTACACATGTCCTTTGCTGCAGTACCTCTACCTACAAAGGTGAACGCTAGTCACAGGTAAGATGTATTGTGTGATAGAACACATAGACTTGACTGATTGCGACTCTGGGATTGACGAGCACAGAGTCCGTCTGTGCTCTGCCCAAAGCTGCTAAATAATTGCAATAATCTATGTATATTATGATTTATGATAAATGTCAATGAATATCAACACATACATTCAGTACAGACATTCATACAAAGTACGAATGAATAATTTATATTATTCATGGGCCTAAAAATAAACTAGTTAAGAAAGAAAAAGACTGGATACGGTCTGGCTTAATAAAGCCACTTCATAAGTATGATTCGAAAGAAATAAGCTGTCATAACTTTAATCATTATATCCTGCGAGGCAGCGAATCAACTTGAAAATTGTTCAGAATGCCTCCTAAGGATTGAGGGAGTTTCATTTCAAGGTTGCCAGACTTGCCATATCGCAAAATTTAAACTTTCAAACTCAAAAGCTAGTTTGCTTTTTTTATAAATAAGTATCATGCAGGGTTTAGGAAGTGAGAGTTCTTTGTGCTTTATAAGCTTATGAATTAAGTAAGACTAACATAGAAGTATTTGAAGTTGTTAGTTAAGAACAGTTTTATAAACCAGGTAAAAGAAAACTTCAAACTAAAAAAAAACGAATCCAAGTTTTTCTTCAATTTGGCCATATAGCTGTTTTACAGACGCCTTTAAACTCATTGGAATCCACTTTGAATATGTTTGGTTTTTTAATTCAGGAAATTCCCAAAATTATTTCAGATAAGTGCAAAAGGGGTTTCTTGCGATGCAAAAGCGCGGTCTATTGTACTTTTGTACGTTATAATTTTTATATCCATATCACATAAGTAAAAGATTAACTCTGACAGTTGCCAACCCTAATCCCAGTACCAAACAGGCAGCGACGCTGACTCAGCAGATTCCTTGTTCACCGGCAAATAAATCATCATAAAGCTCACAATCCACATATCAAGATTAGCCGAGCTATACAATAGTTTCGCGGATGTCCGCCAACACAATAAGTTATAAATTTTTGTTGAAAACCAAACCCTATCACAATTGCATAAGATACCGCAATGTTTACCTTGACGTGCTGTTGTACGTACTTGCGATGAGTAATGGCGTAACAGAGTGGTGCAGTGGAAGCTAATTTATCAAGTGGCTTGATTGTCACATTAGTTACGTGACAAAATAATTTGAACAATACAGGGTGACTACTAAAATATTGTGTTGTACCTGGAACTTCTGGAAGTGAGAATTTGAAAAAGCTTCACCGACAAGAACCTCTTGTTCTTTGTTCATTCTTTTTCAACTGTCAATTAAATTAAATGATGACTTTGTTCCACAAATAAAAGGGATGAACCTAGCATTATTTTGCGTACTAGTGTTTTAGAATTAGAGCACTTTATGAAAAAAGTAGTATAAAATATTTTCATTGTGCAAACACGTAATACATGTATCAAGATGTGTGTTACAAGATGAGAAATAACTTGTCACAATTATTCTTCGGTTATTTACAAAGTAATCGCGCTATTTATAAATCGCATATTATATCTCTGTAGATACCTAGATATTGCACTCACTTAAATAACAAGATAAGGAATGGCTCAAGCCCCAATAAAATAGTATGTAGTTAAGAAGCACACACACATTAAGATAAATCAAGAAGTCTCGCATATCTCAAGCTTACCAGGTAAATTCTTGCAAAATTTATATCTCCCTATATATAATCAGCCTTATTTCCTAGTCTGCCCGTAAATCCATGGTTATTAAATTTGCATTAAGTCTGCAACATTTCTACCGCACCTGTGGTACTGCCATTAAATATCAATAATACCATTATAGGGAATTATACCTATTTTCTATAATCAAAAGTGTACGCTATGTCTCTATAGGAAATTTGCATTAAGTAAGACCTTAGGTTGCGCAACAACAAAGAAATGGTGCAGTAAGTTTAATTCCCCCATAGTGTTCACAATAAATGAACAATAAATAAATAAATACACGAGCTTTCATGTTGCGACTACTTAAATAAGCATTTTAGTACGAGTATTTAAGAGTGATTTTGGAAAAAATACTCTACTACAAATAGTGAATATTTAGTCAAATATAAACAGTTTTATTTTTCACTAGCTTTTGCCCGCGACTTCGTCCGCGTGGAATAGTGACTTCTTTCTCCCGTTTTTTACACATTTACCACTATATCTTTGCTCCTATTGGTCGTAGCGTAATGTAATATAGCCTATAGCCTTCCTCGATAACTGGACTATCCAACACAAAAAGAATTATTCAATTCGAATCAGTAGTTTCGGAGATTAGCGCGTTCAAACAAACAAACAAACAAACAAACAAACAAACTCTTCAGCTTTATAATATTAGTATAGATTTATTGGAATGACACGCTTGATACACATTTTTTACTTAAAATTATTTGTTCAGTAGGTTATCTTAGAACTACACCCATTTATAATGGGTGATATAATTTGAGCGTAACGTATAATTATTTGAACGCACCCACTGATTGTCTTTTCCTTATATTGCCGATTCTTAACAGTAGAACAAATGTAGCAATTTTCATAATATTTTCCTTCCATTTGAGTTCAGAGAAAGGTCTGTAATTGTTTTTGAAAGCTTTTATTTCCATAACGTTGTTAAAATGTTTTCTTGCTAAAGTGTTTTCAACGATATTTCAATATTATATTGTTATAGGAACTTCAACAACAGTTAATGGGATACGAAATGGCGCAGCTTAATGTTCTTATTTGTAAAATGCTTTTAGATTTATATTTATAATTGATATTTATATGTAAAATGTTAGATAATTAGATACACTATGGCTTGAGAGTGATTTTGATGATTTGAAGAGTAATTACATAATCTTGGAAATAATATCTGATGGCGCTATTGTGTATCTTTTGAGACCGATTTATCCCTTCTGATTTTTTGTGATTTTTTCCGTCTGAAATTCCTTTACCTAAAACTTTATTCTCTGTATAAGCACTAAATACTCGTATTATATTTACTTTTAATTGATCTTCAAGACGGAATTCGTTCATAACTTTACTTTCCCAATAATTTTGGATTCGTAGCAAAAAAAAATAGTAATGGCATTGTGCTGCCAACAACACTGGACAGACACCCAGAACTTTTTTGTTTCATAGTTTATTGCTCCAAAATCAATTACAGCTTTTTGGGAAAGATACACCACGCTTAATGATGTAGGAACTCGCAAGAAACTAACATATTCTTTTTGTTATAAAAAGCAACTAAACAGTTAGTCTTGTTGACTCTAAACTAGAAACTTGAGATTTCACAAAGGCTTAAAGTTACTGAACACTGGAAATTACATTGTAGTAACACATATTGAATACTTTCCATTTATTTTATGATCTTGAACAATATTTAGTGTCTGTTACTTATATCGTTAAGTAATTAAGTCTTTATTTGCGACGACACAATTACAAAACGTTATTAAGTTAAGTTAGTTATTAACTTAAGTTAAGTTGAAAATATTGTACCAGATTCCGATTACACGTGAGACGAATATACTCTTATTTTAGTAGTCTCTCTTTCTAATCAGTCACTAATTAATTTATATCATTACGACGGATGTGAAATAGATTTCGTCTCTGTTTCTGCGATCCCATGTAAATAGGAGGATTTAGTGCTGCTCAAGAACTTCTTTTTAATTATCTTCTCAGTCTTCATCCCAAACATTGTCAAAAGTTAATTTCTTAACAAACAAAAAAAATCTTCAATTTTAGTAAAATCTTATTTTTTGTTCCCAGACGCAGGAGTGCGATGGATCCCTTCGTACTGCGCTCTAAAAGAGCTCAGCGTGTCTGACTGTACTGGAGTCACAGACTTTGGTTTGTACGAGCTGGCGAAACTGGGGCCGGCGCTGAGATACCTCTCCGTGGCCAAGTGTACGCAGGTATGTAGAGGTATAAACACGTCACGCAATGTCACGCAATAACGTATTCCTAACAGACCGAGAATTTCGCGCGGTCGGACCGACATCACGGTATCTCAATTGGCACAACAGTTGGCCCGGAAAGCCAGAAAGATGCTGGTTCGAGTCCCGCCCGTGCGCAATTTTTAGTTTCTTATTTCTCTAGAATCTTGTCTTTCCTTTTTTTCGAAAATATTCCTTTTAAAATAAGATAAACACAAAACTTAGAACATACATAGCTAATTTATCGTTCAACACTGAGGTCTTTTTAAAAATTGCAATGATGAATGGAGTTCAGGTAAACCTCTTTATGGAGAGTTCGCCTAAGGGGCACAAGGGCTAGGGGGGAGCCGAGAGCGGGGAGCGTGAGCGGTGGGAATACACCCGATCGAATCCCTCACGCACCCCGCTATCGCCTCCCCCCGCACCCCTGTGCCCCGCAGGCAAGGTCTCAATTTCGCGGTATAGTGTGATGTGTAATAGAAAGGGTCCATATCGGGGGCACCGCCGCCTTGCCAGTCCTAGGTACAAAATCGATTGAACATAGCGTCGTATTTGGTTTGTAATGTCACTTTTTTCCCGTCCCATGTGTGCAAGCAATTTGTTTTTAAGGTGTAGGCGGCAATTACTACGATGTACAGTCGGCACCAATTATTGTTCACATTAGGAATAGGATTCATTAACATAAACCATTGAGTAGCGAAGCGTTATCATTCCCAAGTTGAATTTATTCTGTAAAGAATAACTACTTGGCCCGCTGTTGCATAAACAGACGGGTAGATGGCGCTAACGTCACGCAATGACGTATCAATGAGACCAAGAATTTCGCGCGATCGGACCGACAGCACGGTAGCTCAATTGGAAGAGCAGTTGGCCCGGATAGCCAGAAAGATGCTGGTTCAAATCCCGCCCGTGCGCAATTTTTGGTTTCATATTTCATCTTTTAAGAATAAAATATGACACTGTAAGTGTTAAAAATATTGTAAAACCATTCATTAACTATTTTGAATCGGCAACAAATGCAAATTAATTATGAGGTTGATAAAAAATAAAAAAAGCACTTCAATGTTTGGCATGGATCCAATTTGCCGTGAATAAAATGAACTTAAGATAAATTGTAAGTTACTCATTTTCACTCACTCATATTGTCGAAATTAAGACTAGAAATTGAATTTGCTAATCCATTCAAAAGCAAAGCAGCTTAACTGTCAAAGCAATTGCAATACGCACCCTGATCTCCCAGTGGTCCCACCAATTTAGTCCCTATACCGTCAAGACAATTTATACAGCTCGACCCGATCAATGAGGTCGTTCCCTAAGGAATGCTTAACTTTCTAAGGGTTCCGAAATTAATTACGAGTAAATAGAGAGTTGAAGTTTAATCTTAGAGTTATTATAGCTGTTACAACATAAAAATGTGTTAAAAATATTGTGGGCATCATGATTAGATTATATTTAAATAGAGATAAGGCGTTTTACTATGCAAACTAAACCTTATACACAAAAACCGACCAAGTGCGAGTGGGACTTTAACCGTACCGTACCGAGGGTTTCGTAGTATGTTTAATCAGTCAGGTATCAAACGACTGCCGGGAGTCGCATAATAATGGAATTTCTATTGTGTCTCGTTCACACATACTTGATGAGTTAAACAGACAGACGGACGGACAACAAAGTGATCCTATAAGGATTTTGTTTTTTTCTTTTCGAGGTAAGAAGAACTATACCTACCTCTCGGTCACACAGTCACACAAGCGAATCGATATTTTTTCGTATAACTAAATAGGTACTTTCTATCGGCAAAAGGTTTCTCACACTCTGAAAACTATTTATTCAGTGACAGCTATGGGATATGCTTATGATGAATGTGTTTATGTGCTTCAGCTTAATGTGCGAATGTTCCCATAGTGTAATGACAAATTGCTGTTATTGTTTGATTGATCGTCCATTACTATATTATTTAGAGGGCGGGAAGATTTGTCCTTGCATGTGAAATACTAGCAAAATACAGCTTTACGAACAGCTAAGCTATTAAGCTGTATTATTATTATTAAAATTCATCAATACTTCATTTTATCACACTTGGGGAAGACCGGATGTCTAAATAATCTTTTTATAAAGTTTTATTATACTTTGTATAAGGATATTTACGTAAAAAAAAAGAAAATTGCCCAGACATTCTTGCAATTGAAGTCGCGGGAGCCGCTGTGGCAAAGAAAAATATACGGAGTATACCTAAAGATTTCTCACTTCTTAGTTTTTGGTAAGCTATAATGTATTGATGAGTGAATATTGGAAATAAGTTAGTCCACTTTATGAGAAAACTACGTAAAATTGAGCTGAGCCTTCGAGCAAATAAGATTTACTGAACCGTCAGAGATTTAGAAATAGACTCTGAAGTACTCGCTTGCTAACTTTCAATATTAAATTATAAGTTGGAGGTCTAGTTAACTACTTGGAGAAGAAATGTGATATTTTATGTAATTCATTTCTAGAAAAGTTAATATTGTGATTTTAGGTTAAAAAAATGTTTACTTCTACCGATATGTAAGTAGTGATTTGATGTAAAATAGTTAGGACAGTCACATAATTGAACAGCTTAGACAGAGTCAGAACAGTTGGATACAACTGGACGTAGTACAGTAAAAATGACATAACTCGCAAATTCGACAAAAATGAGAAATTAAATCTATTTACTTAGGTATCAAAAGAGTTTTATTGTTATTATATCTGAAACAGCAACAGTTTTATATATTTTGAAAACATGAATGTAGAGTACCTTAGTTCTCATTTTAATTTTTATCAAAATTTTGCTGGAGCACTTCTTATATTACCTAATGCATAGTATCCATAACTATGTAATTACTATTCAATACAAACACAAAAAAAACTAATGTCTGTATAATTAAAGTCCAAATTTTAACCCCCAGGTGTCAGATTCTGGCATCAGAACGCTGGCTCGCCGTTGCTACAAGCTTCGTTACCTCAACGCTCGTGGTTGCGGGGCGCTCGGTGATGATGGAGTGGAAGCTGTAGCCCGGGGCTGTTCTAGACTGAGAGCACTGGATCTGGGCGCTACTGATGTGTCTGAAGCTGGGCTACAGGTGTGTATTAGGTTAAGATATCATGCCTTGAAAGTACAATGGTCGTGGTTGCAGAGCCCTTGGTCATACTGGAGTGGGAGCTGTAGCTAGAGACTGTTCTAGACTGAAAGCACTGGACCTTGGCGTTACTAACGTTACTGGGGCTAGGCTACAAGTATGCGTAAGAGAGATTTATTTATTTATTTATTGTAAAATTGTAATATGAACGAAGTCTTAGGTGCTTACTGAGGGTATGGTTAACAAAGTTATATTGCTTTTATGTCTGGTGCCATAAAACCATCTAGCGCTAAACTAATTGACTTTTACAACGCCATGAACTACTCTCGGTACTAACATGTGTTCGCAATTACTAACAACAATGTTGGTTGGTTTAGAAGCTTCGATTAATTGCCTGAGCATAATGTAGTTGTATAGCAATAATAAAATCTGGCTTGATGATAGCCCTAAATATGGTTTTTATTCGATAGGTATATTCTAATGTTTTAATATTTAATTGAGATAGTTTGTATTTTTAAAAATTTGTTTATAATTAATGGACTGTTAACTTAATACTTTACTTATCTGTTATGCCTTTCTTATCATCCTTACCTCCCTTCATCATCTGAAACCGTAGTCGTATAGTAGAACCTGCTTTCCTGTTTTCTAAATAAATTCTAATTATCACCTTTGTTCCTCAGATCCTCGCCAGATGCTGTCCAAACCTCAAGAAACTAGCCCTTCGAGGATGTGAGCTCATCGGAGACGATGGCCTGGAAGCAGTGGCGTACTACTGCCGTGGCCTCACCCAGCTAAATATACAAGACACGCCAGTCACCCTCAGGGGGTACAGGGCTGTCAAAAAATACTGCAAGAGGTGTGTCATTGAGCACACAAACCCTGGATTTTGTTGAGGAAATAAGAAATGTAATTATACGGGAACTCACTTAACTCAACTTCTAAGACATGGCAATCACTCTCAGCGGGCATCGAGATGTCAAATTTATTGGAAAACGGTGTGTCATTGAGCACACAAACCCTGGATTCTGTTGAGAGCTTAAGAAATATACTTCTGCCGATGGCTGACTTGAGCTTAATATTATTAAGGCATAATACACAACATTTATAGGAAGAACCTACTTTTCAAAAGTCACATGAAGATCTGCCTGTAAACATACATAGCAATTACGAATTGTGATTTTGTATAATCCGTGAGGAAATGGAACTGTCTGGAGCTTGAATGATCTTGCTTAAATCTGTTCAAGATCCTGGCAGTTCAATTTCCTCTCAACTAGTTGAGACGCCAAATTGGCATTGTGATGCAACTTGAGAAAAAATAAATTTCACTTAGTCGGGTAGTGCTGTCTCACGCTAATCGGCTGCCTGAGTGGATTGTATGAAATCACAATAACTCGAAATTGTAATACGCCCCCAGGTGCCCCCAGGTACATTTATAAAATAAAATATTAAGCAATAAAAGAGGAATATTGAAAGAGAAAATGAGAAATAAATAGTACGTCTGTCACCTACCTTAAAATTGCATGAAATATTCTGAATAATTCTGAATTGCTTGAACTAACTCGCTGCTGCGAGAATATTTCACTTGAGTAGTTGAAATAGGAAATTGTGTTTACGGACTCCTGTAAAGTTATGCATTGAAATCTTATCCAAACTTTAAAATGGAAAACGCAAAGAACAGCGCAATTTTCTACAGTTTCAATTAATCTGCATACCAAGTTGTTTTACATTCGACTTGTAATTATTAAGGACTAGCTTTTGCCCGCGACTTCGTTCGCGTGGACTTCAGGTTCGTCCCGTCTAGTAGCGCAAAAAATGTGTTTTTTTACGACCTCACATTAGAAACCTCAAAAATTGTAGCCTATATGTTATTCTGATGTATAAGCTATATTGTGGTAAAGTTTCATTCAAATCCATTCAGTAGTTTTTACGTGAAAGAGTAACAAACATCCATACATCCATACATCCATACATCCATACTTACAAACTTTCGCCTTTATAATAGTAGTAGGATATGCAAGTGAATGAAAGTTTTAAGCCACTGAATTGGAGTGCCTACTTTTGTTTAACATGTTGATTTGGTTTGATAAATAAACCTTTATTTTAGTAGCTCAGAAATCAGAAACAATCTTTCATCTTAATCAACCTCCCATTCGTAACATGAAGGCTCAGTGGCACCATAAGTTAATACTAACTACATATCATAACTAAACGCTGTTGATAATATCATGGATTCTTCTTAACTTTGTGAAAGAACATAAAAGTTGTTTTATTACGTATTTATGACTTAATACTTTGTTGTCTTCAGCGTGCCAAAGTAATTTGGCTTGATTGTATATTTATAATTTAAATTAAAATAATTATATAAGTAGAATTTATAATGTACAGATAGAAGAGAGTGAATGTATTATTGTTAGTGTATTAAAATTGTAAATGCTTTAATATAAAAGTGTAATTAAAATTGTTAGGTCTGTACAGAAATAATGAGAGAAAAATTTTGTTATCATTAGCGTTGGATCGTAGTGGGCAGGTTTGATTCCCAGAAGGTCACCTTCTTTTATTATTCCGACCAAAATCATTTTTTTTAATGAAATTGTCAGTTGTCAGTTTCCCCAATATTACATTTAAGCTTTGATTAAAGTAAAATAGCGGCATTCAAGTATTGAAAGATTTTTTACAGGATATTAAAAATCGCAGATACACGCTTCAAATATTATCTTTTTTTTTAACTTGAATCCGATATGTTTACGGCTTTAAACTCTTTTAAAAATCTGATCCAAGAATCTAATCTATCTTACAACTCAAATCTGAATAGTCCCTTAGAATGAACAGAAGCAAATCACATCAGATATTAAGATTTTAACATACCTAATTCTCTTTATGCAAAGTGTATTTGAATACCAAATTGAATTTCTGATGTTGGCATTAAATATTCATTAATCATTGAAGATTTAATTCACATTATTTCAATAAATATAAATTAAATTTAAATGTGCCATAGAAAATTATGTATTACATATAACAGATGGGCAATCAATTAAATGTACCTAGTTAAGCAAACATATAAATATGTAATTATGTGGTATCTTTAAAAGGTATTGTTCATTATTGTAAAGTGTTTAATTTCAATGTCATTAACTCATGCCATTGTTGTTTTTAGTTTTTTGATTATTAAATTATAATTTTTAACAAATTCTAACATGTTTTTTTTGTAATAGATGTTATAACTAAGACTATAAAAAGTGCCTTTTGGTAATTTAACACATTCCGGGACAGTGAACGCCTACAGGCGTGATAACAATAAATTAAATATTTTTTTTTATTTATTTCTCACCACAAAGTAATTTACAATACATTAATACAATTGAATTGAAACACAAATTATTACTTGTGGGAGACTGGTGTCTAAACTAGACAGGTAATCTGTCTGTATCTCAGAGCACCAGGCCCCCGCAACATTTAAATTTGACACAATTTACATTTATATGTACTACAAATTAAATGTATCTCTACAACATTTTATTTATACAATCCGAGAGAAATTCGCAGTAAAAATTAAATTTTCCAGTTCAAAATTAGAAATTTACTAAATGCACTTGATTATTATTAACATCATTATTTTCAGATTAGAATTAGTATAACATGAATATTTTAACGACTAATTTAGAATATTACATACAGCACTTGATAAACATTACTATAACATTTAAATTTAATTTTCGATGCTTAATAAATTTTCTGTTTCATCAAATGACAGGCTTTGTAGCCAGCAAGTCAGTTTCTTTCTACATTCTGATCTACAGTTAGGATATATGTTTAAAATTTTGTTGGCGTTGTTGTATAACCTGCTACCTAGGAAACAAAAAAACTGCCTCGCAAACGCAGTCCGAAAGTCCTCAAGGTTGCATACCTTGTATCGTCTTCTAATTGCCTCGTTATAAGGTGAGTATGTTAGAGTGGAGTGTTTGTGAAGGATAGTAAAGAGCACAAATAACTGCCTGACTGTTAAGACCTCTGCCTGCTGATATAGATCAGTAGTTGGAAAAAGCCTCGGTTTGAATATACTTATTTTCAGTACAAGTCTTTGCGCCCTCTCCAGCTCCATCAATTTGGTTTTTGCAGCACCACCCCACGACCATATGCAGTATGATATCACCGATTGAACGAGCGCCAGGTATACATTTTTTAATGTCCTTGAATCTGCGACCTGTCTGAGTTGTTTAAAGACGAACGCTAATTTTCTCACTCTTTGGGCTACCACATGAATATGCTCACCAAAGTTTAGGTTCTTGTCGATTGTTACTCCAAGATACTTAATTGACTCAGTAGCGCTGATGACAGGACAATCACAGTTGGGTGAAGGCGGAAACGAACACTTATGAGCGTATAAGGCTTTACCACGTATTTGTTGCTTTGTGGCTGCAAGATTACGCATTGAGTAAACCAAATATTTCGTTTTGTCCGAGTTAAGAGTTAATGAATTATTCGCAAGCCAATAGCATACTCTGTCCAATCCCTCTTGCGCCAAATCAAAGACCTGATCCCAAGAATCACCGAAAAATGTAAGTGCCGTATCATCAGCGTACGAGATGATGTTGCAGTTCTGTAGGTCTAATTGAGTCAATTGGTTTATGTAGCATAAAAAGAGAGTAGGTCCAATTATGCTTCCCTGTGGTATACCAAAATCTATTTGTAAGTCTGTGCTAACTGCGTCGCCGATTTTGACACATTGCCTTCGATTCGATAGGTAATCTTGAAATAACTTAAGCTGCGTCTCTCTTATGCCTAGTTTTTCTAGCTGGTTTAGTAGTGTTGGAATAGAGATCGAGTCAAAAGCTTTCCTCAGATCTAGAAAGATTGAAATGCACTTTTTTTTGTTATCTAAATTCCTAACTACGAATTGGACAAAACTATGGACAGCAGTATCAGTAGACTTGCCAGTTCGAAATCCAAATTGTTTGTTAGACAGAAGTTTATGTTTTTCTAAGTAATTTGAAAGCCTGTTGTTAAGTAATCGTTCAAATACTTTCGACAGAGTAGAAAGGATGGATATAGGGCGATAATTGTTAACACATTCCTTGTTTCCTGCCTTGTGGATAGGGTGCAGAATTGATTTTTTAAGAGCGTCAGGGAATGTGCCTAAAGCAAAACAACGATTCAGTAGGTCAGTAATCGGAGGTGTGAATATATTTGCATTGTTTTTTAGGACTACAGCTGGAATGGAATCCCATCCAGGTGCACAGTCACTCTTTAAATTTCTTATGCATGTTTCTACCTCTTCCAAGGATACATCGAGTAATGCAAAGGAGTTCTCAGTCGAGGTATTTTTATTAAACCATGAAATGTATTCCTGTGAAGCTGTTGTGTGAGGGATGTTGTTAGAAAGTGTCTTTCCTACATTTGCGAAGAAATAGTTTACGTTCTCCACTGATTCCTGGGTTGAGATTTTAATTTTTAACAATTCGTGAGGAATTAATTTTTGGTTCTCTAGATTTGTGATTGACTTCATAGTTTTCCAAAGTTTTTTTGTATTATTTTTGGCTTTTAACAGTTCTTCCTTGTCATAGCGTCTCTTTAGCCTGCGTATCAGACTGTTACAAAAATTCCTATATCTCTTATATGTCACCAGTAGGGTTCCATTATTAGGATCATTTTTAATTTTTTTGTGCATCGTATCTCTATTTTTAATACAGCGCATCAAACCTGTTGTCATCCACGGTTTAATTTGAACTTTTCTTCGCGGTGTTCTAAAAGTTGTAGAGTTAGAACTAATTATTTTCGATATTTGCGTGATAAGTGTATTGGTAGCAATGTTTAAATCATTCTCAGCATAGATCGGTGTAAAATCTATATTGGAACAGTCGGTTTTTATGGCCTCTAGATTGTACCCTATTGAATTAACCTGAGTCTGCTTACGTCTGAAATTCTTTATTTCAAGACATGATAATACAGCCGCATGATCCGTTAATGTAGTGTCTAACACAAATGTGGCTGTTGGAAAAACAGTTTTAGCAATGGCATGATCTAGGCATCTGTTCCCTCGTGTGGGTTTGTCTATAGCTGGCACAAGACCGTGAATAAAAATAATGTCTAGGTATTACAATGTATCATTTTCCATTTCGAGCAGATTTATGTTTATATCTCCTACTAAGATGATGGATTTAAAGTTAGAGAGACTTCGCAAAAGATCATTTAATGAGTCCAGGAAAGGTTGCTTATCAGTAAAGCATGGTGGTCTGTATATGGAGATTATAGCCGTATCTAAGAGTTTAGTGACCAAACAATTAGCTTCACAAATAGTCGGTTCCTCGACCGAAAAATTTAACGTATTCTTAATATATACTACCACACCATCATTCTGGTTGTAATTAATGCTAGTCTTAAAATGAGAGTAGCCGTTCAAAATTGGTATTTTTTCGCAAACTGAAAGCCAGCACTCTGACAAGGATATGACATCGCAGTCCATGTTAATTCTAGATAGTAAAATTTGGAGCTCCTTGAAATTGCAATTAATACTACGGATATTTTGTTGTAAAATTTTTAGATACAAGTTAGGTTTTGTTATATATGCGCTACATTGCTCCGGTTCACACGAAACAAGGGTGTACGTTTTAAACTGGTCTAAGTTTTCAATTAGATTGTTTATTTCTGGCATATTATAGTGTATAAGTGCGCGAGACGCAGATTAGATAGATAGTTTAGGGTTGCTGTGTTTTTAAAATTATATAAGATGTAGAATAGATACACAAAATGATATAAGCAACATGCTATGGAAAGTATATCTGTAAGAGTTATAAGTTTTAAGTGTACTGTAGTTCTATTACTAAAGAATATGCATATGTATATGTTTGTTTT
Organism: Pyrausta aurata; assembly: GCA_963584085.1. Lineage (NCBI taxonomy): Eukaryota > Metazoa > Arthropoda > Insecta > Lepidoptera > Crambidae > Pyrausta > Pyrausta aurata. The sequence goes on along the minus strand of OY757272.1, from coordinate 9,125,218 downwards.
ATGATAAGAGTTAAGCATACGTACGCAAGAGTCCCGTAACATTGTCTGCGCAGCAGTGCCGTTTAAGCAAGACCAAAAATAAAGTAGGAAGAATCCAACTGTGGCGCAATCAGCTATTAAGAATAGAGCCAAGCATGCAGTGTCAAAAACAATCACCGAAAAAGCAAAACACATTTCCGTTAAAAAAGGTAGTAGAGCAAAGATGCGCAGTCACAACTGTTCTAGTTTCTCCAGGTCCCGTTCGCAGTTAATGCGCATCGCCGTCTCTCCCTCCTTCTTTCTAAGGTAAACTTTACCATATGAAGTCCAGCAAAATCGATAATTGTTGGCACTTGCGAAATTCCTGGATGCAGCAAAAAGCCTCTTAGTGTGATAAGTTAGCCTCTCCGATATGTGAATTGGGGTAGGGGGGCCATCTGATTGTAAATTGAGAGAGTTGAATTTCTCCTTATTTCCCTTGTTGTAAGCGCGCAGTGATGCTAATATTTCTTCCTTTAAAATCACGCTGTTAAGCTCCACTACGATTGCCTTGGTTTTTGCTGCCCTTATTCTATACACGTCACGGATGTCGGACGTTTGTATAGGTACATTTAGAGCTGTACTCATTTTTTTCATCAAGAAAACCAGGTCTTTTTTGGTCTCCGGCTGCCTCACAGGTACATTTCGTATTTCCAGACAGTTCCCCACACTTTTCCTCTCCAGCTGTTCTATTTTAAATTCTAGGTTTTCTATTAATTTAGTGTTCTGTTTTTTTTCAATTTCCAATTTGTCGATTCTTTTGATTAAGTCGTCGTACTGTGAGGACATAAATTCTAAAGATTTGGTAATTTCTTTATTCTGTTCCTTTATGTCGATTATTGTATTCAAAAGTGTTGAGAATTTGCTGTCTTGATCAGATTTCCACGCCGAGAACATATTCATAATTTCAGCTTTTAGCTCCCGAATCCCTTCCTCAGAACGCTTGCGTTTACGCACCGTAACTGTCTCCGAGGCTGATGAGTCATAGTCGCCGGCGGCCGCGGCCGCTGTATTTGACGCGCGCGCCGCACTTTGGCTAGCGCTCGGCTCCGCGTCGTGCGTCTCCGTTGCGGCCGCGCGTGGGGGAGAGTGACGTAGCGGCATGTTGTACTCGTACTTGTAATACCAGGAGCTAATAACTGCAGTGCGTTAGCGCGCGTTGTGTCGCGTTGCCGGCACTTACTTCGTGTAGCTATGCGGTCCTGGTATTGAGACTCGCGTATGCGCTCCAAAACAATTTATGTCGTCACTCCCTCGTTTATCGTTTGAATGATGTTGGTTACTCTTTCTGCTACATGCACTCCTAGTACTTCGCGAATTTAAAAATATGATTTTATTAGATATAATTTAGAAAAAATAAAATAAAAATAAAATGGGTTCAACTAAATACACGTCTGCATCACGCAGCGGTCCGAACGGGAGGGGGAAACAACCTCTAATAAAATAATAGAGGGGGAATAAAACATCTAATATATATATATTGATGATATATTATGAATAGTGTCCCGGAACGTGTTAATCCTACTACTATTATAAAGGCGAAAGTTTGTAAGTATGGATGTATGGATGTATGGATGTATGGATGTTTGTTACTCTTTCACGTAAAAACTACTGAATGGATTTGAATGAAACTTTACCACAATATAGCTTATACATCAGAATAACATATAGGCTACAATTTAGGGCTCTGCAGTGCTTAGTTACCGTATTTCTTACTTATTACTAGACTAGACGGGACGAACCTGAAGTCCACGCGAACGAAGTCGCGGGCAAAAGCTAGTTCATGTATATAAGATACTAGTCCTTCGCAACTGCGTCCGCGCATTTTGGGTTTGCTCCCTCCCCTCCCCTCCCCTCCCGTTGCAGCGTGATGTTTTACCCTAAAGCCTAACCTAAAGCCTTCCCCGATAAATAAGCTATCCAACACAATTTATAGTTTTATTACAAAATTAATTAAATGAAAAAAACTCTTCAGCTAAATATTACTAGTAAAGATTTCACTAGATATTATTATGGTATTTAATCAGTCAGGTATCAAACGAATGCCGAGAGTCGCATAACAATGGAATTTTTATTGTGTCTCGTTTACACATACTTGACAAGTTAAATAAGAATCTAACAGCCACGGGCCCTATTTTTAAATTACTCGCGTCAATATCACGAGTGATTTTTGTTCGAAAACGAGTTATTGTCGTTGATTTTTAATTAATCTTTGAACGAAAATCACTCGCCATCTTGAAGCGAGTGATTCAAAAATAGAGCTCCTAAAACGAAATTTCAGGTGATAAATAAAGTTAGCGACTTAAAAAAAAACAAGTCTATATAGTCTCAATAAAATATGCATTTCTTTATAGCTAGATAGAAATGCATATTTTATTAGTAAGTCTGTCTTTTCCACAGTCCACTTTATCACGAAATAGATCCTAAATAAAGTTCTGCAACATAGAGTAAGTTGATGTGTCAAAAACGGCTCACCATGGGAGTTGGTTACTAGATCGCGAAACTTATAATAGAGGTAGTCAAAGAATGCGTAAAACTCCTAACGAATACGCTCCACCTCTTGTACAGCTGGCAATAAAAGTTGAAAAAGTACTGTCGCCGTCACAAAAGGCTAGACATTTTTGTTGAACACTAACCCTTATTACAACTGAGATACCGTTGTGTTTACCTTGACGTTGCTGTCCGTACAATTTTGTCTACAAGCAACTTGTTGCAAAGTTAAGAAGACTCATTCAGGCTCTAGAACACTACATCTCAATTACAACCATATTACAAACGCATAAGAATACTTTGTTTAGCTTAAGCCGGTTGCGTGATTGAAAGTTGGCTCAAATAATGGTTAAAAGTCGTTACCAGCTAACATTTACGATTGTGTGTGTTTTGAAGTAAAATACCTTTACCAAATATCAAAATGGCTATTTTGTTGATCAAGGGTTAAGGTATTTTTTCAGCAGGTGCTACAGCAACCGTTATAACAAGGTACTCCCAACTTAAGTTACTCCATGTTATTGAGAACTTAATAATAAATAAATAAATCATTAATTAATTCATAAACATGGGTAGTACCTACATGATATCAGATACAAAATTGTTACCTAATCTATTACGTAAAACTTTTGTAACTTGCCATCTTGCAGCTGGTATGTCTGTATTCATAAAACAATTCCTTATCGGAAAATTATGTATCCCATTATTTTCAACCGCATTCATAATTAATTTTATTTATCAAGGATTTTTGTAACTTTACAAACTGAAAGATATTTTTTTTACTGACGGTACCATCTGCCTAGTCCATCCATATCCAATGGTAGGTTCTCCGCTTTTCCACACAATGACTGCAATCAACGCTTTTCGGACTGAAGGATGAAAGAATTACTGGGACTTTGTACCTATTTGTAGATGTTATTAAAGCTACTTACATGAAAAAAAGTCATACAACAAAGAGCATCTGCATAGGTAAATACGGCACAGGTAAGTCGCTTGTTAGTCGATCACGATTCAATATTAACAACAAGAACATTGAACACAGAATTTCTTATTTATATTTGCACTTGTACAAAGCAACTACATCAGGCAAGATTTAAACTGTTTATTTTGGAGCTGCAACAAATCATGTAGCACTGGAATTGACACTTATTATGTAATTGTTGTAACTCTGTTGTGTGTACCAAACAAAATACGAGTACTACTAATATTTTAAGCGCGAAAGTTTGTGTGGATATATGTTTATTACTCCTTCACGCTAAAACTACTGGATAGATTTCGACGAAACTTTACAATAATATAGCTTATACATTGGAAAAGTACAAATGCTTTATTTTATAATATTATTTTGTGACATACGATATTTATACCTAGCCGCGGGAAACTGCTAGTAAAAAAATATCAGGGCGCAGTCTAATTGGCAAGCACGTTTGCAAGTGCTTTTTACAACGCTTAATATATATAAAGTTGTGTTTGTTACAACACTTCTCGAGAACGGCTGGACCGATTGCCTTGGTTTTTGTTTTGTTGGATTTGTTTCCATCCCGAATAGCAGAATACTCGTACATCTTAAAAACAATGAAAACTCGATAAGTGCAATGAATACTTAATCATTTCAGTAGATTCTGATTTGTTTAGTAAATGCCAGTCATTTGTTATCCAATCCTGTCAAATAGTGTAACAACTTTTTTTTTAGAGCTTAATTATTTTTTTGCCCATAAAACGGGGCCGGGGAGGAACGGGGCTGGGGGCGAAACGAAGTTCGCTGGGACCGCTAGTATTAAAATAAAATAAAGTAAAATAATTTTATACAACACTGGCATTTGTATACTAAATCAAAACCAAGAATCATTTATTCCAATCCAATAGTGGGGACCTCACATCTATTTCAGAGGGTAGTTTGTACAAAAAATAGTCTACATTTATCTCCGGTTCAATCTAAGAGGTAGGGTGGAGCAGTGTTTGCTGATCCGATTTCTACTAGAAATTTAACTTTGAAATAATATGGTAAAGGCATTGCATTTATAGGGGATATTAATTATTATGTAAGTAATTTTAATTATATTTTTCAAAAATTGTTCTTACAATTTTTGAAAGTTCATTTATTTAGGGAAATAAATGAACGGGTATGCTCCTTTATTACACCACCATACATAAATTCATTCAGAATACAAAATTTTGAACGTCGCTACTCAAGATAACAAAGATTTCCCCTGAGAGAATTCCTTCTGTCTTCAGTACTTGAAGTATTTATTAATAAAGTTTATTGTAATACTTAAAGATCGGACGTAAACAAAAGGAGATTTCCTAACTTTATACTCGTTGGCACATGCTTCTCTTATGGGTGTCTTCTCCACGTGACATGAGGCGACGGCTACATAGAACTTAAAATAGATATTTCTCTACTATTGGGAAAATACCTCTGAAATTGTGAACCAAGCGCATCACTACTGCTTAGACAGTGATGCAGTATTCTCTTTATTATTGCCTTCAGCTGAATTTCCATTGCATTTACTTTTGATCCTACTTTAATATCCTACTACTATTATAAAGGCGAAAGTTTGTAAGTATGGATGTATGGATGTATGGATGTTTGTTACTCTTTCACGTAAAAACTACTGAATTGATTTGAATGAAACTTTACCACAATATAGCTTATACATCAGAATAACATATAGGCTACAATTTTTGAGTTTTCTAATGTGAGGTCGTAAAAAAACACGTTTTTTGCGCTACTAAACGGGACGAACCTGAAGTCCACGCGAACGAAGTCGCGGGCAAAAGCTAGTAAAAAATAAGTCGGTTCTCAACTTTCCTTTTTATGAACAGAAGTTATACATATAATAAAATTGCTTTTGGTGAATCCTTTTACATTTAGTTTGTATAAAAAATCCTATCTAAAACCTTGAAATAAAGCCTTCATTATAATAAATGAAAAGTGAAAAAGGTAAAGGCATTTTATGAAAATAATAAAAACGGGCTAAGAGCGAGTCGGACTTCCCTGCCAACTTTTAAATTACACTGACTACCAAATAGCCAAAATACCACAATACTTTGTTGACAGCAAATATAATTTTGTTTAATAAAGGACATAGTAATAAGTGTAGCAATTTTTCCAGTCGGCCACGGAACCCTAATAAAAATGTGGGTACTTGTAGTATTGCCAGAAGCTGGTTTGGTCATAACATGGAAACATTTTTAATTGGCTTGTGTTACATGGTTGTGAGCAGTTCAACCTCTTAGTCCAAGATCCTACCGACGATAACCACACCTTACCAAATCTCAACAAAAGGCTGCTAGAAACACGTAAGTCACTGTTAAGTAAGCTTTGCAAAAAGCGACATGACAAAACTAATAAACACTAAACTTCAAAAAATAACAAGGCATTCGTTACAAGGCATGCATTTTATTTAATTTGAAGATCGCCAAAAGTTACCAAAGGTTGTCTTTAAGAATGCGATAAAACTGCCTTAGATGTACATTTTCTACAAACATATTAAAAATATAGTTATTAGTAATTGTATTACATTTAATCATAAAAAATGTGTTGTTATAAGAAAACTCTTATAAAGTTGCACGTGATTTTACTTTATTGATCATATATTTAAGCAGAGTTAAAACATATTTTATATAACCATCAATCAGCAAAGGGCATGGTGGCAAGAGCACCATACACAGATATAGATACAATCGATTACGAAAATTCATAGATACTGCTCATGGCTGATGTAGTTTTCCCATTTCTGTACTTGGGGATGTAACACTTTCTACCGGTTCATTGTAAGTAAAGATAAGCGTCAACGGATCCCTGACTATTGAAAAAAGTTTTTTTTACTTCTCTTCTGACGAATCATTTTTCAGGAACAGAAACTAGTAACTGGAACGAATGCCTCTTACAATTATATAGTGTTTTTAAAACTAAGGTTTGTTTATATTAACGTACATAATAAAAAATAAATTAATCATGAACTTCACATTCGTGAATGAAATTTCCTTAATACTACATATTTACTTTATTTTAACGCTTTGTTGTTACTACTTGTGTAAGCACAGTATTTAAAATGTTAATGTGTTAACTATAAAGCTCAATTTCTTTAGACAGTTTAAAAAACATTCCTCACCTGCTGGCATAGGACAAAACATAATAAGTATCAAACGAGGGGCTGAAATTCGTATGTGTTTTAGTTCTACAAAGTAATGGGAAATGTTTAGTCTCACTTATTAAGAGCCTGCAACATTTTATCATAACGTAACGTTACGTTACCTACAAAAATTAACAAGCCAGTAAAGTGAGCCGAGGTGCTTACGTCGTTAGTACGGACAACAGCACGTCAAGGTAAACAATGTGGTATCTTATGCAGTTGAAATAAGAGCTAGTTTGCAACAAAAGTGGGTAATCTGATGTGCTGGCCGACACTGTACGCGACGGTATAACGCATTGGCATGCGGCAGCGCGTGGTTGAACCAAACCGACAAGGATGCAAATATCACATCTAGCTATGTTAGAGCGAGACTTAGCTTATGCGAATTTTACATTTCGCATACGAATCGTTGGTACTATCGAAGTAATCATACTTACCTATCGTGACAGCGTAGTACCCGTAATCACAGCGTACGTTCTAGCAATAGTTTTATTTAATTCCAAATCGGCACTTCAGACAGATAACGTTTATATTAAAACTTTATCAGGGAATGTATTAATTTACTAAATTTATTAATTGAGTGACGGCACTATCTTATCGACTTATCACTTATCAGGCTGATAATTTACGCGCGTCACATATTTTGGTGTGTCGAAGGGCGGTTTTTCAATTTTCTGATATGATTAGCGGATCTATAAATATTTTTTATTGAATAAATAAGTGAGCTTGTGAAAAAAACACATGTGAATAGATCATGTAAACATTGTAATAACTAATGTCAAACTATAATACAAATGATTATAAATATCGAACGTCAAAAAAAATTCAGTAGGTATCAATTAGCACTAGTATTTACAAATGAATATAAAGTAGATCAATTTCCATTTTAAGGGCTGCTTTTAAGCTAATTTTAAATTTTAATTATGTATCCACTTAGCACAAAGCGTTAGATGTGTATATTTCTACAATGGACTTACTAAGTACATAAGAATGTTCTTACATTTACAGAAATTCAGTTACGTTATAAAGTTACTGCGAGTAAAAGTTGACGTTACGAAAAGGTTTATACAAATATATTCAACTGTCAAACGTTATAATAATATTTAGGCAATTAGTACTCAGTGAACTTGATTTAATATGGACAGATGACCTTGTAAAGATCGCAGGATCACACTGGATGCAGACTGCTTGTGATCCCTCGCTGTGGAAAACTTCTTCAACAGTGGACATCCTATGGCTGTTAATGAAGATGGTGATGATATTAGATTTGTAAAAATATAAACAATACAATTATTTTTTATTTTATTTTATTTTTATTTTTATTTGTAAGGATAACCAGGGTTTACAAATAATTAGTAAGCTACAAGTTATACAATTTTTAAACCACTTATTGGTAATCACAAGTAGTAACAACTTAAAAAAAAACGAACGCACAAATCGAACACAATCCAAAGTACACGAAAACATATTAGAAACATTATGCCTTATTAAGGGGATAACAAACTTAAGTAGTCATTAAGATAGTTTCTTTTGTTGGTGAATCAACTCAGATGAACGTAAGCGGCGTGTCGCCTATCAATGCTCTCACTCCTGCATTCATAACAATCTCTCTGCATGACCTAAAGGTATGACTGGGAGAGAATGCTTTAAACATTAAGTCCACCATTTGTTAACTTTTATTTGTGCAATAAAGTTTTTGAATAAAAAAAATGCTGCTGACTAAACACACGATGTGTTACAATAGCACTACTGTAGTCCAACACAGCCATGACAACAGTAGATGCCGAAAATACGCAAATTTAGGCTTAAATAAGATTCAATAATTGCAGATTTCATACAATTACTGTTATCGCAGTTTTTCATTGTTTCCAGAACACTGCATTTGTACCGCAAACAATGCCCAAAAGTGTTCACAGTACGCATTGTTCTTTTACGTTTAAATATTTGGTGTTTACGTTTAATATTATACAGTAAGTATTTTGAATTTATGCCAAAACTGTTTTACCTTAAAGCAATTGTATTAATTAATTGTGAAAGAGAACATATTTTAAGAACATTAAATAAGTTAAAATGCATTAATAATGTGATTAAATTCATAAGTAGCTTTGGAATATTACAGCTGATCAGTTTTGATGAGATTCAATGTCAAAATCAAATATAGGAGAAAATATTATTACTGTACTGTTTGTTATACTGGCATGTTTCACATTGTCTGAATAAGTTCCCTTTAGCTTTAACTATCTACTGATTCATACGAAATGACGTTCCATATTCGAATTATTCATTGGTTGGTGCTTGATCTAGAAGACATTTTAAGAAGTTGTCACAGACCGCCTAAACGTTCCGTCGGGACCTAGCAAAACGAGATATAAGCAGGAAATCGTTATAATCGGGGACCTGTGGAACAGGATAAATAAATTATTTACACGTCACATGAAACAATTGTATCTGTATGGAGAAACAAAGGCAGCGATTTATTTATGTGATTGTAATAACAAAAGCTTTCCGCCCAATGCTTCCGCCCGCCCTAGGATAAATTCTATATTGAAAACATGTATTGGGTAGTTTACTATAGGTAAAATATCCTGGCACTTTATTACAAGCTTTTATTTGGTTTCACCTGACCTGATGTAAGTTTATTTTAATTAATAAGCCGTTAATTTTTGAAAATCTAGTAAAAGTCAATGAAAATCACTCATTCTTTATTTATTTGTAATTCTTTATTTGTAACTTATAATATGAGTTGTTAGAGTCGTATTTTTATCCCATATTTAAGTGAATATGTCGTGTTTGTAATGCATAATTTGCATATTGTGTTTTTACATTCTTTTGTATAAAAAGAATGTCAACTAAATATTCGAAGTGATACGCAGATTAATTAACAACCAAACAAAAGGCAAAAGGCAAAAAATTCACATCCAACACAGAACCTATCGTAGATCAAAGAACTGTGACAATTCTAATGAGCCTATCGGCCGTTTCATCTTCATTAGAAAAACCCACTGATTACCAATATCAATCGGAAAAGCGTTGCGAACATGCTCAAAAGTAATAAGACTTATCTCCTATCACTCGTAGTACTATCAGCCAGTATCATTTCGGTTCGCGTGAGAGGCGGTCGCATGCTCCGATTTGAAACGATTCGCGAAAAAAACTTGTGTTGTGTGTAACTTCTGTGCGGAATTGATTCTTTTGATCTGTGTGATAAAGTTGACAATGGATTGTGGATATCTGTGATGGTTCGGTAAGTTTTATTTTACCATAAGTACTACGGAAGTTTTGAGAATACTTGTAATAGGCTTATCGTGCGGTTGTTTTTAAGCGGCTAAAAGCATCTGTTGCTGTTTTGTTTGATACAAATGTTAAAGCTGTTTTTATAAAAGAGTATTACAATAATAAACGAATTTAACTTTTGTCTTTTGATCAGAGCCGAAACAATGTTTAATTTGGTAATTCATGTGACTAAGTAGGTTCATAAATTGATGTTTTTATTAAATTGGTTTTCTGTTTACTTTCCCAATAAATTAAAAATACGGTAACCCAATTTAATTGTTACCGATTTTGGTTGATGGGTATTCTCCTAACAATGTCATCATGACAATGGAGAATATATGTAATATAAATCAGATATAGTATATGGTTGATAGATATGGATGAGTTAATGCCTTTATGATGTTAATATTAAAAGTATATTCATTGCCTAAATACATTTGTCGCCTATATAGTCAAAGCCATGTGTATAAATATATGATTTTAATATAAAGAGTTGCCTTGTGTGACCCGAATCTAGATTCAATATATCAGTACGTGAATTTGTTATCAATGAATTCGATCACTTTATCAGTAATCGGTAAAAAGGCGATTTGTTTACATACAAAAATAATTGGCTATTTTGGTATAAAATTGAATTCATTTGTAATCATGCGCTTAGTGGTCTGGGCACACCAAAAGAATATTTAAAACATAGGTATAAGTGAAGCATATATTTTTACTGAGTACTTCCACGTCACCAAATAATCCATAATAATAAATTGTGATCTATCTATTTAAATGGTAAACTTTAAAATCATTAGTGAGAGATTAGTGAACTTTAACGAATGAAAACTGCATGAGAATCGGGGCCTTGAAGCCTGAACTATTATACTATTATACAGTTTGCCTGCAGTTTGTTACTTATTGTCTTACCAAAGCTTATATCCTCTAGTGCGTAGGTTTATATACCCCATAGTGCTTGCCAGTTGCCAGTAAAGATTTGCCGAGCTGTTGTATATAAAGAGGATTTTCCAGTTCGATAATGCTTTTGGCATTTTAAGCTTCCAGTTCAACACTGCAGTAGGATAAAGTTATTAGTGAAAACTAACGTAGGGTAAATTAGTTAAACTCAATTCATTGCAAAGTAGCGTGCGTCTGTTTGTGATGTTCCCATTTCCAATAAAATAAATGCTTTTCATTTCATTTCATACACGGAAACAGAACTGAAGTATTTTTCTTTGTTGACTGTTTTAATTAAAGCTATAATCGTTTCGATTCAAATGATAATTGGATGTGATAACATAAGTGTGTGCTTTATTAATTTGGCTCATTCTCATTGTAATGCAACGCGAAAGTTTAAAATCGAATACGTGTGCATATGTCGCGAGCTTATAGACATTACCAACTCACTGATTTATAATTACACAAACATTTGTGTGAACTATGTATGGTATAACTGGGATTAGTAAACGCTCAGGGATTGATAGGCCGCCGGCGGTCGTGAAAACAAATGGCAAAGGAATGTTGATAAACGCATCCGTGAGGTTAATTTTATCACTGAATAGATAAGTAAGGTTAGAAACGTTCTGACAGTTCGTTTGTATGAGAACCTGTGTCGCCGGTGGGCGGTACGGCGTTGTTGCTGCAGTGCCAAAAGCTCCAATCAATGAATCAACGCATCAATATCACAAACCAATCACACTTTCCGCTGGGAGCTCTGTGATTGGTGTGATTAGTACGTAAAACCAACTACCAATCACAGAGCTGCTAGCAGTGGAACCATCAATCATCATTCCGCTACGTTCATGCTTTAATGTCAAAATACTGGGATGTGGTAAAAGTCGATATTTTAGGTCGATAACTTCAATTACCGGTGTAATGTATTTTTTCATTATGAATTGAAAAAACACATAAGATTTTAGTTTCATGCGTATTTGGATAATTTTTACGGTACATTTGATCGCATCAAAGGGTTGTACAATTACCTTCCGATAAAAAACAATAAAAAAAATGGTGTTGCTATACTTTACTTGAAATAGAGAAAATTAATACTTTTACGTATTGCTTAACACTAATAATTTGATTAAAATAATTAAAAATAAGTTGATATTACCATATTTGTTATTTTAATTTTGACAATAATTTGACATGTCTGAAAACGCAATGTTTTGACACATGTTTGTGATTGATGTTGCTCTCGAGAAGAGACTTTATTAATATTTTTTTTTTGTTTCAAAATAATAGCTTAATAGACCCCACAGTTTTCCACAGCGACCACGGTCGCAAGCGGTCTACTGTGTCCAATGCAATCCTGCAATCTTCAGAAAGTCATATTGCAGGTGGACATCCACGCTCTCATGTTGTCGAAGGGTGTTCAATGTGAAACTTTTCTGCAAACTTTTCGTGGGAACGGCCTTTAGGTGTTGTTGATTATGCATCAACTATCATGCTATGCTAGATGCATGGATCGAAGGAATTACATATAATTGACGATAGGCGTAGATCCCGATGTTTCATTAAATAACAGTTCTAATAGCTGATTTGTGTACGTAGTTAATCCGATTTAACTATAGTAAGGTCACGAATACATTTCTGAGCCTTAACTTGGGTAGGTATCATTACCATATGAGCTGGAATTTAATAAAAAAGATAACATCCCCGTAAAAGTTTGAATTTTTTTTTAATTAATAGCAAACAAGAAAAAATAAAAGTAATACATGCAACATAAAAAAATAAGAAAAAAACAGACCCGATTTAAGTCAAGTCTACGTGTTGTGTCAAAGGACGTAAAAATATAACATTTATCTATAATATATAAATATTTTAATTAAAAAGCTAGATGTTTTTGTTTGTTTGTTTGAACGCGCTAATATCAGAAACTATTCGTCTGGTTATATATAGATAATGTCAGATACATTTTTAGATAGCACATTTATAGGGGAAGGCTATAGAAGTAGTAATGCGTATGTATGGGCTTATACAAAATTCTACGATTTATGGGAAAACTTAGACGCACGAACGAAGTCGCGGGAGGGCGCTAGATTGTTATAAATAATTACTAAACAATATTTTTTTTACTAATTAATCATGTTTTCAATCTCTTAATACATCAGTAGGGAAATTACCATTTATCGATATTTTTACTGTGCCGTGAACTACATCCCTATCGTTGTGTACGCAAGCGAACCATGCAAATTGGATGCGATACATTGCGTGCTAAGGTAGCAATTTTGTTAGTATTGTGCGTGCACAGTCATCAATGAATATTTTTTAAATACTTGGTGCAACAAAATCGCTGTTCTTACAGAATATTACTGCAACGCTCCTGTCACGCGACTGAAGTTCTGCTCATGCATATGCTCACAAGTAGCTCACCTCTGCTGCACTGACCAGGGCATTTCTAACCTTATTTATCTATTCAGTGAATTTTATGTTATGTACGCTAAATACTGTATTAACATGTCACATCAGAAACACTTATTCAATAGTCTACGTCACGTTAAGGGTAAGTTCATGTAAGTAATTTGATGCTGCCCAAAATATAATTAGGTAATTAATTAATTAATTAATACATCATAGATTGATGAGGTGGTTTTAACACACCCGCTTACATTTTAGTCAGATCCGGTTTCATAAACAAAATATCGTAGTTGAGGTGACGCAACCTACGCATTAAAGAAAGCACGTGAAAATTTCAAAAGGCCTGCCAATGTGTCGGTGGCCGAGTGGTATAGGCATGCGCCCGGATAGCGTTAAACACAGGGTTCGATTCCTTGTCTGACACAGTTGCTTTTTACTAGTGTAATTTAAATACTGTTGATATATATTCTTTATTGCACTTAAAAGATGTACAGAAAATACAAGAAGTCACAATGTGAACAAAGGTGGGCTTATCCCTAAAAGAGATCTCTTCCAGCCAACCTATAGGTGTTGGAAATGAAATAGTTGCGGTTATCGGCAGTGCTAGATTAATAATACGGAAAAAAGTTATATTTTTTTTTTAATATTAGTAATAAACTAAATACTATAAATAATCTTACATAACGTATATATATATATACATATAACATAATAATAATAATATATATATAAATAAAATATATAAATATAATGTACTATCCGTGTATAAATGTATACTCTACGTTGATGATAATATCATAATTTAAAGTACAGTATACGCTCTAGCCTTGATAGTATCGGTGTTTTCTGACATCAAAGGTTCATATATCTCTGTTGGTTTTTACACGGCGTTCAAATACGTAGGAGTTTATTTGTTGACATCCAAAGTAGTCTTGTTAGTTTAACTCGCTACCAATTTGGTATGCATCTAAAATAATTTAGTCGAAGTAAACAAAACTAGCGGTTGCCCGCAACTGCGTCCGCGCGTTTTAGTTTGCTTATCCGTCCCGTCACAGCGGAAGGCTTTAAGCTAACTAAAGCCTTCCCTGATAAAAAGGCTATCCAACACAAAAATACTTAAACAAACAAACTCTTCAGCTTTATAATATTAGTGTTGAGAACAACATAAACAATAAGCATAGTTTTGTGCCAAGGCCGTTATTTTTTACTTTACTTTAAAAAAAAAATCTTTTTATTGTCTATGCCTCTGTCGGGTTCACTCGCTCTGTTTTGATTTAACTGCGTGCGTGCGTGCGGGTCGCTCCCGGTCAATATCTGTTGAATCACCTAAATTTTTGCCAAATAGACTTTGTAACTTATGTATTACACGTTATTTACGTTGTGAGCTATCATAAAAGTGTGAATTGTATTGCTAGCAAAGTGTAAAAATAATGACAGTGTTGGTGTTGTGCAAAAGGACATCTTTCATTTCATCTGCCTGCAGCCCTACACGCCCTCCTGGCATTTCACACACATTTTAATGGACACTCCGTCCAATTAGTATGGATTAGAAGCTCCGTTACGTACACTTGACTCACAAATCCTTCCTATATACTAGTTAGTTTGGCTGGGGTGTTTTCCGCACTTAGCCTCACGATTGGGCCATTGTACGTATTACTATTATAAAGGCGAAAGTTTGTAAGTATGGATGTATGGATGTATGGATGTTTGTTACTCTTTCACGTAAAAACTACTGAATGGATTTGAATGAAACTTTACCACAATATAGCTTATACATCAGAATAACATATAGGCTACAATTTTTGAGGTTTCTAATATGAGGTCGTAAAAAAACACATTTTTTGCGCTACTAGACGGGACGAACCTGAAGTCCACGCGAACGAAGTCGCGGGCAAAAGCTAGTATCTTATCTTACTATTGGTTGCCCGCGTCTTCGCCCACCCTCTTTTGCTACGTTGACGTTATTTATATAGGTACTACCACTGCCCCGGTGGCGCAGCGGTGAGAGGGTCGCATTTTAAAGCGACGGCTGCGCCGGAGGTCCCGGTTTCAATTCCCGGGTCGGGCAAAAAAGTGTACCTGGATTTTTCTGTTCAGAAAATATCAGGGTAGCCCGGAGTTTGGAAGTTGGCGGTGTTTCACCCCCGTATCTCGGAAAGCACGTAAAGCCGTTGGTCCTGCGCCTGATCTCTCTCCGGTCGTGTCAGATTGCTGTCCCATCGGGCTATGAGAGTGAAAGGAATAGAGAGTGCACCTGTGTTTGCGCAGACACTTGTGCACTATAATATGTCCCGCGCAGTCGGTTAGTCGTTGTGACCGGCCACCGTAGTCGAAATCGGCTAGGGGGACTATTATAGGTACTACCGGCTCCCCGCGGCTTCATATGACATTAAAAATCATTATAAATTATTGCCTATATGCTATTTCAGTGTACGAACTATATTTTTATAAAGTTTTATCGAAATTCATTCAGTAGTTTTTACGTGAAGAAGTAACAAACAGACGTCCTAAAATCTATCCTCACATACTTTCGCATTTATAAATAATGTCAGTAGGGTAGCCTTCCTAGAAAATAAACTGTCCTACACACAATTCAAGCAAATCGAGAAGTGTTTAAATAATTGTTACTGAGATAAACGCAATCAACCAAAAAAGATAACAACTATTAGTTCGGCTTTAAAATTGGAGTATTGATCTAATATATAAAAATAAGTCGGGTTTTCCTTCCTGACGTTCCTGAAGTTTGCTGGGACCGCAAGTTTATGTATATATGTATTAACCTTGCCAATACTACAAACCATATCCATAGACTGTGACACATAAATAATTTAATCTTTCAGCAATAAATAAGGTTAAGGTTAATGTGTACATTTGCCAAGATGTCGATTTTATGAGATTTTCATTGCATGCAATAATCCTGACGGTTGATGTGAGGTAGTTTGACGAATGTATCACGTCTTGGTTTTATTCGTATTGAAATCGATGTTCGAAACATCGAAATGTTGCCTGGCATAGTTAAAACATTAACGACCTTAAATTAAAAACTAAATAAATATCTCGTACATGTGTTGAAATTTCATATATAAATAAAAATAAAGCAATTAAGTACTACTCCATTTTCAATTTATTTGAAACCTTGAGCTTGAGTGATCACCATGATAACGAAGGCTTTTTGTTGAGGCTTAAATGCATTGGGGCATCAAGTCAGATTTAAGAAACATAATGCAAAAATGCAGTAGCTTATTATGTGATTTTTTATACATTTATATTCTACAGCCAGCAAACATCGGCGGCTACATCTTGCTTTGACTGTCGCAGTCATGTTTTTTGTATAGAGTCTAACAGCTATTTGACATTTGTTGTATCAAGGAAGATGGTGCAACAACCATAAATATAGTTTATGAACTAACTAACTAACTGCCTCGGTGGTGCAGCGGTGAGAGGGTCGCATTTTAAAGCGACGGCTGCGACGGAGGTCCCGGGTTCGATTCCCGGGTCGGGACAAAAATTTGTACTGGATTTATCTGTTCAGAAATTCTCAGGGTAGCCCGTAGTTTGGAAGATGGCGGTGTTTCACCCCCGTGCCTCGGAAAGCACGTTAATCGGTTGGTCCTGCGCCTGATCTCTCTCCGGTCGTGTCAGATTCCTGTCCCATCGGGCTATTAGTATATATATTCTTTGCTATTAGAGTGAAAGGAATTGAGAGTGCACCTGTGTTTACGCAGACACTTGTGCACTATAATATGTCCCGCGCAGTCGGTTAGTCGTTGTGACTGGCCACCGTAGTCGAAATCGGCTAGGGGGATTATTATTAGTTTATGAAACTGAACTTAAAAAATCTTTAATGTATGCGATGTGGATTATTGCATTAGTTTACCCATGACTACGAAATTGGCTAATATGCTTCCAAAATGTATCCAAGGCCCGCGATATAAATGGAAAGCTTTCTGGCTTGACATCAGGTTTAATTTGACATCTAGTAAACTGAAATTAGAGTTAAAACCAAAGCCAAGTCAGATGGTACTGACGTATTTAAAGTTTCAGAGCAAAGGAGACATTTTTTTTTGGGCCCAGTAGCAACTTGTAGCGTCTAATAATGACATTGCACCCTAAATTATTAACTTATTTTTTTAGACAATTAGACGAAAGATAACGTTTAAATGAAACCGGAATAATAAAATCGAACTAAAAGATGCGTTGTGTTGACTACTTTTCATCACGTCATTCCTCCTTTACAAATACGTGTAAAGGAACGACGGGCTGGTCAATATAAAAACAATATCAATTATTTCATGTACGTGATTTTGTTTAGATCTGGAATCTCCGAATAAAATATTTTAATTGCTTTTTTAAGATTTTTGCATAAAATGATTATCTAGTAAAGCCGTGGAACGGATAGCAAATCTGACATTTATCACTGACATTGACAGGAATGGCTGGAGTGTCATTAGTCACACTTTCTGTTTGACGTTTGGCTTTACGTCACCTTCCGTTTGTTTTGTTTTTTTTTTGAATTGAGTGTTTGTTTTCTCCGGATTTTTAACGAAAAATAGAAGCAAAAAGCATCAAGTACGGCCCCCATTTCACTAAACCGTTGTTGTGTAACTGTGCAGTGAGATTTCAACGAATGTGATTTTCAGAAACGACTGAAAATGTGCGTTAACTGGTACGTGTGTGGATTTAAGTTTTGATAAATTTTCAAATACTCCCGTTAGATAACGAAAAACTAATATTGTTAATGTTTTAAGACATTATAAGGAACAATTTAAAATATGTTTCATTACTAGACGTCACAATTTATGGGTGGGCCCATCCTCCATACAAGAAAAAAATGTCTTCTTTATGAATCATTATAAGTCTTTAAAAGTAGCTTAATATCTCGTGATATTGCATTGTCAGGTCCTCGACAAAGTATTTTATTTGTATTTACCTAAAGTGAAATTCCGAATTCATTTTCAGCCTTTGTGTTCATTGAAACGTTATGTACCTATGCTGTTCTTTGAAACAGAATTTTGTCAGTTTTTTCTGGCCAGATACATATTTTTAAACGACTTTTTGGTCAAAATTGGTCTAAAAGTCTCTCTAACGCTTTGTTAACATTTGGTCAAAAGAAAGCTGGTATGTTACTTTATTTGTTTTAGTAGAAAAAAAGGAGTCTGTTTTTAGGTATGTGCCTATTAGAACGTGAAAGATTGTCTTGGTTTCGAAGTAAGAAATGTTCTTACTTGTGTTACGAATCTCGGACAACGATTATGACGGGCGTCTCCCATAAATAGTTAAATACATAATATAAACATCCTTGACTAAGATACAAAAATGATCGTGCTCATCACACAAAGATTTTTCCCGGATTCTAACCCGCGACCGCTGTATAGCAGTCAGGAGTTCTAACCACTGCACCAAACGTGTCGTCGAAGATAAAAGCTACATTGAAGTAAAAGTGTGACGTTGAGCGACGTGAAAAATAAATCAAACATGAAAAAGTTCTGGTTTTTCAGCTTCCATGACATTCTCATGTCACTGAAAAAAGCAAGTAAAAACAATATTGTTAAAAAAAGTCTCCAGTCATAGAAGTTGACATCGTCATTTACTAAGAGTTAGTGATTTTGATATACATTGATTAGTGATTATAATATGTCCCGCACAGTCGGTTAGTCGTTGTGACTGGCCACCGTAGTCGAAATCGGCTAGGGGGATTATTATTAGTTTATGAAACTGAACTTAAAAAATCTTTAATGTATGTGATGTGGATGATTGCATTAGTTTACCCATGACTACGAAATTGGCTAACTTTTGCTTGCAAAATGTATCCAAGGCCCGAGATATAAATGGAAAGCTTTCTGGCTTGACATCAGGTTTAATTTGACATCTAGTAAGCTGAAATTAGAGTTAAAACCAAAGCCAAGTCAGATGCTACTGACGTATTTAAAGTTTCAGAGCAAATTTATGAATCATAATAAGTCTTTATAAGTAGCTTAATATCTCGTGATATTGCATTGTCAGGTCCTCGACAAAGTATTTTATTTGTATTTACCTAAAGTGAAATTCCGAATTCATTTTCAGCCTTTGTGTTCATTGAAACGTTATGTACCTATGCTGTTCTTTGAAACAGAATTTTGTCAGTTTTTTCTGGCCAGATACATATTTTTAAACGATTTTTTGGTCAAAATTGGTCTAAAAGTCTCTCTAACGCTTTGTTAACATTTGGCCAAAAGAAAGCTGGTATGTTACTTTATTTGTTTTAGTAGAAAAAAAGGAGTCTGTTTTTAGGTATGTGCCTATTAGAACGTGAAAGATTGTCTTGGTTTCGAAGTAAGAAATGTTCTTACTTGTGTTACGAATCTCGGACAACGATTATGACGGGCGTCTCCCATAAATAGTTAAATACATAATATAAACATCCTTGACTAAGGTACAAAAATGATCGTGCTCATCACACAAAGATTTTTCCCGGATTCTAACCCGCGACCGCTGTATAGTAGTCAGGAGTTCTAACCACTGCACCAAACGTGTCGTCGAAGATAAAAGCTACATTGAAGTAAAAGTGTGACGTTGAGCGACGTGGAAAATTAATCTAACATGAAAAAGTTCTGGTTTTTCAGCTTCCATGACATTTTCATGTCACTGAAAAAAGCAAGTAAAACAATATTATTAAAAAAAAGTGTTTAGTCATAGAACTTGACAGCGTCTTTTACTACACCGTGTTAGCGATTTTGATATACATTGATTAGTGATTATAAATTTGGGTGATAAAATAATCCCTGAGTTAAAACATTTAAGAGCACTATGACCAGGTCGAGGTAACTACGTATACTCTGTAGAATCATTGATTAAAATTTTTGTTTCTATTACAGGCCACACGCTGTAGAAATAATTAACATCATAAGCGCTTGGGGCGGGACACCCCTCATTATTTTCATTCGTGATAATAAGAACAACAGTGTCTATTTCGTGGTTTTTTTCTGGACGTAATCCATTTTATTTTTAATTAAGTGTACATTGTAGCAAAAGCTTAATTACTTTTTGAAAAAGTTGAAAAGCATTGTCTTGTTAACAGGTTCTGACAGTTAGTAATTACGTTTCTTTTCGGTGAATTTTTTTTTCAATCAAAATCTTAGTTAAAAAATATTTTATTTATTTTCAAAACTTTGTTACTAGACTACATGGCTGATATAAATAAAACAGGAATTGGATTTCAGATCACCTAAGATGAATAATACTGATCTTTGTAATTTAGGTAAAATCATAAACCTTTCTAAACACACAGAATGACATTTCAACAAAAAAAAAAACCTTTCTAATGATCCTCCATAACTGAAGCCCTAAAGGGTTCCGTTTTTAACCCAAAACTTGATACAAATAAGATTCTGAATGAAGTTTTCCCTGATACCATACAGTTTTATGTTAGCTCAGAAGTGACAAGCCAATGCAATCGGCATTTTCATCAGAGTACAGGAAACTGACTGTTATTGAACTTCCACGGTAGGGAAGAGTGATTGGCGGCAGCTGAAAAAGGGAACAAAATAAAAAACTACGCGAAATCGCTCGGGAAAAGGAAGTCACTGTGATAGATTTCTCGGAAATAATCACGGCAACAATATAGCTTTGTAGTAACTAGACGCGCGTAAGAAAAGAAAATTCCTTTTTACTTTAATGCGTATAGTACATACTCGCAAAAACATGCAAAATTTTAGTGCGTAATATTTATTAAGTGTATTTATTAAATTAAGTTAAATGCATGAAAAAGTGAAAATTAGTAATATGTACAAGTGCATGAAAGGAAATTCATATCTACCTACCTAAAAACATCTAAAATAACATTACCTGAGTATCTATGGTAAAATAACATCTTTGTATCACCATGTTTTGAGCAAATAAATATTTTTGATTTTCATTTTCCTTTTTCATTTTCATGAAATTATTCCTTTACTTACTTGTGGTATGCAATACAACCTTATAGTAACCTATTTATATGTTTGACATCCGTATATTGCTTTTGCAGATAATTGGACAGAGAAGGGATATTGAATTATAGTTAATTAATATTCATCAACGAGGTGATTTAATTGGGATCGATTGAGCCAATGTCAACAGGGTCACCTTCATCAGCTTGATGGGGGAATTTTCTTTATCAATATTATTTATTGCCTGCGACAAAATTGTTGCAAAGTTAAAGTACTTTCGCACTCCCGAGTCCGTTGCGTATTTAGTTCATAATATTTATTCGAAAAAAAAATGACTTAAAATAATACATGATATTTAAATAATATCAAATTCTATCGATATCTCTTACATGCAGGATAGATCACCCCTTTTATTTGAAGTCGGTAAAAAAACCCTATCTGGATAAGTGTGGACGCGTCCATACAACTTCATATTTAAATGGTTTAGAATGTTTTTTAACACTCACAGTGTCATATTTGATTTTTTTAAAGACGCGTTGCATAAACAGACGAGTAGATGGTGCTAACGTCACGCAATGACGTATCCATAACATACCAAGAATTTCGTGCGGGTGGCTCAATTGGAAGAGCAGTTGGCCCGGATAGCCAGAAAGATGCTGGTTAGAGTCCCGCCCGTGCGCAATTTTTGGTTTCTTGTTTCAACTTTTAAGACTTTATATGTAATCAGTCAGGTATCAAACGAATGCCGAGAGTCGCATAACAATGGAATTTTTATTGTGTCTCGTTTACACATACTTGACGAGTTAAATGATCAAACCGGATGTTAATGTTTGTGTTAATGTTTATGTTTCATGTCTTAGTTTTATTTTTTTCTTGTTTGTTATAATAAATATTATATTAACCGGATCAAATTCGAATACGAATTGAAGACAGATGAGTGCGAAAGCACCCTTGCATTTTGCGTGTCTGATACGATCGTAATATCGATCGTTCATTGCTTTGACATGGTAGTTTCTAGTAGCAGACTTGTTAGACATAGTTGTAGTTACCAAGTTTCAGAGGCCTGTTCAGTTTCTGCAGTTGAAGTAAGAGATAATGGATTAATTGCAGTCGAGGTATCGAAAGTTTTCATTGCCAGAGTTCTATAGAGTATAGAAAAGCAAACATGTTATGGTGAAAATGCTATTCAGATTATTTTATAGAAGTTACAGATATTGTTTTTAAACCATGTGTGTATATGTTGTTATTTGTTAAACACAAGACAATTTATTTTTCTAACCTTAATTAGGAATCCTGAATGCTACACCATGTACCTACATAATACGTTTATAACCAAACTAACCAAATTATGGTCAGCAAATTACTACTTGATTAATAAAATTCACATACATTTACAAAAAATAAAATTAAATAAAGAGCAAAAGTTCCATAGGAATTTGGAAAATGAGTTTCAAAGTTTTTTTATGAGATCAATTAATGTCCTCAGCTACGTTGCAGCTGTTTGTAACGAGGGACTATTTGACTGTCATTTGCATTGAATACGGGTCATTTTTTATGAATTTATGCTTTATAGTTTCGTTTATGTAGGTACTAGCTACATAACGCCGATGAAATAGAGTATTATTTGATTTTTGAAATATTTATATTGTATGCCCGTCAGACTTAATGGGCCTGTATTGTTACAAACCGTAGTTCGATTTTAAATAAAAAATATATTTTATATTCCTTGGAAGTACCTATTAACTCCTCTTAAACTGCTCAGCACGAAAGCACACCGTGCACAGATTCCACTGTAGCTTGGCTTATAAATTAGTCATATGAACTTAAACACAGTGTTAATTGATATCAAATATTTATGTTACACCTTTTCACTTGAGAACGGGTGGACCGATTTTCATGATTTTGATTTTGTTTGACTTGTCTTGACCCCAAATAGGATAATAACTAAGCGATCTACGGCTGCACGATTGTTGTTTACGCGCATACGCAGTACGGACACCCTCGCATAATGTAACTAATATAGGTATCTATGCGTCGAGTTCGATGTGGTTCGTTGTGCGTGCTCGCTCAATCACATTCATGCATTTGTTTTTATATTAGTAATAGTTATTAGTAATAGTTCTTTCTTTATTTCTTTATTTATGTTAAACAATTTACATTAAAAAATCATATTTCAATACCAACAAAAACCTATATAGATTTATACGTGGTAATGAGAGTCACTATACTACTCGTTACAATTTAAAGACAATATGTAGTTCTTAAGTATTTTTATACATTTAGCACTATTTTCTAAATTACTTATTTGTTCAATAATATTGCTAGGATATTCATTTAAAGTAGATGGCAGAAAATACTCCCACATTCTTTTACCATGAACATTGTTGCATGAAGGTATTATATATCTGGGTAGGTATGATAAGTTACGCAATCCGGTGCGTCTAGTTTTTACTTGTAGTGATTTAATTTGATCTAGGTTTTCATACACAATTTGAATTTTTACTTTGTCATATATGTTTATTACATATAGTTATAAAAGTATATAATATTTTTGTGTATTGTTTTAAGGATGCTCAACTAACCAATCTTGAGAACATCATAGTATATAGACAAACCTGCAATAGGCTTTAAGATACTATTATTTAAGGCAATATTTGTATATTTTTTGTAATAATAATAAATAAATAAATAAATAACTTTATAACGGATGTGCGGCGGGACGGGAGAGGGGGTGGAAAGAGGTTCGCTGTGACCGCAAGTTTTTATTTATTTATATATACTACATCATAGTCCGTAATTTTGGACTGAAACTTTCGTAAGAGGATCGTATGAGTAATGTCCAATCACACGAGCTCCTGGACTCGAACCCTCAACTTATTGAAAGTCGTATCTGCCACATGTCGGCGGAATTTAGTGAAAGGTCGCCGAAATAACTCGCTTCAGTAAATTTCAAAAATGTTCAGAAGGTTGGATGGAAAGGTGTTCGTCAAATTGTATCCGGTGACCTTATGTGACGAATTAGGAGTATTTTCGGCCAAAGGCATCTTATAGATCGCCAGACAATGCAACATGGCATTCGTCACAAAATTATTTATCAATTGAAATAAAATAACGTTCATTTATTTCGGGTTTACGGAGACCCAAACTAGTGACCACGCAATACATTAATAACATCTAAATAACATAGAATTATCAATTAATTACGAGATTCGTCATGGAATTTTTCATACAAAAATTTCAAATGCATTAAATTGTTACGGCCGTTTCCAATGGCAGTCCAGTTCTGCGGGATATCTGCATTACTGGATACTGCGGGATTTTGCAGGTACGGTCAACTGAGTTCTGAGTTCTGATGAAAGTAGGCTAATACAGAACTAGCTGTGCCCGAGACTTCGTCCGCGTGGAAAAGTGACTTTTCATCCCCCTTTTAAACCTTATTAAAAATTATTCTTTGTCCTTTCTGAGGCTCTAGACTATGTGTGTGTCAAGTTTCATTTGAATCGGTTCAGTAGTTATGGCGTGAAAGTGCAACTTCACATTTATAATATTAGTAAGGATTAACTGATACAATAGATTTATAGATAGAATAATGTAGTATTCCTATCACAAGCACAATAAATAATTAATTGATAGATAGATGTTTGTCAGTATCAACTACGTCAAGCTGCGATGCTTGCTGTGAGGCAAACTACAGTCTCCTACGTCCATACGTATACATAATTATCATAACTGGCGGTCCCCTACGGCTATGTCCTTTTTATGGATCCGTATCCAAGGGGTAAAAACAGGACTATTGTCCGGAATAAACATTTCATTAATGCAATGCTCATAAACAGTTCCTTTCTTTACTATCGATTTTAATTTTCACCTAGTTCTGAAGTAGATTAAGGTGTTATCTTTTAAATGCGAATCGATAATTGTAATTATTACAGTATATCTATTTTTAGCCTGTTATCTGATGGACGGCGCCGGTGTATACTTCTTTATCAACAACCTCGCTTATTGAGTGATTAACTCATAAAAGGAAAAGTGTGCTCCTGTATTTGTATCAAATATTGTAACAAGCAATAGTCATCATCATCATTGCCAGCCAAAGGACGTCCACGGCTGAACATAGGCTACCCCCACGGTTTTCCACAGCGACCGGTTGTGAGCGGTCATCATCCAGGGTAATCCTGCGATCTTTAAAAGATCGTCTGTCCATTTTGGTGGTGGACGTCCTATAATGCGCCTTTGGGCAAAGGGTCTGCAATCTAGAACGTTCTGCCCCAACGGCTATCAGTTCTTCGCTCTTAACAAGTAGTAAACAATTTAAAAAAAACATTGGAGACCAATCATATACCTTGTTTTGTATAAAATACTAGCTTTTGCCCGCGACTTCGTCCGCGTGGAATAGTGACTTCTTTCTCCCGTTTTTTACACATTTACCACTATATCTTTGCTCCTATTGGTCGTAGCGTGTGTTATATAGCCTATAGCCTTCCTCGATAACTGGACTATCCAACACAAAAAGAATTATTCAATTCAAACTAGTAGTTTCGGAGATTAGCGCGTTCAAACAAACAAACAAACAAACAAACAAACTCTTCAGCTTTATAATATTAGTATAGATTAGTATAGATAAACAACGATGGTACCACAACACCCAGACCTGAGATGATATAGATAATTATGATTTCTACATCGACCCTACCGATTCTGGTAATCCTGCCGCTGTTTGGTCTGTCTACTATTTGCCACCTATGACCCCGCTAGTAGCCTTCAGCTCAGCCCTAGCTGTTCTAGGTAAAGCAAAGTTTAGACCACATAAATTAAAATAACTATTAAAGTTTGTACCCTCGTAAATGTCAGTTTGTACACTAAACCGAATTTGATATCAGCTAATATAAACTTAAACTGAGATTATATGACCTACCATCTGGTTCTTGGATATTTTAGGATTAGACTTTACATCATAGAAACGTGAAGACTGGTTTACGTAATTATATTGTTGAAATCAATACTTTTCAAACTGTAGACAAACTGTATCGAAGTATAGATAGTGCCATCCACGAAGGCGCGCGCCGTTAATTTTTGATTGAGAAAAGCGCGGGGTGCGGGGTGTGTGGCAAATATTTAAATATGAAATAATTAAACAATGAATAGTTGTAATAAATATTACATCATCAAATATTACCAAAAGCTTGCACAAATGTGTTATAAAAGATTGGGACGAAAGGTGGCGCGCGTCTTCGTTAAGTTGGAGGTTTCGTTGCACCAACATCATAAGTAATATTTTTCGTTCATGTTTTTTCTATGATTTTTATGACGTTATTTATGGTTAAGGTTAGTTGGTTCAAAGGACAAACTCTAACTTTCAATTAGTAGGTAGTTTAGTATCGTAAACTATTCCGATTAGAATTTTCATCATGCCAACATGTCGTGAAGCGACAAATGTGAAGGGAGAAGATTAAGAAAAGAGGTAAAAGAGGGGAACAGAATTTATATAAAAATAAAAATAATATTTACAATACCGGTTAGTGAAAAAAAAAATGATGAGTGAATGTATGTGTGTAAGAAGAGTGTAGTGGGCGTGGGTAAGTGTCTTCAGATCTTCTATATCCTGGAGGCAGCAGAGGGCGGAGTCGGAGTGCAGGGTCGACACAGCAGAAGTAACAGCGACGCCGATGTGCAGCAGTGTCAGGCGCCGTGAAGTAGTAGCTCTCAGCAGTGAAGTAGTAGCTCTCAGCAGTGAAGTAGTAGCTCTCAGAAGTGAAGTAGTAGCTCTCAGAAGTGAAGTAGTAGCTCTCGGCAGTGATGAGGGTATCCAAAACTATGTAGAAAATGTAATAATCAGTTGGAGTGCCAGAAGTACTTGGTCTCGGATCCTCTTCCGAGAACGGGACAGGTCCCTCCCCAAGAGCGAGGAGGTGTTACTACAGTCTCAATATGGACTCGGATCCTCCTCCGAGAAGGAGACAGGTCTCTCCCCTAGAGCGAGGAGGTGTACTGCAATCTCAATATGACTCGGATCCTCCTCCGGAAATGTGTCCGGTCCCTCCCTTAGTGCGAGGAAGCGTTTCAGTAGTCACCGGCGGTTCTTCAAGACTTCTTGAGAAAAATGTAGAGTATTGAAAACTGTTCGAGATTAGAGCTCATAATTGAATGATTGAATGAAAAAAGTACAGGCTTATATAGGGGCCTGGGCCGTTCAAATTTAGAACGAGGTAGGTTCAAGAATAGAACATGAATACTGATGGTTTAAAGAGGATTAAACCCGAAAAAGTAATAAACTTTGATAGAAGTTGTCAGACTTTGAAAGATATTGTCATAACAACCATGTCAACAAAGATAAAAAAATGTCAAAAATCCAGCAAATTACTTATTAATAAGGAAAACGAATTATCACCCAATGCAAATTAAAGGAAAATTGCAAACAAAGGTAAAACACAGCTATTTTTACAGTATTATGTACAGAAAAGTAGAATAACAGAGCTTTGAAAGTTTGACATTTTTAGATTCACAATAAATATTGTTCAAAAAGGATTAGAAAACAACAATGAACCAAAAATACAGTGTAATAGTATAAGAAGAGTAGAAAGGCAGGTAATGCCTATAGTTTAATGTCTACAGTACGACATTTTAGGGAGAAAATACGAACTGTGTTATGGTAGATAGAATCTATGATTAACTCTATGTTCGTGTTTACAGCAAACAGACTCAAATAAAGAGTAAGAATTCAGCAAGAACCCGCAATCTTTGGATGGGAAAAGGAAATGAAAGCATGGAAAAACAAAGATGAATATTAAATATATTAAGGTACTCAATTTATTACATGAATTACATGTACATCGGTACAAACATCCTATGGGACCACATATCATTACTCTGTTACAAACTCATCAAAATAAGATATTGTATTCAAAACTCTATATAGCAAATTAAATAGAAAATTGGAAAACTTTTCTGAATATAAGCTTTTCAGCTATTGTTAAAAAAGTTATTTAGATAGTCAGTACAGTCCGGTCCTTTTGAATCCTGAAAATGATTTAGTCATCCACATCTTTCTCTGAAATAGACTGAAATCTAAGGGGAAATGTTCAGACCTAATTAGAACACGAAAACCATACAAACTAAGTTAAAATATAAATGTTTTATTATACACATATGTATATTGATAACGGTCTTCATGAAATCGCATATTTTCATTCAGTTTCCTCAAAGGCCGTTTTATGCCCCGGTCTAAATTAATTTATATTATTTTGGGCCTTTTCTATTATGTTAAAGTGTAGACATTTATGTATCCGACTGTACACGTCATAATACCCGAGGGTACAACGTGTCCGGGCTATGTTGTAATGTTAACAACGTATTATAATGAGGGAAGTCCCAATTGTAATTAAGATGATGAAAACGTTCTGTTAAAGCCGTATGTACGGGTGACTGTACGTACATATTATAGCCTGGAGGACAATTCTCGTGCAGTTCGTATACGAAAAAAGTTCATCAATCGAATTTCTTTTTTTAAAGAAAATACAGTTACTTTTTGCTTTATTCGGGTAAAGATTTCTATGCATATTGATTTCTTTCGTAGGGTAGTTTTGTTACGTGGATATATTACTTGATTTTTTTCGGTAAAGCAGTGATAC
This sequence comes from Pyrausta aurata, assembly GCA_963584085.1. Classification (NCBI taxonomy): domain Eukaryota; kingdom Metazoa; phylum Arthropoda; class Insecta; order Lepidoptera; family Crambidae; genus Pyrausta; species Pyrausta aurata. The sequence continues at coordinate 9,096,430 of OY757272.1, read as the reverse complement.
TCGTAATCGAATTACTGCACGAAATAAGTTCGATCATACGAGAATCGTCCTTTAGAAAATATCGTTTCTTGAACTCTTTTAGTGTCTAGATATTATCATTAATTTGGATGGTCCTTTTTTTAAATTTTATTGTCATTCTGTTTAATGAGCTTATTGTGTTATTGGATTACCGAATCAACGTCGGTAAAAATGATAAAAATCTATTAAAACCTAATCAAGTGGGATGAAACATTTGATTGCTCTACACAATGCGTATGAAACATGTAAAGGCCCATTTAAATCAGACGAGCGAATGCTCATTCTATCCCCACTTCATTAAATTCTTCTACTCAGAGCATTCGTTCGTTGTTCTATTGCGTTCTATAGAATGTTCTAACAACGATCGCTCGATGTTTTGGTGAAACGCTAAAATCGAGCTTCCGTTTAAAACAAAAGAACAAGAAAGAATATTCTTGTTCCAGCTCTAGTTCTTTGTTCGTTTGGTCTAAACCCACCTTAAGAGGTAGTGCTTACAAACATTCAGTACCATGTTTTGTCTTTTTAGTCAAAATTTTCCGGATTTTCTCCTAAAATGCGTTTAATCTATGGGAAAACCGGCACCAAAATGAGAACTTTGCAGGACGTCATGGCGAGATTACAAAGTCAAATGGTGGCACTCTATAATAGATTACTCGCAACTTCTGGAATCCTGTTATTGGAATTCCCGAGGGAGAGACTTTTGGAGTCCCTTCTTGTGTAAGAATCCTGTGCAAGAAGTTTCCGCCCCAAAAGTTTTTCGAGTGTGTTGCCTATTTATATTAATTGATTTACGATATTTTTCCTCTTGCTGAAAGGGGCACGTGAGGTAGCCACACGTTGTTGTTATGTACGGCAAAAAATAATCTAAAATTTAAACCCCCTTCTTATGAAAGGTTTTTAATTTGTTATGGCTTTCAGAGGCATTTTGGAATTAAAGATATTTTGTGGGACACGTTTTATTTTAAACTTTCCCAATCACACAAGTTATGACAGGTAAAATTATTAGAGATCAGATAGAGTAATACTTACCATAAACTAATATCCATAGATAACATCTTAATCCTGACGAGTCGGTGCATGATGTGCGAAGACTGATGATGTACGTTAGCTTGACGTTACTTTAATAATTTGTTACAGTTTTTGAAGGCATTTTTATGTTTTTTAAATTATTATTTTTATAGTTTCTAGTTATTACCCATATCTCAAAAATTACTCGACCGATTATGATGAGGCTTACACTATGCCCTTAATTGAAATATACCTGATTGAACTAAATAACATTGATCTCGCTATGACTTCTCGTTTTCGAGAAACCCGAGAACAAACATACAAATATAACAATAATAAAAGATAAATATACCTATACTTACTGAATTTTGCACACATCCGTAAAACCCTTTATACATCAACATTCTCAAATATAATCAAATTTTAACTATATCACATTCATACATGTCGAATTAATAACCTCCTTTTTTGAAGTTAGTAAAAATACAGCACAATTTGTGAGTGTTGCCGGCCTGAATAGGGCTGATTGAAAACCTAGTTATGTGCCGGAAGTATTGACGGTGTGATACGATCTGCATAATAGTGGTAATATTCTTATAACACCAGTGGATACAATGAGGGATTCATTTACTTGTGTTGAATGCCGAGGAAAACGTTTTTTTTTAGTTGACCTCAATATTGAAATCATATTTCACTTGAATGTTTTAACGTAAAATAAGTATGTTCACGATAACTAAGTTGAGTGACAAACACCGAAAACTATACAATTAATATCACAATTGTTTTTCAAAGATATCGCTAACATCACTGCACCGACACTAGTAGCCCACTTGACTAATACTCACAGTCAATAGAAGCAATTACTCATAGGACAGTAATTGTGTCAAAGCGACTTGATATAGGTACATCTGCCGTGTCAGGCACATCTCTTCTATCTTGAAAAACGTCATTTTGAGTAAATCGTCCTTAAAGTTTTGGACAAACTTATACCTATATCTTCTAAATTAAATGAAAAAAATAACTTTTTTGTTTTTAGTATCATTAGAAAATAAGTATAGAATAAGGGGCATCAATGATTTTTCATTTAATTTCATAATTAGTGTAGTTATGTGCATAAGAAGAGATAGGTATAGCCACTCTTTCATACAAACGTGGTCACGCGGTCTATCTTAACTCAAGTTAAAAGAGATTAGTATCAGGCTTTTACGATAAATATTCAGAAGCTAAATGTTAACTATGTTGTATGAGTTAGAAGAAAACAAATACCTACATGAAAAATCTTAGCAAAAACATAGAACTTTCCTTGGGAATCTTGTAGATAGGTATCAATAGTAGACAGTAATAAAAATGGGATGCGACGGTTTTAGAATAAAAGTTTCGTTTAATTAAGTATGGAAGTAAAACCTATATAAACTGATTCATCAAGTATGCATCTAAATGTAAATAGGTGCTGTTCATTACAATAATTTGATTGAAACCTGTGTTGCCATCCTAATCTTGCGGCGCGCGCTCCTACGCACATCATTTTGAGTACTTACCTATTTTTTGCTTGTATGAGAACCCCGTAAAGTAGTTGCTTCCGAGACGTTGTTCCCATGACACTGAACTGACCTACCAGGGCTCAATTTTCGCGTGTGCTTTCCCTTAAACTTATCTGAAGACCTGTGTGACTGTGCCTGTGTCCTCGGTGATCACCTGCAACCTGGAAACCATCTACTGGCGGATAATAGGTGAGTCCTGACAGACAAAACCTCCCTTATATTTTTTGCCTACCACGTTGAATCCACTGCCGATCTCGAACATCTTTTGGTAGCAGAGCGTAGTTTATTTTGGACCTTTGCCTAAATAATAATTTTAAAATTAACGTAATAAATAAGCTTCCACCCTTTACATAAAACGTCTCATTCTATCTTAGTAATTATTGTGAAATCTGCATTCCCCTTTGCACGCGGTAGCCATCTTAGTTCCATTCATTTCTAGTAGTTACATAATGACGATAAATAAATAAATATCCAAATTAATCATTGTGTTACGGGGTGCGCGAGCGCATTTTAATTACTTGCATTCCTGCCTATTGTTGTGCTATTGATAACGTTCGCCGTCCCTCCGCCACGTGTGTGTTTATACGAGCTATTTACGAGTTACGATTATTGCTTACCTATTCTATTCATTACACCTTCACCGAGCCGTCCTGCATTCCTTTGCCTTTTTGAAAATTACGTGTTGATTTATTACCATTGATTTTAGTGTAAGTAAGTACATATACCTACTTCAAACATGCCTGATTCTGAATCGGGTAACGAGACCGTGAGGGCCCTACTTTACACGGACACGGCTGAATACCATGAGGCTATAGGTGAAATTCGTTATGTGAGTGATTGGGTTGATGATTCCCATCGCGTCCTTGAGACCTTCTCCGTTAATCGCATGCGTGCGCGTCTTTCTGACCTCCCACTTATGTGTGATAAGTTTAGAGCTGCCTGTTCTAAGTTGTTAGGAAACCTTGACCCTGCTATTTATGAACAAGAATATGTTCAAATTAAAACCGAGATGCGCGTTGTGAGGGACAAGGTAGATGACCTAAAAATAAGATTGGAGGAAATAAAACCCCACCAGTTCGAGACTCCCCGTACTAGTACCCCCTTGAAGAAAAATAATTCCATGATTGTTGACACCACGGCTAGTAAATTACCTGACCTACCTATACCTAGATTTGACGGCCGTCCCGACGGATGGATTAGTTTTATAGACCAGTTTGATAGTGTGGTCGACAATCAGCCGACTTTGACCCCTACCTTAAAGCTTCATTACCTAGTCGGTGCCTTGTCTGATGAGCCCCGTAGGTTGATTCAGCACCTTAAGATTGAAGCGGGCAATTATACTGTGGCTCGTGACCTTCTCAAGCGTAGGTATCACAACCTTCGCGTCCTGGCAGATACGCATATCGCGCAGATAATGATGCTACCTAATATTTCACCTAAGTTGTCCGGCTTACGTGTATCGTTTCTTAACCCTCTTCTCTCAACTTACCGTTGTTTAGAACGATTAGACCTGCCTGTTAATCATTGGTCATATTTACTGGTACACCTATGCCTTGCGAAGTTGCCTTCTGAATTAAAATCCCGTTTTGAGCGTCGTTTTGGTGATGACCCTAATAAACTTCCAACCTTTGATCAACTTATTACCTTCTTAGAGGATGAATGTAGGCATCACGACAATGTAGGTAGTGCTTCGGTCGTCGACACTACTGCCTCACTTAGTACGAGCTCCACTCGATTCCCGAAATCTAACGCGCGGTCTCCGCCTCCTACGAAGACATTCGTTACGTTTGCACCCACACCGAAGTGTCACGTTTGTAATAGTACGTCGCATTACGTACGCGAATGCCCCGAGTTTGTTCGCCTCCCTACACGTCAACGTGTCAATGTAGTTAAAGAGGCCCGTTTGTGTTATCGATGCCTAGATAAACACTCCATCTCTCAATGCAAGCGAGATTATCGCTGCAATACCTGCCGTCGTTCTAGTCATCATACGTTGCTGTGTTATGCCGATGACGCCCCCGTGAAGCATCAGCATGAACGCTCCTACCGCGACGTCGCAGCCTTACCTTCAAACTCGCCGAGGACGTCCCCGCCGCGTGACCTGACAGAACGTACTTTCCCACGCACTAGAGCCTATAACAGCTTTTCACCTCGTAATTCCCACAGAGCTTCACCCCCGCGTTCGGGCGGGCGATTTTCGCCTGTACCCAATAGTGATCGTGTTTATCACGCTCCTCCTCCAAGATCTCAGGATGAACGTGCCTTCCATTCAAAGCCAAACGACTCTTCACAATTCTGACTAGATAGCCCTCCTGTACCTACCCTTACTTCAGTATCACGCAATTCTCTTGTTCTTTTACCTACGGCCTTAATTCACGTTAAAACTTCGTCTGGATATTACGCAGAAGCCCGTGCCTTATTAGATACCGGCGCCCAAGGCTGCCTCCTTACTACAGAGTTTGTTACGGACCAAATGAACTTACCTATCACTCCTTCACATGTGCCCGTTCGTGGAATAGGTAATATACAGTCAGTCCATTCCCATGGAACTGTATCCCTTTCTTTTAAACCTGTCAATTCTACCCTACCTGTGATATCGACTACCGCCATAGTTGTCGACGTGATTGCTGGGTCCCTCCCGGAAGTAGATGTACCTAAAAGTGTTGTTACCCCTACCAAGCATCTACCACTTGCTGACCCCCTGTTCCATAAACCTGTTCCTATAAGTGTACTACTTGGAGCTGACATCATGGCCGCTGGTGGGTATGAGCTTCGTAAGTGGATATCTAATAGACCCGAACTCTTGGATGATATGCCCCTAGACCATTTACAACTTCCTCACTCAATCGTAGATCAGGGTAATCCGCAGACTATAGCAGTGTTAGGTGTTCAGTACAACCCTGTGAGCGACTCATTTACCTATAAATGTTCCTATGATGCCTGTGATACAGTGATTACAAAGAGAAAGGTATTATCTGTGATTGCCCGAATTTATGATCCCTGTGGCTGGATATCTCCAGTCGTGTTTAAGGCCAAAGAGTTTATCCAACGTTTGTGGCTATCTGGCCTTTCCTGGGATGATCCCCTTACGGAGCCCCTCGCTTTAGAGTGGGCTACCTTTATTCAAGATATGACTAAAGTGAGCGAAGTGGCTATTCCTCGTCATATACTTTCTAGCGGTTCCTCCTCCTTATCGCTACATGGTTTTTGCGATGCCTCCGAGTTAGGTTATGCTGCGGCCGTTTATTTACGCGCAGAGCATACGTCTGGTAATTGCTCCGTCCATCTTGTTATGGCCAAGTCAAAGGATGCACCCGTTAGGACCCGTTTAACAATTCCCAAGTTGGAATTGTTAGGAGCTACCCTCCTCTCTAAATTATTACATCACGTCGCTCTTTGTCTGCAAAGGACGCCTGTGTTGACTTCAATCCATAGTTGGACGGATAGCAGAATTGTTTTGTGTTGGTTGAAAACACCTCCCCACCTTCTTCAGACTTTTGAGGCAAATCGTGTTTCCCAAATTATTAATTCTCCAACATCTAGTCATTGGAGACATATTCCTGGCTATATGAACCCTAGCGACTGTGCATCAAGAGGCATGCCCGTCTCTAAATTGGTAGACCACACTCTTTGGTTTTCTCCTTCGTGGTTGACCGAGTCTCCTAATCAGTGGCCCGTGACTGCGGAACCTACCTCGAATAATGACCTCCCGGGACTACGTTGTTTAGTAGTGTCTGCTGAAGTTTCTCCTCCGGACCCTTCCTTTTTATTAGAGCGGTATAGCTCCTTGAACAAGTTGATAAATGTAACTTGTTACCTAAGGCGGTTTTTATACCCTAAAACTTACTCCTCATTCCTGAGTACTGAAGAGCGTAGAGAATCTCTTATATATTTAGTGAAAATTGATCAATTTACCTGCTTCAGTGATGAACTAGACCGTTTGAAGAGGGGTGATACAATCACCAACTCCCTCAGGAAATTAAGCCTGTTTTTAGATGACAGAGGCCTAATACGAGTGGGTGGCCGTTTACGGCACTCTGACCTTCCTTATGACGCTAGACACCCCCTGCTTCTGCCTAAAAATGGTAATTTCGTGAATATTTTAATCTCCCATTACCATCGTGAAAATGCTCACGCAGGTGCGAATGCCCTTCTGGCTATTTTAAACAGAGAATTCTGGATCCTGTCTGCCCGCCGCGCTATTCAACATGTGATTTTTAAATGCCTTTCTTGTTATCGACTTAAAACGGCTGTCTCCCAGCCTCCTATGGGTGACCTTCCTTCCTTCCGCGGTGACACGGTCCTTAGACCGTGTCACCGCGGCTAGGCCATTTGATGGTGTAGGCACTGACTTCGCGGGCCCCTTCTACACCAAAGTTCAGGCCTATAGAAATAAAATGTTGGTTAAGAGTTACCTTTGTGTATTTGTTTGCCTCTCCACCAAGGCAGTCCACCTTGAGGTCGTGTCGGACCTAAGTACAGAAGCCTTTGTTGCCGCCTTTTCTCGATTCGTTTCACGTCGTGGTTTACCTCGCCTTATCCGCTCGGACTGTGGCCGAAATTATATCGGTGCATGTAATTACTTACAGGAGTTAGAGTCCTTCTTGTCTCAAAATCAAGCTACTATTGGTTCCGAGCTTTCCAAGCGCAATATTAACTGGGTTTTCGACCCCCCTGTCTGCCCCCACTGGGGGGGCCTTTTCGAAGCTGCTGTGAAATCGGCAAAATCCCACCTCTAACGCGTGATAGGAGAAACCCCTCTTACCTTTGAGGAATTAACAACTGTTTTTACCAAAATAGAAGCAGTTTTAAACTCGCGGCCTCTGTGTCCACTTTCTCCAGATCCTAACGACGTCGAAGTATTAACGCCCGGACATTTTTTTGATAAATCAGCCTTTAAACGCTTTACCTGAGTACCCTTATGAGAATGTTAAGCTTCATCGCCTCACACGGTTTCAGCTGATCCAACAACTTACGCAGCACTTTTGGTCTCGTTGGCATTTAGAGTACTTAAATACCTTACAGGCAAGGAATAAATGGACATCTCCTTGTAATCCTCCCCAAGTTGGCGAACTAGTTCTAATAAAGGACGACAACCTCCCACCTTTGCAATGGCGCCGTGGTCGCATTGCTCATTTATACCCTGGACAAGACAAAGTTGTTCGCGTCGTTGATGTGAAAACTCCCACAGGTATCCTTAAGAGATCTGTGACGAAGCTGGTTCGTCTTCCAGTTTAGTATATAACTTTTCCTTTTACCCTTCCTTTCTCTCTCGTAAACACTTAACGTGTTTAGGGCGGGCGATATGTTCATTACAATAATTTGATTGAAACCTGTGTTGCCATCCTAATCTTGCGGCGCGCGCTCCTACGCACATCATTTTGAGTACTTACCTATTTTTTGCTTGTATGAGAACCCCGTAAAGTAGTTGCTTCCGAGACGTTGTTCCCATGACACTGAACTGACCTACCAGGGCTCAATTTTCGCGTGTGCTTTCCCTTAAACTTATCTGAAGACCTGTGTGACTGTGCCTGTGTCCTCGGTGATCACCTGCAACCTGGAAACCATCTACTGGCGGATAATAGGTGAGTCCTGACAGACAAAACCTCCCTTATATTTTTTGCCTACCACGTTGAATCCACTGCCGATCTCGAACAGGTGCTTTTTTGTTTTTTAAAAAAATACTTGGGCATCTATCCCTATCAAAAAGGATAGTTGCCCTGATTTTTTGCGGTATAGGTGCCCCTATGGGCATCTATCCCTCCGTACACCATGTATACCCATATGTGGTTTCATGTTATGTTTTGAACATATTATTAAATTTGTGTTGTGTTATATTTTTTATGCGATAACATACATTAATATTAGGTCTATTGACTGATTGTAGCACGAAAATACAAAAGACAGGAAATGGACAGAAATATCATGGAGATATTTTATTATGGTTATTGTATTTGGTCTCAAATTATGTAGGATTATAATGCTTACGATGACATATAAAAGACTTTAAAAACTGCAAAATGCTGCTTATTATTAGGCTCATGTTTATTGGAAAGTGTTTCTGTTTTAGGAATAGCCTCCTACTGCTAAAACACATCTTGTCCTCAAAATCTCATAAAAGTTTGGTTGAGTTTTTTGTTTATACAGTACGTACTGCGCCAAAGGCATTTATCCTTGTTAGTTTTTTTTATGGTGGGGCAACTATCCATACTGGTAGGCATCTATTCCCAAAAAAGGAGTTCTACAAAAATCTAAAATTTGCAAAATCTGTAATTTGTAGATCTAAAAATATGACAGTTTAACATGAAGAATTACACTAACTTAATTCATAACAATTATTGATATGAAATTTTTATTTTTAAAATTAGAGATATAATTCAAAAAGTGGGGCATCTATCCTGGTTTTACTCCAAATACTACCCTTTTAACTGTATTTAACAGATATGATTACATGGCAAATGCTGCAAGTGAACTCGCCTATATATTCTAACTTGAGATGAAAGAGTTTGGCGTGATTAAAAAGCTAAAATTTTGAGTTGAACGACTTGATAAATTGTATTTTCTCAGTAACTAACCACTATTTTTATTTACTTGTTTTTGTATGATGTAAAGGATTAAATTTAAAACACTTTAGCACTGGTTAGCCGTAACTCGATTATTTCAAGTTAGCAGAGTTGTGTGTGACACGGCAGCATAATCAGACAGAGCACAGGTATGTGACATGATTATTCTCAATCCCAAATCTACCACTTAGCATTGAGTGGTAGATTTGGGGTTGAACTAGAAAGCTAGCCCGTAGGTTGTTAAATTGCCGACGTGTTTGGTGTATTGGTTAGCGCTCCTGACTATTACGCCGGCCGTCGCGGGTTCGAATCTCGCAAGGGGCAAATGTTTTTGTGATGAGCATGAATATTTGTACCTGAGTCATGGATGTTATATGTATTTAAGTATTTATGGGAGACGCCCCCGTTATAATCGTTGTCTGGTACTTCGTAACACAAGGAAGTAAATTCCTTACCACGAAACCAGACAATTGGTGTGTTGTCTGGCGCATATTTATTTATTTATTGCGAGATCCAACCAACAACCCACTTTGGAAAAGAAATAGATAACGCTTATTTTTGATTAATTGTCCTGCCTTCGTCTCTGAGATTTAATTGACCATGTAGTAGGCCCTGCTACGCGTCCATTCACTCGCACACAGGTTTAGCGCAAGAAAGAGAAGGTAAAAAACTAGTATCCCTCCCTCCTTCCTGCGCCTCACAGCACTGCCAGCCGCCTGTCGCTCATTCGTGTCCGTGCGCGCGCGCCGTTCCGACGCACGCAGTAACCACAGAAAAAAAGAAAAAACCGTAAAGTTTTTTATTTCGTGCTAAACGAAAGTTACCTTATTGTGATATTCATACTGAAAAAATTAAACTGTGAACGTGAACTGAAGTTAAACGCATAACCCAGCGTGGCTGCTACATGCATGCTTTACGCTTCACGGCCGAGCTATTACGAGATACTAGCCAGTCCGCATTTTAACGCTCCGAATCAATACGCGATATTGATCTGTAGCAATTTTTTTGGCCGAGCTGGCACGTGATGCCAGCCAGTCCTAATTATCTTGAATCGAGACGTATGGTATGCGTTGCTTTCAATAAACCTACCCTTATTTTCATTGCGTTTCGACAAATGAAAAAAGTGAACTAATGGGGCCACAAAGGCATTTCATTAAAAATGTTAAGCAGCGCTGACGACGCGCCATCAGGGCCTCTCAGTGTGAAGCGTTCCTCGCCCACATTCATCAAGCCCCAACAGGCATCATAGTGTGTCCTGCCTGTGCCAACGCGACGCCATGCGCCGTGAATTGCTTGTTTGTTACGGTGAACTACCGTCCAACAATCCTAGCGCTTCAACGTCTCGCGCTCAAAATCAGAATCCGACCAAATAAAGGTAAGGTCTTTTTTCATTAAAGCTAGCTAAACTTGAAGCCGTACTACGTGTTACGGGCTACCGTATTCCATTCGTGGTAAAACCACGACCGAACACTTGACTCAGTCAATCTTTTGACATAGATTGGAATTGAGTTTAATGTGAGCTTTTACACTTACAAACAAAAGGAGCAATATATATGTTTTACTAAGTACTTTTTTGTAAGCACCGAAAAACAATAGTGGCAGCAGATTTATTTCAAATCTAATAAATTTATATTTATTTTGTACATTTTTACCTGAAATTTTAAAAATGAAAGACTTAAGAACACTATAACTGCCTAGACTGATAAACATAAGTACGTATAGTGCCACCTGCGATGCGGTGCACGCTCCTTATTTTTTTCCCCAAAGCTCTAAAAACGGTACTGTATACATCGATACTACATAGCTCACAATATTATGGTCCTATGTCTGCAATTGATTACAACTATTTTTTATTTATTTCTGGCTAATGGCTATAAAACTTGTCTTGCTAGACAATGCTATGGTAAACATAACATCGCTTATTAAATGAAATATTTAACATTACTTAAATATCGAAGTTTACGGATTGTATAAAAAGAAGACAATTATTATTTTTTAAGTAAGCAAGTTCTTACTTACATTTCTGTTTTCTACTCAATGCATATGGTTGGGTCCATATAAGAATTATGTAAAACTGATTTTATTTACTCATTTATTTATTGCTCACAATTTAAATAGCTATACTAATAATATTGAGCTTTGCTCATTAACTGGCATTTGTATGATTCTGAATGGTGGAATATTTACAGTAGGTACTTATTCAGTCTTGAAATCCAACTAAGATTTGTTTCACTCCTCAGTTAATAATTCGGTACAGCTTAGATTTTATTAACCGACGTAACAACAACCAGCTGGAAAGCGTAATGTGTTTTTGGTTTATACCAATGAGTTTTCTTGTTAAATTGCGAAATCAATATAGCACTACCGTCATATTTGATTTAAATAGGTAGACGGTAATTAATTGTTTTAGATGCTATTTTATTTTTCGAAAAATATGGTGTGATATGCACTAAACTTTTCATGTATGCTTCTTAGATTAAATCGTCGCAAAGTTCGGTACTTAATGTGGAGTCTGAAAAACTAAATAAAGATCTGTGTCCATTATCTTCAGAAAAGGCGATGCCTGAGCCACCGCCAACAAAAAATTGTGACAACCATAGGTCAACTTGAATTGACTTTAGTTTATTATATTGAAAATTGGCTTGTTTTTTTTTCTCACCATTTACCACCACAAACACCACCGAAGAATAATTCAAACATAGAATGACCTATTGTTTGAAGTACTATTATTATTCTTTATATTTTTTGGCTATATTTATTCCACTATTTACACACCTACGTTAAAGGTTGGATAAATAAAAGACATGGTCATTATTGTACAAATTACAAAAATCGATCTTTTTAAAACAAAAGGCAGCAACGCAGCATCAAACCTAAATTGCACTACAAGCATCTAATTTGAGTTATTGGGAATATAAACTATGCATATTTTTCCCACTATATTCTGTGATTTAAGAATTAACTTTATGGAGTAAATATCTTCTATCATCATCAGTTTTTTTTCCAACTAATCACATACACCCACTCCACAACCATCTCCCCAGCAAAGCCACTATGATATTAGGAAACCATTCATATGGAAACATTGCTGCATTAACTATAAAACAGATTATTTTATTTTATGAATTGTATCGTTTAATTGATGTTTAAAAGTATTGAATATACTATGTTAAATAAATTTTCAAAGGAAATCTTGTCTTAATATTCACCAATTACTTAGGTATGGTGAAACAATTGCCGACCACAAAATAATAACCAATCATGGTCTGCCAAGTTTTAACATATTTTTTGCAAATGTTATTTTTTACGCCGTAAGACGTCGAGTAGTTCGACGATTTATTTATAAAACCTGAAAGTAATTTATTTATTACAAAGAATAATGCTTGAATCTTTTTATTTATCATTTATATTTGAGGGTGTTTTAATATGTATGAAACCAGTGTTCCCTGGTGACATCGATCTATGACATACTTGTTGTAACACGACATATTCATTTACTTTTGGACTTCTTGTCACAATAGGTACCCTAATTTTGAATCATCAAGATTTATTTTACACTGCTCATAATATTGAAACAAATACATTGGCGGCACAATAATTGCGGAAATGCACATTGCCATTAGAAAATATAAACTTAAATAAAAATAAAGTATCGTATAAAAATAGGTATATATCGCATTTTTTTTTTAATGTAACCCTCAGTAATTTAGACATATTTTATCCAGTCAATATTTATGAGTATTTTTTTTTCCGACTATGCGCCGACTATCGAATACTCGGCGAACATTCCTGTGCTGGAAGTCTGAAGCGTCATGTTTAATATCTCGCGTAGATAATTTCAATATTTTGATTTTCTACTCCATCTAATATCCTTCTAACTTATATCTTACATACTTACATACTTATATCTTATATACTTATATACAACTTACATCTTTAGTAAATCTAAAAAAAAAAAAAAACTTTAAGCTTGATTAAAACATTATTCTCAATCAGTAAATACACGAAAATACCAATTTTGTCTCAGCTTTTTTCGAGCGCCAACTGGTGTTTTTACAAGGAACTATGTCGAGACTTCCGCGCCTGGTTGATAAGTTGAATATTAGGCAAACGTCTGGCTAGGTGGTACCAAAACTTCTATCGGAGAAATCGTTTGCGCTCGTATGACCTTATAAAGCCACAACGCCCCCAGAGGTCGTTTCCAAGCTTCTTTAGAAAAAAAATAAATCACTCAATCATTACCTACTTCCTTAATGCTTTCAAGTTTTGATAACGATAATATTTCAAATTCATTGAAATATCGTATTCTTATTGTAACCCAGAAAATAGTAATAGCGTTGATATACACCGATGAATACATCTAAAATCTTATATACCCACAAATGAACCAACTATTTTTTTACCAATCATCTTACACTTATTACAACAAAACATTTTCTTTAGAATTCAAAATTCGAATAATAAGTATTTTGTTTTCGGTATACGGCTGAATATATTTCAAACAGCTGCATAAATACATAAATACCCAATACTTAAAAGTAATCGAATATCATGCGTGTATTTTTTACAAATCTATGATTGTAAAATACGTTAAAACTGCAAGACAAAAAGACTCTCCAATACGCCCGTTAAGTGCATTAAAAATGATAGGGCGCTGGATGAGAAGTATTTCTGTATGTAGCTTTCGCAATCTGTCTCAACAATACGTATTTCGTATTTATTTGCAATTTTTATAACAGACCAAAAAAAAGGGAACTAAGAAATTTTCGTCCTATTTCAGTTAAGATTACTAAAATTATTATTGTATTCACATATTCTTGGAGTTTAACATTAATAAAATATATATTATATATATATATATATAATATAAAAAAAAAAACTAATAAAAATCTTATTTCTTTCCCATTAAAGAAATTACTTATCATGCACCCATAACAATAGTGCATAATGCCAAACATGGTAACATAAAACATTTTTGTTATTTAAATGATCATTTTAATAATCAAAGATTACTAACTATAGAGGTGTCAACTTATTTTTGTAACAACATTGATTTACTCCGAACATCTACATGGTCAATTAAATCTCAGAGACGAAGGCAGGACAATTGGATGATCAAACGAACTTACCTGTAAGTGAAGTTCGATCCAAATTGTCCTGACTTCGTCGAAGAGATTTAAGTTCCCACCCTTCCCAATTCCCATAGGTACGTGTATTTTCTGCAAAAATTGTTGCCACCCGTACCATAAATCAATGTTGTACATCTGGAACATCGGTCTCCTTGCTCTGAAATGAATGAGCGACAGGCGGCTGGCAGTGCTGTGAGGCGCAGGAAGGAGGGAGGGATACTAGTTTTTTACCTTCTCTTTCTTGCGCTAAACCTGTGTGCGAGTGAATGGACGCGTAGCAGGGCCTACTACATGGTCAATTAAATCTCTTCGACGAAGTCAGGACAATTTGGATCGAACTTCACTTACAGGTAAGTTCGTTTGATCATCCAACTTTAGTTAAATAAGCCGACGTCATAAAATCGAATTAACTTTTCATAAAAACAGGCTGAAGTGGAACGGATAGGAGCATTTTATCGCATCTAAGTACAAATATGACTAGGTACTCTATTTAATGAAAGCAATGACACCACAATTCATGAAAACAATATTGGATAAAACCGTTAATATAATACCGTTATCAGTAGCTGAGACACTCCAGATTGTTTATCTAACACTCAAAATATAGATATCAAGGGACGGTTTCGCCAATCTATTGAATTGACTTTTATTGGGATAAGAAAATTAGAAATGAAAAAGAATAGACTATTATAAACGATCTAGAATGTTTTTTTAACACTTGGTGTCATAATAATTGTATTCTAAAAAGATGAAATAAGAAACCAAAAATTGCGCAAGGCGGGACTTAAAACTAACGTCACGCAATGACATATCCATAAGGGACCAGCAATTTCGCGCAGTCGTACTGACAGCAGGGTAGCTAAATTGAAAGAGCAGTTACCCCGGTTAGCCGTATAAACGATCTGCATAGGATTAGATTGCGACACAGGATAACATATTTTTTGTTCATCTTTTGCGTAAAGCCATCTTTTTCTCTGGACTAGGAAAGATAATGAGTGATTTGCACTAGCCGTTGCTCATTAAATCCAATTTGTAGTTATTGAACAATTGCGTTGATCTTCATGGTACATGAAAAGAAGACTTGACATGATTACCAAGAAAGATATTTCCATTATGTACTGCTTTTAGTAGATATTTTTAAAGTTACGGTTAAAGCAGCTAAGTGCAACACACTAGGATGTTTCTTCTTCGTCAACAAACTTACCACTGATCTTATCAATAGTTAAGTACTTTTTTTATTTTCAGCGTGTGTAAGGAATAGCTACAAAACAAAACACAACGCTTTGCTGACATAGCAAAGAAAATTCCCATAAAACGGGGCCGGGACGGGACGGGGCTGGAGGCGAAACGAAGTTCGCTGGGACCGCTAGTCTTATATAAATTGCACTTGTAAAAAGCAACCGTAAGTCTGTGACAGACGAGGAATTGAACCCCGTGTCTTACGTAATCCGGGCGTATGCCTATACCACTCGGCCACCGTCACATTAACAAGCTTGTTGAATTTTGCAAGTGCTTTTTAACGCGTAGGCTGCGTGCACTCATCACTGTTGCGAGATATCTCTCACAATATCTAAAGGAAAATATTTTAACAATCGATTATGATGAAGAAAGCCAATTTATAGTTGATTTTTGTTTTTATGGTGTTTTGTCACTATTCAAACTTAATTATATAAATAAGTCACGGTTACTTTTTACTAGTGAAATTTATATCATTAAGTTTGTATAGTGACAAAACACTATAAAAACAAAATTCAACTTTGTACATCTTTATGGTTGCGCGTGGTGTGTGTATGTTAAGAAACAAAACAGTAATTACTCAATGGGTTAATAGGTGAGACGGAGAGAAAACATTATTTTTACTCACGCACTGTTTGTGTCCAGTTTATGAAATGTTTTACGATATTACGGAAATAGATTGTTTGAAAACAAAACAGTCATCGTTTAGTCTATGTGATAATTCTGGCCTTATGTTTTATATGAGAAAAACTTTAATGAGCGTTCTTTTGAATTTTTATTTCGTGTAATATTAATCTTAATGAAAAATATTAATCTTATTGCCTTATTTTTAACTTACGAATGAAAAAAATGTTTTTTTTTTTAAAAAGGTTAATATTTTCATTTAAAATCGAGTTGATATTTTTGAAATGCTTATGTAATGTCACTAACTTCTGATATCCTCTTACACATAACATGAAACAGGATATATTTATTCACAAGCGAAATCTTCGCTTGATTCTAAAGATAATTTGTTTGTATACGGCAAATATTAACTTCGATCTCCAGATTTCTAGCAAACAGTTAATGCTAATAAAATATTTTAGTAAAATTGCATATATGAATAATTTTCAGATTTAATATCGAATTTAGGTCAAATGAAATGCTTTGACATATTTTTTTTACTTCAGTAAAATATTGACGAATTTCAAACAGTTAGTGTTTAGAATGTATTTATCTCTATCATTGTGTCGTTGACTGTTCAAACAAGTAATGTGACGTAAATACTTTGGATATTTTTGGGATGGGTCTATTGCCTTCGATCCATTATAGATATCAGATGCCAAGAGATCGCTTTTTCGGCCCAGCCCAAATAGATAAATAGGTAATGTACGTTATGACTTCGTTAGTTAGGATATTGTCCCAGCTCCGAAATGCACCTTTGCAAGGTGGGATATGTATCCAATATCACTTCGATAAAAGATTATTATTGTATATGCGTGTGATCGTAATAAATCAAACTCTACAAAGGATGAAAGATCGATAAAGATAAGTACAGTGAACAGCATAAGTAATTTTCCATATATGCCAGAGCTTTCCCCCGGGTACAAGGTACATTATGCATAAAGTATATTCTCTGCAAAAATCAACCGATTTTTACTTGTAACTCAATCCATTAGATTTCAAAATCGATTGTTGGTGTAAGCTTGGTAAACTGATGCGTTGGTGTTTTGTACAACCTTTAGTAGAATTTCTTAGAATATTTTGTATATAAAGTATACGATTTTTACTAAATATTTTTTTAATAGTTTTAACTTAGTGTGGGCTAACTAATTAATAAAAACATAATTGTAGAAGGCATTGAAAATAAGTTATAACGTAATCAATGTGCAGTAATCAAATAAAAGTTAAAATGAAGCCCAATTAGCAGTTACTTTATTACTTTTATTTTGTTCTTGCAATGAAAAAAATATGCCTCTGTAAACGTTTCACTTACAAAGGTTAGAATAGCAAGCCCTATCCAAATATGTCATCCGAGTAAAAGGTGTAATAAGAACAAAAAATGAAACCATTGTTTGTTGGTGACTGTACATGCTCCTATCTGCATATTTAATGATACATTCCCTCTTTAGATTTCCGCGTCAGGGTAAAAAAAATTAGCCGGGTTGAAAATCACAGATGCTTGTTTTGACATAAGATAAGTAATAGTAAAAGTAGAAGTGTCTTTATGACACGGGTGCCATTTTGAATCAAGAGCCAAATTAAAGGGTTATAAATTTTGACAATCACAAAAAAAGACAATAGATACAAATCTGTTAATTGCGTGAGTCATGATGCTGTCATTGACTTTTAGCATCGATGCAGAAGCGCGACTGCACCGTTGCCAACGCGCGTTAGTATCGATGCAGTCGCCAATATTCAGTTCATAGTTTGTCAATGTCCAGCTTCTGCATCGCGACTGCATCGATACTAACGCGCGTTAGCATCGCGACTGCATCGATGCTAAAAGTAGCGGAGTGTGTATAGATTGACATTTTGCGACTGCATTGATGCAGCATCAACGCTAAAAGTCGCAGTGTGCAAATGGACGTTAAGCCTATTCATTTGGGTTTGATGACATCTCACAGACACCAAGGTTGGTCGCTTACTTAGCAAATACCCGTCCACCAATCCGCACTGAGCCTGCGTGTTGGTATAGTTCAAATCTTCTCATGCTTAAGGTGTTGCCTTTGCCCAGTAGTGGGATGCTAAGGGCTTTGACACACTCGATGCATTCTGCGTTCTGATTACAAACAGTATCACAATCAATGCATGATTAAAATAAAATACTGGACTGTAATCTATAAACAGTGTTCACACCTTGATTAATACAATAAAAAATATTATACAGAAATGAGATCGATTATGGCAAATTAATTAACATTAGAATTGAAATTAAAATTACAAATTAAATTAGAATTATAAAAACAAAACATGATTTTAACATTGAAATAAAATTAAATCACTTTAATGCAATTTCGTAAGGACCTGACCGCAGAAAGCATCCAGTGTGTCAAATCCTTAACAGGCTAACTTTACTAATTAATAACATAATCCATATAATAATAGAATGATTCGTAACCCGAATATTCTTACGTTTAGGTTCAGTCTGGCTAGCTTTTTAATTTAACACGACCAATTTAAGTAGATCTCTGCGTGGCTAATGTCAGCTACAATCTGCGATTTCACCGAATATTGGAGTTGTATTCTATACATAGTCAGGATTGTTTACAAAAGCATTAATAAATCATTCCAAACGTTCTATCCATCAAATACGATAAGCAAATAATGGTATTTGTAGATGGATAAACCAATTCAGTCAATGACCGTGATTAAAAATAGGATATTTTGACGTTTTATCTTTTTTTTCGTCATATTGAACTCTATTTCATTTAGTTTATTTTTGTTTTTATAGTGAATATGAAAATATTTCTACAAATATTTTAACAATCAGTTAAGATGATGAAAGCCAATTTTTTGGATTTTCAATTTTTATTCCTTCGGATATTGTGAGAGCAATCTCGCAACATTGACGATGTCACGCAGCCTACGCGTTAAAAAGCACTTGCAAAATTCAACAGGCTTGTTAATGCGACGGTGGCCGAGTAGTATAGGCATACGCCCGGATAGCGTAAGACACGGGGTACAATTCCTCGTCTGTCACAGAGTCACAGTTGCTTTTTACAAGTGCAATTTATATTATATTTCATTTCATAAAAATATCTTACTATACTTGTACTACATTTTACTTCGGACGACAGCTCGCCAACGACATATTAAGTTCGATTTGTTGACAACAGACGGAGTCTGCCGCTTACATGCCGTCAATATATCGTCGATTTGCTGTCCACATTCCGTCAACGTAGCATCAATCATGCCGTCGGAATGTCGGCTGCCGTCAAGGAAAAGTGCCTGCTTGTGTGTAGAGCACATGTCGTACAAAAATTGGTTACAGAAAAAAAAGATAAGCCAAAATATTTTAGTAAAAGGCCAAAATAATAACGGATATTCCATTTATTTCCCCAGTTACGAATGTCTGTTTATTGAGCCTACAAAATAAACAATTTGTTGTTTTTACGAGCTGCAGAAACAGTTTCACCAAAACAATAGCCATTCCGCGAGCATAATCTTTATTCATACCCCTTTCAAATACAATTGAGTTATCATAACAGTGAGATGTGCCGTTTTGTGTAAACTGTACTATTTTAATCGCATTGCCGACCTTGAGTGCAATGTATCATCAAAGCAAATGGAATCTCAGTTTGCCAACACTTTTTTTACAGCTAGAGACGAAATGCTAATTTTTGGATGTGTGAAAACTTTTTAAATACCTAAAATCAAATTGCGCCAATTGTCGTCCATATTGATTAATATTGTTATATTTTTAGAATAACTTGAAGAAAAGGAATGAGTTTGGCTGGTCAATTAAAAATTTTCTGTGGACTTCAACTTGATCTAATTGGCCAGTACTTGTATATTTGTTATATTATCATCTTAAACAAAAATAATATAACTGGTACATATTGTAATCATCCTTGTGACGTCCACTGAACATAGGCCTCCCCCACGGCTTTCCACAGCGACCGGTTGTGAGCGGTCTGCATCCAGTGCGAACCTGCGTGCGGTCGGAATGGTCACCCATCCAAACACCGACCGCTCCGTAAGTTGCTTAACTTCGGTATTACTAACCAAAGCCACCACTGCGCTACAAGCGCGAATTAAAATAATAACACCTTTTTATTTCTTTAAAAGCTTTTCCCTAGCAATAATATTTAAATTATACGACTAACGGAAACTTCCCTATTGCATTTCGCTCAAGCTTTGTTCTTGACTCGACGTGTGTGCGTTTTACAGTTAAATTAACTTTATTGTATTACAAAGACAGCGAATGTAGGAACAATGTTTTGGCAATATGTACTGTACTCGCACATAACAGGCGTTATAAAGGATTTGGCAACTGGTTGCGGTCTGCGAGACAAATTTTTTTGTACATTAAATTGTGACTTTTATATTTATTTAGTATCAGGCCACATAATAATATTACATTAAAGCAAAACAGTCCCATACATCAAATACCTTATACACAAACCTCATGAAAATAATAAATTAAAAGTGTCATTACTATTTGAGTTTTAATTAAAATATATTTAGGGTAACCGTAATTTTTTGTGATTTCAGCATTTCACAATTAGGCATTCAAAAATTCAAAATTCAAAAAATTCAAAATCTTTATTTCAATTTAGGTCATGAAATGACACTTATGAACGTCAAATATAAAAATTAAAATAAATGTGCGAAACATGTCTCCTTATCTTTTGGGCCCTACCAGCGCTTCGAGACAGAACACAGACAATTAGGCAAGTGCTGAGAAGAAACGCCGGAACAAACTCAGTCACCACTAGCTGCCGTAAAATCAAAATCATCAAAGGTAAGTACATCAGTCGATGCAGGCTGGACGGACCACACATTCGTGTCGTTTAGATAGTCTTGAACCTTATAATAGCCTTTAGACATAAGCGTGTTTTTAACGTGTTTCTTAAATTTATCAACCGGCAATTCGACAAGATTGTGTGGTATATTATTAAAGAATTTTATACAATTTCCCATAAACGAATTACTAGTTTTAACTAATCTGAAGTTAGGAACGACAAGCTTGTGTTTATTTCTTGTGTTATATGGGTGAATGTCGCTTTTCTTCATGATATTATTTAAATTTTTACGAACGTACATTATATTGTCAAAAATGTATTGAGAAGCCACAGTTAATATGTTAATTTTCTTAAAGACCTCTCTCAGGGAGTCACGAGGACTAAGTTTATAAATAGCACGAATAGCTCTTTTCTGCAAAATAAATATGGTTTCAATGTCAGTAGCAGAACCCCACAAGAGAAGTCCGTAAGACATAATACTGTGGAAGTAACTAAAATATACAAGCCTCGCCGTTTCAACATCAGTCAGATACCTAATTTTTCTAACTGCAAAGGCAGCTGAGCTTAGCCTTCCAGCTAGGGCTTCAATATGAGGTCCCCACTGTAATTTTGAGTCAAGTGTAATGCCCAGAAATACAGTGGAGTCCATTAAGACTAGATTATTACCATTTAGTACAATATTTGGTGTAAGTTGCTTTACATTAGGCAAAGTGAATTTTACACATTTAGTTTTACTAGCATTAAGTAACAAGTTATTAGTGGTGAACCAATTCAATACTTTGGAGAGAGTATTGTTTACTTCGTCAAAATTTTCTTCATGTCTTTTCATTTTAAAAATCAAAGAAGTATCATCAGCAAACAAAACTATCTCACAAAGATTTTTGGAATGAAATGGTAGGTCGTTTACATATATTAGGAAGAGTAAGGGCCCCAATATTGAGCCCTGGGGCACCCCCATTTGAAGGGGGGCACCGGAAGAGTAGGTACCATTTATGTTAACTGATTGTATTCTACCTGATAGGTATGAACTTAACAACCTAGATGAGTTTTCCGAGACACCATAGTGTTCCAACTTAATGAGCAGTGTTTGATGGTCTACACAATCAAACGCCTTTGATAAATCACAGAATACACCTACAGCATCATGTTTGTCTTCAAAAGCATCAAGAATGTGTCTGATGAGTGCTACCCCAGCATCAGTTGTATTTCTACCTTTAGAGAACCCAAACTGTTTTTCGTGTAGTAAATTATTTAGTTTAAAATGGGAAAGTAATTGATTAAAAATGAGTTTTTCAAAAATTTTACTTATTGTGGGTAATATTGAAATTGGCCTAAAATTGCTGGGGTCACTTTTGTCTCCTGATTTAAATAAAGGTACATCCTTACTATGTTTCAATAAATTTGGAAACTGATTTTGATCAATACATTCATTAAAGATATAAGATAAGTAAGGAGCTATTAGAGGTATAATGGGTTTTATTGTGTCTATTGATATACCCGATTTATCCTCTGTTTTCTTTTGTTTTAGTTCTTTGAATGTTTTTATGATGTCTAAAGGACCAATATGTCTGAATTTAAAAGAGGATTCGCACCTATCAACACTCGAAACTAGTAATGATTTCGCCTGAAGTGAGCAAGAACTCAACTGTTTAGTCGTCTCTATAGGAATATTACAGAAATAATCCTCAAAAGCGTTTGCTACCTCATCATCGGATTTAATAAGTTTGTTATTTATTTCTAGACTAAATTTGTTATCATGAGATTTAGTTTTACATGTTTCTTTATTTATAATATTCCAAGTTTCTTTAATCTTATTACTAGACTTTTTAATTTTATCGCGTATGTAATTCGACTTTGCTACATAGCAAACTCTTTTGAAAATTTTTGAGTACCTCTTAACGTACTCATGAAACGATGGATCCTTTCTATATGCTTTTTTGTTATACAATTCAAACATTTTTTTCCTACTTGTATAAATTCCTTGAGTAGCCCAGTCACTGAATTTCGGTTTACAGTTATTAATAACTATTTTCTTTTGAGGGAAAATAATATCAAATTGTTTTTTAATTACCTGAAATAATTGATCATACAATTCACTAGCATTTTGTTTATCAAAAGGTATAAACGGTAGTTTATCACTTATAAGGTTTTTAAATTTGTCCTTACGAGATGCAGTGACCGGCCTGCATTTTATTTCAAGACGGGGTGAAATTAAACGGTTCTGTAGTGTAACTATCTGCCCGCAATGATCCGATTTGACAAAATTAATGATAGATTGTTTGATGATTTTACAGTTACAAAAAATATTATCTAAGCAAGTAGCTGTTGTAGGAGTTACTCTAGTGGGCTCAGCAAATAATGGAGTGAGGTCAAATGATTTAAAAATGCTCAAAAACCTAACGCGATGTTCCTCCGTAATATCTATTATGTCCACATTGAAATCTCCACATACAACTACTTTCTTTGTAGTTTTGCATATTTTATTTAACACAGTTTCCATTACAGATTCAAATAATTTAAAGTTTCCACTTGGGGGTCTATAAACACAGACAATAATGTAGTCGTCCAGCTCCGCACACGATATCTCAATAGTTCGCTCAATAGTGAGAGACACTATGTCTTTTCGCTCTTTAGATTTAAGTTTATTATTAATTAATATAAGTGTCCCGCCGTGAATTGCAGTCTCCCTAGTGAAAGAACTAATAAGATTATAATTATCTATCGATAGCTTCAGTTCATGCTGCTTGAGCCAGTGCTCAGTTATGCAGAGAACATGAATATTCATTTTATTTACAAATAATTCAATTTCCAAATCTTTTCCAGAGAAGCCTTGAATATTTTGATGTACTATATTTAATTGATTTGATTCTACAATTTCTGATAAGCAAGAGTTATCCTCTATTGTCTGATGTTCTAATTTAAATGATTGTTGGTTATTGGAAGCGATTCCAATGGTTGAATATTCATGTCAATAATCTGCTCAATAAAAGCAGATTTGGTAGCCAAGTTCTTGGCTGAATAATCAAAATAATTTGATAGCGACATTGCTATCTGTCGTTTGAAATAATTATTGACATAATAATATATCTCTCGTCAAATACACTTTGTTTTTAAAATAATTATTCATGTCAATTAAGTGGAATTTATTCACCTCATAGGATGTCAATTTGTGTAGTTGCAAATTAAGTTTATATCTTATATCATTTTCTTCATCTGGCAATCCACTACTATAAGGTAATGTAAACAATAGTGTTTTATTCACATTTAATTGTTTTAAACTGTCAAAGTATGTAATTAGGTTTTTCTTGTTCATATTACCTCTGTTTCCTATGAAAATAATTAAATCTGAATTTTCTTGAAACTCAAAAGAAAGCACTTTCTTAACTATTTCTGAATATGATGCCCCTGGCATGCAATGGTTGATCACATTTTGTCCCATGTAGTTTGATAATAAGTGGCCCATGTTTTTCCCAATCTGATCACTAAACAAAACTATATTTTTAACAGACTTGCTCAGCGATCCACTGGGTTGAGCACAAGAAGTGTTAACACTACACTTATTTCTAGTAATCTTATCGGTGAGTTGTGATGACTCAGACCCAGATATATTAATGGAGTTTTTTGAAATTATATGTGAAGAATTACATTCACAGGAAGCTATTATATTTGTCAAAGCCTGGATATGTTCACCACACTCCTTTTTTGTACAATTATAAGTTTCAGTCATTATTTTCAATGACTGCCTAAGTTCCCTAATTTGACATTCTAAACTCATCACATCTTTCTCATATTTACCTACATTTTGTTCTAAAATTAATGAATACATATCCAGTTCATCTCCAAGTTGTCTCCGCTCATTGATATATTTTACTTTTTTTTTTTTTTTTTTTTATTTAGTATGGGTTTGCTCTTGACTCCAGACCAAGCCAAGTGCGACTAAGACGGAGTCGAAGATGGAACGAGCTCGCCCAGAAGAAGCCTGTTCACTCTAACTTTGAATAGATTCGGATTATAGTCACTAGGAAACACCGACGCGGGCAGCGAGTTCCACTCTTTTGCCGTGCGCATTATAAATGTTGATGAGAAGCGCTTAGTTCTAAACAGCGGGATATCGACAAGGTAAGGATGGTATCCCGCGGTACGCCTTGAAGAACGATGGAAGAAGGGGGCTGGTGGTATAAGCTCATGGAGCTCCTTCGCACACTCTCCGAAGTAAAGCCTATAAAAAACTGTCAACCTGGCAACCTTGCGGCGATGGGCCAAGCTATGGAGCTTAGCATCTACCAGTTTGTCGTCACCTATTAATCTCTTGGCTCTGCGCTCCACTGAGTCTAGTGCTTCAAGTTGGTACTTGGCTGATCCATCCCAGAGGTGACTGCAATACTCCATGCAGGACCGGACTTGTGCTTTGTAAAGGGTCAAAAGCTGTTTAGGCGTGAAGTATCGCTTCACTCTGTTTAGGATGCCAAGTTTTTTAGCAGCAGTTTGTGCTTTGAGCTCAATGCTGGAGCCAAAGTTGAGATCAGCTGACAACTCCATACCCAGTAGCTCTAGACGGTCGGTGACAACAACAGGCGTACCCCGGAAAGTTGGAGTGAGTAGGAAGGGACTCCTCTTTGCCGAAAACAGACATGCTTGTGTCTTTTTGGCGTTGAAGTCGACACGGTTGTCATCGCCCCATTGTGAGACTCGGCTCAGGGTCATATTAGTCCGCTCGATCATGGCTTCCCTCGAAAGACGCACTTCATCCTCACCAGTCCCTGCACCGGACAGGTATCTCTCTGAAACTGTGCTGTCATCAGCGTATCCAACGATACCGGGCTGTAGCAGGTCGTTGATGTGCAGCAGAAAAAGCGTTGCAGAGAGAACTGACCCCTGAGGAACTCCGGCATCTATAGCCCTAAGGTCAGATGAGCAGCCATCTACGACTACTCCGATCGACCGCTCGCTCAGGAAGTCTGAAATCCAGCTACAGAAGTCAGCAGGGATGCCGAATGCGGGAAGTTTATTGAGCAAACCTGCATGCCAAACCCTGTCAAAGGCCTTCGAGATGTCAAGTGAAACAGCCAATGCTTCGCCATGTTTCTCGATGGCTTCGCTCCAGCAGTGCGTGACATAGACAAGAAGATCACCTGTAGACCGTCCCCGGCGAAAACCATATTGACAGTCGCTCAGGAGATCATTGTCTTCTAGGTAGGTCAGCAACTTACTATTTAAGACCCTCTCCATTACTTTACACAGTAAGGAGGTGATAGCGATCGGTCGGTAGTTAGCAGGGTCAGCACGGTTACCTTTTTTAGGTACAGGTTGCACATTGGCGATCTTCCAAGATTTCGGCACCTGTCTCAGCAGAAGAGAGAGGCGAAATAGGCGAGTTAACACGGGAGATAGTTCAGGCGCACAGTGTCTCAGAACTCTTGCTGGGATGCCGTCAGGTCCGCTGGCCTTATTCACATCCAGACTACACATCACCCTCCGAACCTCTTTGACATGAACTGCGATCTCGGGCATTGAGGAATCGCAACGAGGCATGGTGGGTGGGTCTTTGGAGCAGGAGTCCAGCTGGGAATTGCCCGCGAAGAGAGAGGCAAATAGATTCGCCTTCTCAATTGCAGTGTGAGCCAGCGACCCATCAGGTTTCAGCATAGGAGGCAAAGATGGACGGCAGAAATTAGATTCCACTGCCTTAGACAAGGACCAAAACTGTTTACTACCCGGAGGATGTGACGACAGCTTGGCTCCTATGCGTCCAACATGCTCATACCGGGCCTTACGTAGGACTCGCTTAGCGAGCTTAGCGGCAGAGTTAAAGGCTCTCTTCCGCATGAGCACTTCTTGCGCCCCGGCCTTACGATCGCGAACTTTTACCCAGGCTCGGTATGCAGACTGTTTGAGAGCCTCCGCTTGGGCACACTGTTTGTTGTACCAAGGTCGGGTTTTAAGGCCGAGAGGGACGTCGGAGAAAGGAATAAAATACTCCATTCCCTGCCGTATGACGTCAGCGACCGCATCAGCACTGATCGAAGGGTCACCCGACGAGAAGCAGACTCGCCGCCAAGGATAAGACGCAAAAAAATGCCGCATTTCATCCCAGTTTGCTGACTCGTATCTCCAAACCCTCCTCGTGCCTTTTGGGCCATCATCAGGAGGAGTGCAATGAGACACGGATTTCACCAGACAGTGGTCAGATGTGCCCAATGGGGCCGAGACTGAAACAGAGTGACTGTCCGGATCCGTAGCCAGCAGAAGATCTAAGCAGTTTGCAGTATGGCTGGCAATATCAGGTATCCGCGTAGCCTCTTTTACTAGCTGAGTTAGGTCTAGCGATAGCGCAAATTTGCGAGCTTCTAACCCAGCATGGTCAGTTTTCTCATACGGGAACAACCATTCTTTATGGTGGGCATTAAAATCGCCTAAAAAGATGAGCTTTGCTGTCGGGTAACGCTGCTGAGCAAGATCAGTCGTCTCAGTCAGGTAATCAAAGAGCCGAGTCGTCTCCCGGACACCACTGTGTGATCGATAGACACCGATGTAAAGACACTTCGCAGTGCCCGAATCAACCAGAATCCAAATAACGGAAAATCCCGGTCTTTCAAAGCAACGAAGACGGCGGCAACAAATGTCGTCTCGGACGTACACACAGACCCCTGCTTGCTTCAGGAACTTATGCTCAAGAGAGTAGCCCGGGTAGTTGAGGTACGCCACGTCCGACGGGGTTGCTATCTTTGTCTCCGTTAGGAAAAACAAGTGTGGCTTCTCGGTCTCAAGGTGGTGGTGGACCGGATCGAGATTTGAGTGCAAACCTCTGATATTAGTGAAGTGCACTTTAAGAGGGAGGAAGTGCAGCCGTTGTTTAATCCTGTTTTTCATTTTCTTTCGTTTCATAAGTGTGAGTGAAGTGGGTAAAAGAGGAAAGTAATCGAGGTACTGTGCATTATGCCAAGTGGTGCTCTTTGGCTGAGCTGACCTGTGGGGGACTAGTTTGGAGACTGCGGGGACGCCCGAACCCCCCCGAATGTGGCCACCGGGTCCTCCCATCCAGTCGCCAGCTGGCACGGTGGAGCACATCGGGATTTTTCGCGAGTTGGCGGGGCAGCCTTTCGCACGTGGCTGGCGCGTTACTTGGGCCCCCTACTGACTTGCGGTCGGCCAACGGCTGGCACCGTTCTTCGGATCCCGCTACCCTCCAGAACTAGTCACCCGGTACAGTGTTACCTAGAGACCAAGACCGGCTCAGCACAGCACTACTGAAAACCACACTCTCTCCCTAAAAAGGCACTGGCACTCCCACTCACCGACGAAACACAGCAAGCTGTTTGGCGCCGGAATCCGATGGGAGGGTGGTAGCTACCAGGCGGCACCTAACGGAGCCTACCACCGCTTTAAGGATCGTTCTGCCGCCACCACACACTAAGGTCTGTGGTGTCGTTGCCCGGGGTGGACCACTAGGAGGTAGATCCTTCACCACCCCAAAACCACTTTAGTGTATAAGGATTTTTGGTTTTTAATTAATTTTTTAGTTTTTTTTATGAAACGGTTTATTCTAACATATTTTTTGAACTTATTTTTGCTGCACTTAGTAATTCTTTTGGAAGGTGTGTCATTAGTTAAATCAATTGTCAAAATTGGTTGATTACTAGGTGCAGCTGTAGTCAGGCTGGGCGCACTACCAACCAACTTATCAAATAAAAGGTTGGTTTGGCTGTCTATTTGGTCCTGTTTCTCCGTCTCCAGCTGGTTGATTTGATTATGGGCATCACCAAGATCTTGTTCTAGAACAGATATGCGCTTTAGGTTCCGTTCATACTCCTCACAGCACTCACCAAACCCTCCTATCACCAATTTCAATTGGTCCCTTTCTTTGAGAAGCAAGTTATAGTTGGCGTGCAGCTCAGCCATCTCTTTTCTTAGTTTAGTGTTCCTATCAAACTCACCTAACATTTCCCTTTCATTACTAGATACTTATCGAAAAAGAAGATCTCTTGAACTTTCAAAAAACTTTGCATTAATGTTTATATTGGGTTACGATATTTATAGTATTTCTTTCAAATTGTGTAATGGTAAGAGTTAAAAGTGGATCTATTAGTCACATCACGGCAATAGATGTTTATTCGATTTAAAAATAAAATGTTTCTTGCCAATCTCATCTATCAGTAGCCCGAGCGGTCAATCAGTGAGTTGGACATGTTTACAAATTGTGTTTTTGGATTCCGTAGTTAAAAAACCCTTTTAGTTTTGTTAATTTGTTACTGAAAAATTGACTGAAAAATCATGGTTTTATAAGCCTTCACTTCACGATGCCCATGTGAGGTTCATGAATCATTGTTATAACCTTTTCCCTACATCTTTCGGGAACGACTAGTCTGTGCCCCCACATAACGCAACCTAGCTCTTCGTATAGTTCATGTTTCCTATTAAAGAATGGCTGTAAATTAATTATTTCACATTGCGTTGGCCAACCGTCTCTTATGTAACTTAATATTTTTGTCGTTTAATCTCATGATAATCTAACATCAAAGCATCTTGTACAAAATGCAAATATGTTTGCTCTGGTGTGCACTGTTTACTTAATTGTTTATCATATACTGGTAAACGAGATAGTCCATCCGCACTATTTTCATTCGTTCGAACGTATTCTATGTCAAATGTATAGGCCAATAGAATAATCGCCCATCTTTGCATGCGACTCGCTATCATAGTCGGTATCCCTGTATTAGGTCCAAAAATTGATACTAAAGGTTTATGGTCCGTTCTCAAAGTGAACCGGCGCCCGTACAAGTATTGATGGAACTTGTTGACACCGAATATGATAGCGAGTGCTTCTTTGTGTATCTGTGAATAGTTTTTCTCGGCTTCAGTGAGGGCGCGCGACGCATACGCCACCGGGCGCTGCCCGCGACCGCCCTCGCCGCACTGGCTCAGTACCGCTCCCAGTGTTGCCAACAAGGTGAATCTAAAACTTGCTAAACTGATGTTAAAATTTTGCCAAAATTATGCTAATTGCTTTATAATATTGCCAGAAAATAAGCTAACATTTTTCAATGTCAAATACAACGTCATTTAACTTTAAATGTTTATTAATCAACAAAATTTTGATTTATTCTACGTTTTAATCGACTATGTTACTAAATAAAATGTTAATATCTTCGTCTTCATCAGCAGGCTCGGCAGCTGATGTGCATGTAGACGTGGAAGCCTTATTCTCAAGACTATAACTCTCCTTGGTACCTATAGAGCGCAGTACGTTATCCGGAACTGTGTAAGAATAGCAGCATTTCCCTGCCCTCTTTAGGCCGAATCTGACGTATAGAATGGAATATGGTATATTGAATTAGATTTGTTGGGGAATCCCCGAAACACGCTTGAGAGCGTTTGACGTAAAGGTTACCCTTGCCGTTAAGTTGGCACCATCATCAAATATCAGACAGTGACGCCCTATCCAACTATAAAGAAGTACATCAACAATAAAAAAAACCGGTTAAGTGCGTGTCGGACCCGCGCACTGAGGGTTCCGTGCCACCCTTAACTGAATTCAGGGTCCACTTACTTTCACTTAACGAAAACATCACAATATATTGCGACAGCAAAAATAACTTTGTTTTTCATAGTGTTTGTATGAAAGACAAAGTTATATTTGCGGTTGATAAAAATGTGCAATATCTCAAAAACTGCTTGTTCGATTTCGCTCAAACCAATTTTCGTTGAAAGTTTATGTTGAGATCTACATT
>OY757272.1:8865803-9065560 GCA_963584085.1 Pyrausta aurata | reverse complement strand
GGGTATCACTTGAATAGAGCAAAAGCTTTTGTAACAGGAGACAGATTAAAACTTTCTTTTGTATGACACGAATGTCATGATTATAGGAAAAACCATAGGACACACCCCAATAGACCCCAATACACACGGACATACATTCTTTTGTAGTTGTTTAAAAAAGTAAGAGTGATGCATGTGTGCAGCCCGCTCACTTCTTCGGCGAGTTCGCGGCAGCCGCAACAATGTTCTACAGGTAATTGCCGATAGTGGGGACTGTCCACTTGTGGCGCATTTGTGTAGTGTCACTCTATCCCTTTTAGTTATTAAGTACTAACATTATTTGAAAGGTTTTCTTATTTTTGCTTTTTTACAATTTCACTTGCACCTCGCGACGTCTTTTGTTTAAAGTGACGCCCATTTTTTTGTCGTATGTGCATGCGTTTTGCGTTTCAAAGTGGTTAGGTGACAGAGACCTATACTAAAACCAAAATGTCGGTTGCGGTTTTCTGAATTACTAAACTTGTTTTGAAAATAGTTAGATACGGGATTGCTACCATGTACCTTATTATTTACTAGCTGTGCCCGCGACTTCGTCCGCGTGGAATAGTGACTTTGGGTAGAATTTTTAATTATTTAGGCTTATGATTTTACAAATAAGATACTTAAGTATAAGTACTTATAAGTACGCAAGATATAAAGTATTTATTTATGTTAATTAAAGTAAATTTTAGTACTCACTTATAATTAAAATTGGCCATTGTTAGCAATGAATTGTAAAAGTTTAGGTTTTATATAAAAAAACATAAGAAGTATTTAAGAAAAATAGTGAGACTTCGTCTAACTAAGACAACCATGGCTCAACTATACTACTTCCGCCTCCAAGCTTTGCACCCATCTTCAAGTCACCCTGTATTACTTAACTAAAACTAAAGGGCGGTATAGAATGCTTAGTAAGCTTTATTAAACTTATTTTGAAACAAAATCAGTATATTTATTATTACAACAATAAGAAGCAAGTAGTACATCAAAGGTGATCAATTATTATGACCATACCGATTATTTGGACGTTCACAATTTGTATTTTGATTAAGAGTTCCTTTGTCTTTTTGTACTTACTTATCATTAAAATTGGCTATTGTTAGCAATGAATTGTAAAAGTTTAGGTTTTATATTAATTTATTTATTATTTAATATATAAAAAAACGTAATAAGTATTTAAGAAAAATAGTGCGACTTCGTCTAAGACAACCATGGCTCAACTATACTACTTCCGCCTCCAAGCTTTGCACCCATCTTCAAGTCACCCTGTATTACTTAAGTAAAACTAAAAGGCGATATAGAATGCTTAGTAAGAAACAAAATCAGTATATTTATTATTACAACAATAAGAAGCAAGTAGTACATCAAAAGTGATCAATTATTATGACCATACCGATTATTTGGACGTCCACAATATGTATTTTGATTAAGAGTTACTTTGTTGTGTGGAAAAAATGGATCTAATATTCTATCTTATATTTTGGCAAGTACCATAAAGTAAAGTACCAAAAATTTCATTTAATTTTTACAAACCAATATGGAGGAAACACTACACATTTAATTAAAACACTTTACAGATTCATTTCCCACACATTTATTTAAAATGAAATAGAGGGCCTGACGTTTCTAATTATTATCAGCATCCGTGGTCACAGGTAGACCAAGAAACTACCATCGCTCATTAATAACTATTGACGTTCCTAACCATCTAGAAAAAGCTCATTGTGTCTTGAGATCTTGCAGTATGAGATGTTGCTTAGGTTGGTCTAAACATAATTATGAAGTGGTTCTTTGTTACATAAATAAATATAAATAAATCAGCTATTTATATTCTTTAATCTGCATGCCTATACTAATTGTTGATTCACCGATGTAGAAGATGCCACAGTCACATTCCTGTCTGTACTCCCCTGCATCTTGGAGAGGTATGTGATGTGACACTTGAAAGGTGGTAAAAATTGGTTAATCTTCTTGTTCAATTGTAGCGGGTTTGGCACGGGGTATGCAACAACCTTCCTTACATGTTGACAATCAGCAGCCAGGTTTTGGTTATCATTGCTGCCCCTTGCTCTCTGAAACAAAGTTTTTGTCGTGATAGCTATGTATTGGTGGCATTTCTAAAGACTGTGAGGCTAAGGTTGTGATCTGGATAAGAAATATTGTTTATTGTCTGCCTCAATTTCTGAATTATCTGAATATGAATTGTATGAGAGTAGATTTTCCAAATTCAACTGGAAGAAACTCTTCAATTCTTTCTCTGGAAGAAGAGCTTCACTTCTCATTAATTATTCTGCAATCCTACCAGTTGAATTTTTGGATGATTAGAGTTTAGATGAATAGGAAAAGCAGTAGGTAACATACTGGTGGGTAAAATTGTAAAAGTGATATCTACATACCGTTAATAAAACTTTGGTGTTACATTATACAGGTGATGGTCAGCAACAACAGGTGATACTGGAGAGACCATTGCAACACATCAGTGGCTTAATCCTTCACATGTGGCGTTGTTGCTATTATATTTACACAGGCAATTTTCCATAATTTCCATGCTTTCAATCATACTTTGTTTCACTTTGTTTTATTTTGATAGATTGAATGACTTGACATTTGTTTGACAATGACTTTAGACATCAGTTATTTGTGGTTATTTGAAGGTTATTTGTATCTGTGTACAATGGTCTATAGTTGAAAAAGTGACACTTGGCGCGTTTCGTTCTACTGAAGTTTGTTTTTAATATTTTTTTACATCGCACGGAAACTTTTATTTACAGGCATTGTAAGTATTCTAAATGTTGCTCGATGGTTTAAGCTACCACTGTTCAAAATTTCATTTAAATTGGTCCAGTCGCTTCGGAGTTTATCGCGAGCAAACATACAGACAAACAGAGAAATAAGAAATTTGAAAAAAATCTAGATTAGTCCCATTGCACTTCTTACATCCCCCTGACTCGGTTTTAAGCATTTTCTTTTATTGTACAGAAATTCGACCTCTACAATTTTATTATATGTATAGATTATCATTATCATCAGCCACCAAACAGGGTGGAACTTCAACTCCTTAAAGTATCTACAGGTTGACTTTGAAAACATTGGCAATATTTTAAACTAAGAACCAACTCATGATTTAGAGTCCCTTCCACATATTAAAATGAGAATCAAAAACTGGCCCCTAAAGCTTGGTGGGATTGGGCACAAGAACCCTAAAAGATAAATAAATATTGAAATACGCATGTATTATAATGATATATTGTTAATCTTTAATAAAGGGGTGGTATTTCTATAACAACTAAGTAATTAGCTCGCAAAATGAGCGTGTAGTGCATAACAAGTTTCAAACAATTAGTTTCTTCTTCACTATCTAATTAAGCTTGTTTATGTTACGCTGGCCAATTAGTAATGTGATATACCTATTTTTTGGTTAGTCATTAAGCTTGGGGTGTGATAAAACCTTTGTTTTGGTAGAAAGTAGAAGGAAAGAGGGGAAGAGGAAGCCCTAGAAGTAGTTATTTCGACTAAGGGCCGATTTTTCAATGGTCAGATAAAACTAAACAGACTGATAATACAGCGACAAAGTTTTAAAATGACAGTTACGTACGATTGTGTAAATGCCATTCTGAAGATGCTCTCCCAGTGATTTGACTGTCTGTATATCAACCATTGTTATATGGTTCATATATGGACTAATACCAAAATGCAAGTTGGTGGTCGTCCAATTTAATTTAATTTTTATTTAATTTAATCTGTGTGCATTTCAATTTTATTTTATTCAATAATTTTAAATGTATGTATGACTTAATTATGTCGAAAATAAATGAAAAATAAATAAACGAATAAATTGTAATTTGATCGACGAATATTTCTAAATTGACTATTGAAAAATCAGCCTTGAGTGAAGGAAAAAGTCAATCTCATATTATACCAAGAGGAAAGCAAACATAAAAAAGTATGGCGGTTACTCCACCGACAAGAGAGAAGAAGAAGAATAAAACTTAACGTGCGTATCCATTGAGTGAGCGGATCTAGATTAAGTTTAAAGTATATTTATCATTTAGTTACAAGTTAAAAACAATTGTAGAAACAAGATTCTCTTTTTGTAATACGATTGAATGAAAAACATTTCGTTAAACGTGTGCTCACTCAGTCCTTACAAACGGTCAGTCATATCTTTATAATGAAATAAGTTTGCCAATTCATTCAGTGTTCTTTATTTTGTCGAAACTCTCTTTAATTAGACCCTGTAATTTCAGATCGTCAAGTATCGTATTTAAAATTTTACTATAAATTCCTTGTACTCACTCAATCCACACGCTATTGAGTTTCTATGAACCAACTATAGATTCGCATTCCATTGTATACATTGTTTGAATTGGCTTGAAACAGGATTATTCAGCATAAAAACAAACCACTTTTATAGTGCATTCTTGAGTAAAATGGATCCCTAGTGCTCACTCCGTTCGCCAACGCTAAATGATTGAATAACTTTTTCTAAGTTAACACAAAAGAAATAGTGAACATATCATTTTTTTGTACAAAAATACCATAAAAAATTCGGCAGTACACAGTTTGATATTTCTATTAACTTTTGGAATATACGATATACGAAAGTTAACTTTTAGTTTAAATGACATAATAATAGGGTGTCTCCACGTGACAATCATAAGAGGACATTAAATAAGACTGGACAAATTGAGAAGGTTTAATTGTCACATTCAATAAATAAATATAAGTACCTATACGCCAGACAACACACCAAGTATTTTGGTGTCACGAGTACCATACAACGACTATGGCACTTATGATCATTTTTGCGTCTGCTGATTTGCATCTGTTATTATTTATAACTCAAAGCACTAATTTTTCAGGATAGTGTATACAGGGTGGTGTTTTGGTCAGCTACGAGCGAATCAGGGATGATAATATGAGTTATGCTTATTCTAAAGTATATATATGTTTTTAAATTTCATTAATATTTTTATTATTTATGTAATTGTTAATTTTTATTGTTTATTTTATTCCCTCAAGTGTGTGTTTACACCCAGCACCTAGCAAGGTTCCCGCTGAAAATCAGTGTCGTGGCATGCTTACCATCAGCTGTCACGACTTATACTGAGCGGGGTCCTTTTTGGGACACCTTGAGGTTCTATGTTTTTGTTCCGTCCAATTTATATTTTTTCATTTTATTTTGATATCTTTTGTTTTTGTTATTGTCCTTGCTATTTTTATAATAGCACCTCTTGTGTGAGAAATAAATAAATCATTCATTCATTCATTCATTAATTCATAAATTATATGCAAGTTTTATAAGAGGAAACTTTTTCACAACTTTCAAAAAAAAAACAATATTAATGGGGCAACTCGCACCCTCACGCGTAGCTCGCTCGTATCCACAAAATACTACGCCGTAACTAGTAAGCTACGAGTAGGCGACCTGATAGTTTTGACTCGCCTGCTATATCGTAATGAAAAACAGATTTTGTGGGTCTTTTCCATTTAAATAAAAATATTTTTATATATAAAGGTTCTGTTATTCACCATTCGGCTACAGAACCCCAAAACTTTAAACTAAAAACAGACCTACCTATTAAACAAAACCATTTCCTTAAGGCAAGTAAGCGAGGATGATAACTGCTTGATCGCGTGTAGTTAAGTCAGTTAAGTCCTACTATTTTGTCACGTGTAGACACCCTATTCCACGTCTTTCATACAAAATATGAAACTTTGCTTAAGTCTACAAGTAAATAGAAATATTGAACTGTGTACTGCCGAATTTTTTATGGTATTTTTGTACAAAAAAATGATATGTTCACTATTTCTTTTGAGTTAACTTAGAATAAGTTATTCAAGCATTTAGCGTTGGCGAACGGAGTGAGCACTAGGGATCTATTTTACTCAAGAACGCTCAATGAAAATGGTTTGTTTTTATGCTGAATAATCCTGTTTCTAGCCAATTCAAACAATGTATACAATGGAATGCGAATCTATAGTTGGTTCATAGAAACTCAATAGCGTGTGGATTGAGTGAGCACAAGGAATTTATAGTAAAATTTTAAATACCATACTTGACGATCTGAAATTACAGGGTCTAATCAAAGAGAGTTTCGACAAAATAAAGAACACTGAATGAATTGGCAAACTTATTTCATTATAAAGATATGACTGACCGTTTGTGAGGACTGAGTGAGCACACGTTTAACGAAATGTTTTTCATTCAATCGTATTACAAAAAGAGAATCTTGTTTCTACAATTGTTTTAAACTTGTAACTAAATGATAAATATACTTTTAACTGAATCTAAAGCCGCTCACTCAATGGATACGCAGATTAAAACTTAAATGAAGGAAAAGTGATGATGATGAATAATATTAAATTTGTAATTAAGTATGTACTTTGAATTGCTGTTTTGTAACTAATATGAAGTTCCATGCAATTCTGTCAGCGGCTAAACTATAAGGTACATGCATTCAAAGTTATTTGCATGTTGTGATTGGTATCACCCCAGCGGGTTTCGTATTTGAGATGCAATCTCGATACTGCTTTCCATCAACATAATTACCACAGATTTGGTTTGGGAACAGATTAAATTGCTTTATGATGGAAATACTCAATCGGTAAATTTACCTAAGTCGGATTGTTTGTCGGTTAAATTAATTATCTGTTTGGTTAATGGTTAAATACTCAACAATCCCGAAGGACGGTCTTTTTAAACATGAATTATTGACATAGACTTGAACCATTTTAAATCGAATTATTTATTCTTTGAATGCTCTTGCGAAATCCCTTGCTCAAAAATGCTCTTGCAAAGTGTGAGTGTAGCTGATGTCGTCAATCTTCTTCAAGCAATTAATTTCAATTAGTGTGTGTATGTGTATAACGAATCAATCGAATTATTTTTAAAGTTCTAGTAAAACCTTTTTAAATTAGTTTTTTACTTTGATGAAATGGATATATGGAGTAAAAAGGTATTTAAAGTCTATGAAATTAGAATATAATCTTTCTTTTATACAGTGTGTCCGGGATAGCTTTAGCGATAATTTTAGGTAAAATGTTGTCATTTTCGAGGTATGAAATTTCACGACGAGATTCCGTATAATCGTTGCTTTAGTACCTCTTTTGAAGTCGGCTGTTATTCAACTCGAAAATAATTAAAAGGGTAACGATCGTGGGAAGCGGAACATTTATTTTAAATCATTTGAACGTTGAAAATACCTACGTGATTGTATGTTTTCAGACCCATTTTTTGCGAAACAATTTAACTTAATTAAGCCAGTGTAATCTCTCATAGAATGTTGTATACCTACGTAACGTAACCTATGCGTACTTTATATTGTATAGGTTATTTGTTGTGGTTAATTAAGGTTATACATTTACTTGCACAATTCAAAATTTCATTGCGCAAAAACACGCAATGAAGCTTCGTTACAGCCTTAAAATTAGTCGACAAGACTTGTCGACTTGTTAGTATATTCGAAAAGTGAATTCCATGAGATAAAGCCGTGTGTTGGCGCTGCACACATTACCAGCATAAAAAAGTTACTAGGGTTGAACATAATAGATATTGGAAAAAAAATACGAAAAAATTTTATTGCAAATTTTTTAATACTTTGTATTATTAATCTGGAGCATTTGATTGAACGCGCTAATCTCAGGAACTGATGATCCTTTAAAAATAAGTGTTAGATATCATATGAATCGGGATCAAGGGAGATCGTAACTTAAAACATTACGCTACAGCCAAAAAAGAGTAAAATTCGTGAGCTTTTTCTCAGTGAGAATACCACGTGATGCTTGAAAGCCAAGGTTTGTTCTCTCTCTGTTTCCCTTATAATCTCTGTTAACTTATGTATGGATAAATTTATGTATTCAAGTATGTTTATGTCGCTTTGTTTTTATGTAGATACCTACATTAAGTAGTATTATAATATTATTTTGTTGTTTTTTTGTGTTCTTTTACGCCGCCTCAATCGTTTCTGCTTCACCCAATGGTTGACTGGTAGAGAATGCTTGAAGCATTAAGTCCGCCATATGTAATTTCTTTTGTCTGTGCTATAACGAATAAAATAAATAAATAATAATTAATAAAATCAAAAGTCGCGAAGTCGTGGGGATCCGTTATAAAAAAATACAAAACACAAAGGTTTCCCTTTGATGAGTATTTGACTACGTTCAATTGTCAGAGTGTTTGTTTCGCAAACGAACTTGAGTTAAGTAGGTATGATGTTTCATCTCACGAGCGCCCGCGAGCTATGCTAGTGTTGAATAAAGATTAGTACCTAGACCTACCTTATTTATTCTCTTAATGTAATATTATTTAATAGAACCAGGCGTTACTTTGTGGAAATCTATTATTAAGTAGAATTTAAGAAAATTATTTTGCATAGTTCAGGCAAATGTCAACCTCACCGCGGGCGGGTGGTGCATCCTGCATTTGCCTGAACTAATATTAAATGCGGTGACGGTTGGTGCTGTTAATTGCCTGCGCCGGCGTCGCTTGGCGGTAATTTAAAGCATAATTTTCTTAAACTCTTATTAGTAAATTTATTTTCAATTTTATGATTATACCTTTATTTATTAACTAGTGGTTCCCCGTTGCTGCACGGATATTTACGGGGGTAAATAACGGAACTCAAAAAATATAACAATTAATTAGAGCCTATGTGCTATCTCAATGTTTAAGCATCGTAAATTTTCATCAAAATACATACTACAATAATACTCGTGTGGCAGACTTAATAACATCTGACAGCAGGGTTGGTCACTTGCCTTGCAAAACTCCCTCCACCAATCCACACTGAGCACGCGTATGGCTCACACTTTGCCCAGCAGTGGGACATTTACAGGCTTACTTTACTTATATACTTTTTAATATCAAAACATTTTTATATTTTATTAGAATTTGGAAGCGTTTAAAGTCGGCCACATACTGCCATGTTACTAACCCGCATTTTTTTAAGGTTTTTGTGTATTGAGGATATAGAAATAAGTCTCGCGAACGCTTGTAAAATGTAACGTCTATACTCGAGCTGATTTATTTGAGCGACCTAATTAAAAATCAAAGTAAAAATAATTGGAAATGAGAAGAGGTTCGTCTTGATTGTTTATGAATACACAAATGTACATAAACACACCGAAAAGGTTCGCTTTATACGCAAATTAACTTACGAATTGGCAATGACTACATTGGTAGGTAGCTAATGTTTTGTGACGTATTTGAACAAACCTCAATTTTGTCGAGTGATACATTCATATTCATATTCATTTATTCACTTCATAATATAACAGCAGGCAATACATTTAGGCAAAACATGGTTATTATGATACATTATGACCTCAACGAGATATTCGTGATTTTTTGTATGTTAATTACAATTTTATTATTTTTTTATTACTAGGTACATGTCATTCATTAATTTTTCAAAAGTCATAATTCGATCATGCTAAATAATAATAATGTGGTTATGTCAAATTGAACTAGGTATAAAAAATTACAATCATATCAACAATAATTTATACTCAATAAAATAATACAATGTCAAGTCCAAATATATTAAAATTTGTCATTAAAATATTCAGTCATACTATAATATGCCTTATTAACTAACGAATAAATAAATATACCTATAATATAACTATACCTATAAATTATACATATAATAGATCTCCACGAAAAATATCAGAAAACTGTGTTTTATTCATTCAGAGTAACTATATGACATTGTATTTATGGCGGAGGATGAAACGTTTTACAGAGTGATAGGTTTAAAACATTGTTTAATCGACCGTAATTAAATTATGCTTTATTTGTTATGAGTTTATTACGGACACGAATTTTCTATTCACAAGATTTTCAGGTCGTGCGTTAAGTGACCTGTATTTAATGTTTCAAGTGTATTTGACTTAATCAAGTGAATCTGAGTGAAAATCCAAAGTTCTGCTACGAAATACAATTTAGGTTTATTGCTACTACCAATCGACTGAACCGAATTTTCCATAGAGTTATTGTGGTGATTTGAAACTATGATGTAGTTCGCTATGTTCAACTGACACACTTCCTTACTGTTTACAAAGCTACAAATAAATCATGCAAATTAATAAGAATAAACAATGAAAAACATTGTTTTTCTTTAATGTTGGGGTCGTAGGATTATTGGTGATTGTAGAAAACTATCCGAAAGATCGTTGGTAGGTGTTTAGTGCGGTTACGTCGTAGCATGTAGCTGCTACAGACAGTTCGTAGAACTCGTAGTTGTTTGCTACGAACACAAAATGGCGTTTGTGTTAACACTGCTCGTATATTTGACTTTCTTCTCCAACAGAAAATATTAACTTACAGATAGTAAAATATAAGGTAAGGTAAGGTAAGGCCTTTGTCCAGCAGTAGGATGCTCATAGGTTAGCTTTACTTTACC
This sequence comes from Pyrausta aurata, assembly GCA_963584085.1. Lineage (NCBI taxonomy): Eukaryota > Metazoa > Arthropoda > Insecta > Lepidoptera > Crambidae > Pyrausta > Pyrausta aurata. The sequence goes on along the minus strand of OY757272.1, from coordinate 9,055,136 downwards.
TTAGTAAAATATTATTAAATTTTTGTTTTCGTAATTGCTAAACATTTACCTCTATTTATCACAGCATATCTGCCATTTATTTTAGCAAGGAATGTTATTATGACCCGGAACAAGCGTCTTTGTAAGTAATAAAACAACATTATTGAAGTATGAGGCACCTTGAGGAAATGAGGTCATGAAAATACTGGATCTCATGTTTACTATTACCATTTATAGCTTCCTTTTGAATAAAAATCTCGATACAAGGATGCATGGAGTTATTATTCGATATTATGTATGTGTAATGCGCACAGCAGAATAGTGGAACTCTCTACCCGCATCTGTGTTTCCATCGGTCTACAACCCTGTTATTTTCAAAAAAAGAGTGAACAGGCTTCTTTTGGGTGAGCTCGCTTTATGGTCGTCTCTGTCTATGCCTTGTCTGGTATAGTCTAGCTAGAGACAAGAGCAAACCCATAACATATAAAAAAGAAGATCACTGACATTTTGGATGTAATTTTTTCGGGTTATATATAGGTGGAAGGCTTAAACATCCAGTTTACTTGTAGGCAAGTCAAAAAAAGGACCTAGAGGGAATCGCTTGTAACACAATTTTTGACTTCGTAACTTCTTTGGACTAGTTAGGAGGTGAACATATTAAAACTCCCAGCCGTATCCCTTGAGCCGGGAGAAGGGGAAGATTCAACATTTTGTTTTCAAAATGTCCGTGAACAAATGTCTTCATCATCATCATCATTATCAGCCAGAGGACGTCCACTGCTGAACATAGGCCTCCTCCATGGTTTTTCACAGTGACCGGTTGTGAGCAGTCTGCATCCAGTGTGATCCTGCGAACAAATATACATTTATACAAATATAATGAAATATAAGAATGAAATTGCCACTCTTTTATTCTCAGAAAAGCAATTGGGCTGTTGCTTTTACAGAGAGCTTACATTTATTGTTTCTATCTAACAAACAATGAATTAATATAAAAAAGTTACTGTCCTCGTATATGCACAAGACATTGCGGTATGTTTTTGCTAGTTTTTTTTAAATTATTTAATACATAGGATACATAAGAATGTAAGAACTACTATACAGACATCTTAGGCTTATTGTCACTAACCACTAGGTGCGACTAGGTGATAAAAATATTTTTATTGTAGATAGCCAGTCGCACCTAGTGGTTAGTGACAATAAGCCTAAGATGTCTGTATAGTAGTTCTTACATTCTTATGTATCCTATGTATTAAATAATTTAAAAAACTAGCAAAAACATACCGCAATGTCTTGTGCATATACGAGTACAGTAACTTTTTTATATTAATTCATTGTTTGTTTCAGGTTTATACCTGCAAAGTGCGAGTTAGTCATGCCCACGCGGGTTTCGTACCACGCGGACTAGGTAAACAATATAGGTTACTATTTCAAGTGCGTACCTGATGCCATTATTGGTATCGTGCAAAAAAGGGATAAAATGAGTAATCCCCCTCAAGCTTTCGCTTTCGCGGTTCTTGATATATAGCCTGGTGACAACATACGGATGGACAGAAGGACGGACAGACAGTAAAGTTATAGTAATAATAGGGTCCTGTTTTAACTCTTGGGTATGGTACCCTTAAAAAATAATACTCAGATAATATTCCTTGTCAGATATTAAGTACCAGAGCCAAAAGTATGTGTACACTTAAAAGTATGGGCAAATTTATTCAAATCAACAGATTATTTTATTATTAACAACGTAATACGAATCTTTTAAAGAAATTACATAGCTCACTCAAATACTCCCGGCCACGTTTTAAGTCAAACAAAACTTCGTCGATTGTTCAAATTTGTCCCGAGACTTCATTTATATTTTATGCAATCAAAATTAATTGACTTGTAAAGTGATTTGTCTCTAACAAGAAGAAGTTGTATTATTACGACATATACAGAGTGGTTTATTTTTGTTTTAATAGTGTTTTGTCACCATACAAACTTAATAATATAAATTGCACTTGTAAATAGACAACTGTGAACCTGTGACAGACGAGGAATTGAACCCCGGGTCTTACGCTAACCGGGCGTATGCCTATACCACTCGGCCACCGTCACATTAACAAGCCTGTTGAATTTTGCAAGTGCTTTTTAACGCGAACATCAAGCGTGACATCATCAATGTTGCGAGATTGCTCTCACAATTTCCAAAGGAAAATATTTTTACAAATATTTAAACAATCACTTAAGATGACGAAAGCCAATTTATAGTTTATTTTTGTTTTTATAGTGTTTTGTCACCATACAAACTTAATAATATAAATTGCACTTGTAAAAAGTCAACTGTGAACCTGATATACAGAGTGTAAAAAAAAGTACGAGCCAAATTCAAGGAGGTGGTTATTAATCGAGAATAGAATACACAAAAAATAAAAAATAAAAATTTTAAAGAAAGTAATAATAATAAAAAAAATTAAAGATTTTTTTTATTTTTCCTGTATTCTAGACAACTCTTAACCACCCCCTTGAATTTGGCTCGTACTTTTTTACACCCTGTATAGAATTTTAGGGATCCGTGGACATTTTATCTTAAACCTACTCTTTTTCTTCCTTATACAGTGTGTAAAAAAGGAGGAGCCAAATTAAGGGGGTGGTTAAGAGTTGAGTCTTGAATACACGAAAAAAAAGAAAATTATATAATTTTCTTAATTTTTAAAATATTTTTCCTGTATTACAAACTCGATTGACAACCACCCCCTTGAATTTGGCTCGTACTTTTTTTACAACCTGTATAAATAATATGACAAGAGTACAAGTGACACTGAGCCCGCGTGGTGAAGTATTAATGGCTCAAACTACCTCATAGTTGAGGTAAGGCTTTTGCCCAACAGTGGGACGTTACAGGCTAATTTTAATTTTACTTTATACATAATTCTAATGTAAAAGGTAATATTGAGTCCTGTAATGTAATGAAAAGGAAGGAAAACCTTTTATCGGTAGTTTTTCCCTCGGCACTCTGAAAGAATACAAATAGATCATTTGTCCGTAAACCGCTAGTCACTTTCGCCCTGTTTCTTACAGCCTGAAAATGGTTAACTGTGCGTCGTTTTTTTTGCGTTTAAGATATTATGAAATTGTATAAAATAATAACAATTAGACATGACGGGTGTAAACGCGAATAAAAACTTATGAGTTGACTCGTGACCACGGCAGTTGCAATACAGCCGAAACGTCGAGCAGTGAGTAATACCAACTCATAAGTTTTTATTCGCGTTTAGACCCGTCATTCATGTCTAATAGTAATTGTGTATAATAAGTTGTCGAAGAATTATCGTGAAACCTTTAAGGGTGATTCTATCTCCGACAAAAAAATGTGACGTCATCAATTCTTTGCAGAACCGAAAATAACAAATTGGACTACGTTCACTATTTTTAAATGTACAAAATAAAAAGTCCCCATGGTCACCGTCATTAGGATAAAATAAATATTTTTTTTTCACTACAGTAAAATGCGTCAACCCTAGCCACCTTCTCACTTAGCCTCTTAACACGTTCCGGGGCACAATTCCAGACACAATAGATGTTTCATTGTTTTCACGCCTGTTCGCCTAGCGTTCACTCTCCCGGAACGTGTAAAATGTGAGATGAATTTATTGAAAAATTGTTTCGACAACCTATTTTCATTCTTTAACACCCGTCTTTGTCGATTAGGAGTTGATCCATCAGGTTGTGTAAAATAAAGGAGAAAGAAACTGATTGTCTTTTTATATTTATTGCCTTAATTTTACTTGTGTTAGATATTTTATTTGCATCTTAATAAATATTTTACCTGCATGTCAATGAAATCAATGATTAAAATTATTATTTTTGGTAAATTGGATGGTATGTAATAGATCATTTAATTTAAACCATACCAAAAAAAGCACTACCAATATCATATAACTTTAAAGATACACAGTTAGAAACCGCAAGCACTGCCACCTTATTAGGAATAGACTTAGATAGCAATTTAAATTGGAAGCAACACATCCAAACATTATCGAAAAAAATGTCTTCCTTTATATACGCCCTACAACATCTTAAAAGAGTGTCCGATTTTAAAACTGCTCTCACGGCTTACTATGCATACGCGCACTCACGACTCTCGTATGGATTGATTGATGGACAAGAATTACCCCTTAAGATAATTGATAAAGTTGACAAAGCCTTTATATTGCAAAAGAAATGCATAAGAATCCTAATGAATGTGGACCAGATGGATTCATGTAGACCTTACTTCATAAAACATAATATTCTAACTCTCACTTGTATCTATATATTTGAATGCAGCAAATTTGTTAGGAAACACTTTAATTTATATTCTCCAGTTAAAGATTTTAAAAGAAATAATCGATATCAAAACAAGCCCAAAATTCCCTTTTCCAAATTAAAACTATTTTCATCTGGTCCTCACAGTATGTTAATTAAAATATATAACCACTTGTCTAATGTCATTAAAAACTCTGAAACACCTATGCTTTTTAACAATACCCTAAAGAAAATGCTAATACATAAATGTTATTACAATTTAAAGGAATTCTTTGATGATACGGATAAATAAAACTTCATAATTTAATGTTTTAATTTAACTCGTCAAGCATGTGTGAACGAGACACAATAGAAATTCCATTATTATGCGACTCCTGGGAGTCGTTTGATACCTGACTGATTAAGTTAAATATGATAGTAATTAAATTTAATTCTATGCGACTAGCGTTCATTGTTGTCATGCCCTTGCAGGGCGTCACATGTATACCTTTGTTGTAATGTACCAGCTTAAAATGTAATGTGACTATGAGCAATAAATGATTTGATTTGATTTGGTTTGTTTAGGGCAAACCCACACGTATCACAACCACACCACATCGTAGCGTCAAAATGTGGTCAAGCAGTGGTAAGTGTGAATGGTGTCGCTGCAGTTTTTTGTAGTTGCGTTGTATCACACCCCGGACACTCGGAAGAAACTTTTCATTTTGGCCATACATTGACAGACGGCGTGTTGCACAGATGCTGCGTTTGTGTGCGTGCTTTAAGGGTTGACAAAGTCTGTTACACCGGTCATAGCTATTTTCACTTAAATAAACAGATACCTAAACAACGTAATTTACTTTAATTTAGTAAACAACGTAACGAGTACTAATTTTCGTAATGTCATATTCACGTGGTATTGTGGAGAAATAAAAAGATAATATCTACCTTAGCAACACCTAATTTCACTGATCACATAAATATTTCCTAACTACACATTATTCTAAAGAATGTTACTTTTACCTAACGTTTTTAAAGTTGTTATCTGTAACTGAATAGTTAGAATAGGTTATGGTTGCATATTTTGTATGAAGTTAACTACTTACTGTCTCTCATCTTTTGAGAAAAGAAAAAAGCTTCTATCGGAGTCATTTCTCGAGGAAAGACACCCGTACACTGCACAGTACTTAGGCATCTCTCGTACACAAAACTTTGTACTTCCGTTAACGTCGCAAACATGCGCGTGCCATGCCCGCTAGGCGACCGCATAATGAGAACCCTAATTCCGGCGCGATAGTGAGGTAAGTCAGACTAGGGAGGGGAGGTGAGTGTCCGTTCTGTATGTAGTACTATATATATTCTGTGGTTGTATTTCCGACATAATCGATGTGATTCAGTTTTTTCTCGGCCACTAGTTCTCGGTGTCACTGGTGGTTGTGTTGAGGTTGCGATGTCGTTGCAATGTCGTTGGTATCACACAAGGGGGGACTCCTTGTGTGATACCAACGACTTTGCAACTTTCGAACTGTTCAACTGTCGAACCTAAAAAAAGATTTTCGGTGCATCTGTCGCACCTGTCAAAATCGACGTGGGTGGTCTTCCGTGATATCGATATCATTTAAATGGCGATAATTCCAAAATTTTGTGTGCAAGATATATACAAAGTTTATGTTTTTGAAATCTGTAGTTTATAAGGTACGTAGTTAATATAATTTATTATGCTTTTATCTACAAATACATTGTTAATTCTAAGGTGAAAGTAGATTGACTGCAAAATGTGGTATGTGTGAATGATCCTATTCATTTTCAATGCAAATTATACGCCCGACCACGTGGTCTGGTTGTGGTACGTGTGGGTTGGCCCTAACTCCATAATAGAATATTGCAGTGTTATTTTGGCTCAAATTAATACTAACGCTCCTCACTCCCTAGGCACGAATTTTAGCTTTTAATGCGTCTGCAAACTAAAATTTCATTACTACGTAAATATTACTCTTTGCTTTTTGAGATGGTTTTAAATATTAACTTATGTATTTTGAGAGCCATGAATTTATCAAGAAACTTCAATTATCTAATTTTTTAAGAACGTGACCTCACATCAGCTCGCTTTATTATTTAAATTGATTCATCCCATTTATTCGCACGATAAAGTACAAATAAAATACTCTCTAGTAATTAAGTTCAGTAAAATTGTGGACTCAACTCTTTTAAAAGTGGCACCGGGTCCTCGATAGTACATTGACTGCAATCCATTTAAGCGCTTAGTCCAGACTGCCTAGAGGTATTTACTATGTAAGCGTTGGGCTATTTAGATTTTAACCACTGTATCCACAATATTCTAGAAACGCAACGACTAAAACTCAAACTAAAGTATGTGAAATCCATAGACAATGTAGCGGGGCCATCAAGAGGTCGCTACTAAATTGTTTAAAGACTTACACTTTGTAAACTATGGAAAAATTTGTATTTTTCCATAAAATTATCATCCCTTCCGACGGGAATATTAATTTTATGTATTTTTTCCATAAAATTACTATCCCATTGGAATAAAACGACAAGAGCGAGATGTCACTAGCAGAAAACTGTGTGATAAAATGAAATGCGAGATGCGATGTAGCAGAACCGTTTTTGACGGCTGTCAGTCAGCTTAGAGCCCCATGGAGCCTCGCCGAAAATTTCTTTCATGTGTTTTTTTATAAATTCAACTGAAATTGTTTATAATTTTTTAGAAATAGTTTTCCTGAAACATGGTGACTTGATCGGTGATTGATTGTTGTTCATTACAGCAAAATAACACCAACAAAAATTCATTTACCAGGTAGATTAGTCCGAATCGAAGCTTCTTAATAAACAATTTATATTTACCAATGCGCTTCAAATTTAAAGTACGTAGTTTGATTATTCTATTCTATAAACGTTAATTTACGTAAAAAAGTAAAGACAGAATAACACAGGTAATGCACGTCTACGAATATTCGTCTAAAGAAATAATTTTTAGTATTACACTAGGGCTGCATGTCCGATATTTTGTGTCCACTGTTTATCATATAGTAAACTAATATGTTTAACCTAAGAAGATAGGAATAAATCACCTGGACGAAAGGTAAACTAAGTAATTTTAAGTTACTAGTTTTGTTGGCAGCCCCAAACATAATATATTTATGTTGGCGCCTTGCGCAACCAGCTTTTTTGTGAGGTTGGTAAAACTGGCGCGTCCCCGCGCACTTCAATTGTTTTAATACTCTCTGTAAATTTGTCTTCACTCTAAAATACTTGAATAAATAGTTTATTGTTATAATTGGGCCATCTTATTTATTTGAACGTAAAAGAACCGTTCAGTTTTACTTACTAAAGTTAGTTACAGCCATCAAAAATCGGTTTCGTTTGACAGCTTTTGCTTCAAATTCAAATTCAAAATTCAAATTCAAAATCTTTATTTTAATTTAGGTCATGAAATGACACTTATGAACGTCAAAATATACAGTGAAAAAATTAAAAATAAATGTGCCCTGAAAGGGCCGAAACATGTCTCCTTATCTTTTGGGCCCTACCAGCGCTTCGAGACAGAACACAGACAATTAGGCAAGTGCTGAGAAGAAACGCCGGAACAAACTCAGTCACCACTAGCTGCCGTAAAATCAAAATCATCAAAGGTAAGTACATCAGTCGGTGCAGGCTGGACGGACCACACATTCGTGTCGTTAAGATAGTCTTGAACCTTATAGTAGTCTTTAGACATAAGCGTGTTTTTAACGTGTTTCTTAAATTATCAACTGGCAACGCCAGAAACATCTCGAGTGAAATGGGTCGCTTTCTCCCCTTGTATAACAATCTACTATTTATGTTTTTTCTGACCAACTGCTGTCAGTTGTTTAGTGACTATTATTTATTAATCATTGTGTCTTCCGCTTTGAAAGGGACATTTACTTTTGGTTTTAGCCATTGCGGTACTACATGGCACGTAAGGCACTTAGTACTTAATGGCACATATTCAGCCTTTAGAGCACATTTTCTATATATCTCACGTTCAGCGCCGTTGTTATAAAGTGAATAAGTGAATTTTGTATTTTGTAGTAGGGCTCCAAGCCTCAGTACGGTGATTCGATCCATCACACCAGTAATTACATTTTCACCGTTTTAGGGGCCTACTATGTATAACTTAGTCTGGGTTTTCATATTTAGCTGTCCTTGTCTCTCATCCGAGACTGAAATAGTGAGAGAAAAGATGACTATATCCTTCTTACTAATATTATAAATGCGAATGTTTGTGAGGATGAATGTATATTTATTACTTAACTAGCTGTGCCCGCGACTTCGTCCGCGTGGAATAGTGACTTTGGATAGAATTTTTAATTTATAGGCTTATGATTTTACAAATAAGATACTTAAGTACGCAAGATATAAAGTATTTATATAGTACATTTTAGTACTCACTTATCATTAAAATTGGCCATATTACAACAATAAGAAGCAAGTAGTAGGTACATCAAAGGTGATCAATTATTATGACCATACCGATTATTTGGACGTTCACAATTTGTATTTCGATTAGGAATTCCTTTGTTTGATAGGATAATATGGTTACTTTACTTTTAACTACTACTTTGCCACAAAAAAAACTACTACTTTACTAACATTTTACTTTGTTGTGTGGAAAAAATGGATCTAAATATAAATTTTTTCATGGCACTGTTTTGTTATACTTTGGCAAGTACCATAAAGTACCAAATATTCATTTAATTTATACAAACCAATATGGAGGAAACACTACACATTGAATTAAAACACTTTACAGATTCATTTCCACCCACATTTATTTCAAATAGTTTCGCCTCGGCCCCGTCCCGCCTTAGCCTCGGCCCCATCGAACGGGATAAAAAGTATCCTATGTCCTTCTCCTGGTACTAAGCTACCTCCCCACCGTTTCGTCCCGGTCCCGTGCTACCCCAGCCCCGGCCCCGTCTAGCGGGACAAAAAGTATCCTATATGCAGTATCTTATGTCCTTCTCCTGGTACTAAGCTACCTCCCCACCGTTTCGTCCCGGTCCCGTGTTACCCCAGCCCCGGCCCCGTCTAGCGGGACAAAAAGTATCCTATATGCTTTTCCTGATTCTAAGCTACCACCCCACCAACTTTCAGCCAAATCGGTTCAGCCGTTCTCAAGTTATAAGTGTTGTAACAAACACGACTTTCTTTTATATATATATATTTTCTGCCTACCCCCTAAGTCTATTGGCGTGATTATTTCTATCCTAGTTTACTCTCCAAGTGATGCTGAGTCAAATAAAATAAGCCCCATCAAAATCGGTCCAGTAGATTCTGAGATTAGCCCGGACAAACAGACAGACAGACAGACAGACAGACAGACAGACAGACAGACAGACAAAAATTTTAAAAATTGTTGTTTTGGCTTCTATTACGGTAATTAAGACCCCCTGTAACAATTTTTCATAAAAATCTTCAATGTACAGAAATCGATCTTTTACAGTCTTATTATATGTATATATAGATTACGCAAAAACTACTCAATAAATATTGATGAAATTTAGTTTATTTAACGTTTATGCAGCTAACCACCATATCGTTGGCTAGTAGCCTACACCTCAGCTCTAACTTAATAAGACTTAGGTACTTAAATTCTCAAAACTTTATCTAGTGCACTATCTAGTGTATCTTACTGAAAGGTTGGTGTAATGTAAGCGTGATTAACTTGACAATGCAAAGGGATAAGGTTAGATAGATAGATACGAGTAGATAGATAACTCTTTATTGCACAGAAAATTAGTGAATTTACAAATTTATTTAAAGGAAATGTACAATTTAGGCGGTCTTATCGCTATAAGCGATCTCTTCCAGACAACCTTTGGGATGTTGTATACTAAGGATATAGTGATGAACAGTTAAATTAAATAATTAATCCAAAATGTTAAGTGTTAAGTATTACAGCATACGTCCTGATATTCATTGATTTCGTTAATTCGCAGAACTAGTAAAGTCATACGTATAGCAAAAAAAGGTTTGGTTGACTGGTAGAAAATGCTTTAAGCATTAAGTCCACCATCAGTACTTTCTTTTCTTCGTGCAATAAAGATTAAAAAAAAGAATTGGTTAGCTTTAAAATCATTCATATGTTTGTACACAAGGTTCTCATTTGATATATTATTATTTCTAACTTTAATAACTAAAATATTGCACATTCCTCGATACATTTGCAGTCACATGGGGCCAAAAGAGAAATAAGTTTGCGTCGTATTTTACATTTGTCGTTTGAACTGAGTCATAGATAATAAATAGCACGGTCAAACACCGCGGGTCTCTTTATACAACCGCAGACAGAATAACTTTGCGCAAAATATTTGCCATGTCCCTTCCATTTACAAATTCAATTCGAGGTTCCGTCCCTACAAGTTTGAACAGAGATGCAATAAGGGAATAATGTGGAAATAGAATTTTAAATTACAAAACCTTACTTACACGTAACCAAGGTCCCAAAGAAACTAAAGTGCGTTTTTCTTGCTTGGCGAATATTGTAAACAATCTTGACATGCCCTGTTAACAAAATGATATGTTTTTTTTAATCAAATCATCATCATCATCATTATCAGCCATAGGACGTCCACTGCTGAACATAGGCCTTCGCTACAGCTTTCCACATCGATCGATCACAAGCGGTCTGCATCCAGTGTGATCCCGCGATCTTTACAAGGTCGTCTGTCCATCTTATCAGTGGACGTCCTACGCTGCGCCCTCGGTCGAAGGGTCTCCAATCTAGAACTTTTCTGCCCCAACGGAAAATACATATGCTTTTAAAAATTATAAAAAGGATGTTTACAATTTTGGTTTCGAAGTCGGTTTTAACTTTTTTTGTAAAAGTGAATGTTTCGTTATTCCCAGTTATAGGTAGGAAAATAATTTATATTTACAATAAAAGCGATCCGAAAATTCGTTTGCCTTTTGATGTTCAGTTAATGCTTCCAAAATATACGAGGGGTGTTTTAAATATTAAAATCAACGAGTGTATTTCAATAAAAAACATCTTCAAGTCTTCAAAGCCTTCTATTATTGAAATTAAGTACCTTCCTACACAGGTTCTTACCTACTTACAAAGTCATAAGCTGTTTGAACAGAAAATTTTCTTATGATAGAATTTAACATGTAGTCTTACCTTTCAGCCGTTTCTATTTTCATTATTTGATTGGTAATAATTAGGTATGTAGTAAAAAAAATAAACCCTAGAAGTTATTTACTAATATAAATTGCACTTGTAAAAAGCACCTGTGGTCCTTGTTAAAAGGAACCTGTGTTCCCAGTCTGTCACAGGTTCACAATTGCTTTTTACAAGTGCAATTTATATTATTAAGTTTGTATGGTGACAAAACACTATAAAAAAAAACTATAGTTATTTACTGATATTTATTTATTGGAGAAGTATTATTGTGTGCTTTAAAGAAATACTAGGTACCTAATGACAGAATGACTATTTTAATGACCATTGATCAAGGTATTTTTTCTTTAAAACACACACAATCGTAAATATTCAACCCCTGGTAACGTAACTTTACCATTACTGTCGATGAAGAAATTGGGCCTTAGGGAATTGACGTTTAGGTGTCAGGTTTTCATCTGCGCTCCAAACACAAGTTAAATGTATGTTATTATAACACATTAGTTTATTTTATGTTTTATGGTAATGTTTATTTAGTTTTTGTAAATATTGATTAATTAGTAACACGGTATCTGTCCTTTCATGTGGAACTTCTATTCTTTCATGTGGAATGAGCGGCTTACGAAAAAGTTCATAAAAACATTTCGGCTTAGACCCGAAGCTGTAAGTTTTCCGTAGCTTTTCGAACCGTACCCTTGGGCTACTACTTATCCGATGAGAGGCTTCAGTCAATAGTTAACTTGTTCTACAAATATGATTTAGCGACTAATGTACGTAATAATATGTTTAATTTGAACAACTTTTTAGTTTTTTTGCAATAAAAAAATTAAAATATCTGTAATAATAATAGATGGCATGGCATTTACATAAATTATAATACCTATCTACTGTGTTTATACTGCTTAAAGTGTTTTTTTTTAGTTGCGTGTGTGGGTAATTCTTTAAAACCTTCTCCTCCTTTAATTACTTCTTATAAAAACAAACTTACAAAACTTACTCTTTATCTTATTCTAAGGTAGGTATATATTAAATCAACATCTCTGCTCCATCATTTAGAAAAAGTGCAAAAAAAGTCGGCAAAAATGTACGAAATTATTTTACCTTACCAAAAACCCTTTGAACTCAAAACAAACAAAAATATCGTGATCATCTATTAATGGAAAAGGGTTGATCCTTATTTATCCCTTGGTTTTTGTTTGTTCATTGTTTCACCCCTGCACTTATCAGTGTTTCTGCACATGGCATAACCCAAAGGCTCAAATTCGAGAGATAAAACATTTTTTGAAAAGGTTACAAAATCATTTTAACACAATTCCTCACTCGATCACTACTTAGCAACGTTAAGTGACTCATCTACGCTCACGGGCCGAAATTTTGTATGGAAATCCATCACGGCCTATGAACTGTTATAAAATTTGAATTTAGAAGATGCACTAAAGAGGTTATAATTCAAAAATCAAGATTCCAAGATCGAAAAGGCGTCTCATCTGAAGAGAAAAATAGAAAGTGTGGGTTCGAACTCAGTAATTTGGCTGCATGACACCATATTTATTGTACGTAGCAAATGATATTTTCTATCAAAAAATTATAAGCCAGTCTGGTCTTTTTTCAACACAATATGCCATTCACGAAGGCGCGAATTTTTGATTGAGGAAAGCTTGGGGTACGGGGTGTGTGGCATATATAAAATATGAAATAATAAATATTTAACAAATATTCATTATAATATTACCAAATATTGTCAAAAACTTGCACTAATGTACTTTATAGGATTAGAACGAAAGGCGGCGCGCGCCTTCGTGGATGACACGTACTATAAGAGTATCTCTAAAATAGTCTGTTAGAGTAAAATATCACATAATTATTGAATTGAAAGTTTGAATGGCTTTTCACATTAAACCTACCTTCTCCTCTTATGATATAGAAAAAATATAGTCCGTGACAAAGTGAGGACAAATGTCGATAAAACGGATTTTTACTGCAATTTATCACCACATGTCGAAGGGTTTTGGGCAGGTAAAATATTTCCGGTAGAAAATGATCGAATGGACTGATCTGAGTTTATTACGAGGTGCTACTTTTTCTATAAATATTAATTTGATCTTTTCTGTGGTTATTGTACGGGTGAGATTACGGCCTAAAGCATTATCAACTTCTCGTACTTGTTTAGATCGTTCACTTTTGCTTTTCGCAGTTAATATTAGGGGAAAATATCTACACGAAAATGCTTTCTTACTATCACGGGAACCAGTTCTATGAATAAAAATGATTTATTATAACATACTGGAATATATTCATGTAATCAGTTTATGTGATTATTTTTATTGGAGCAAAGAAAATAATCACGGAGTCGTTTGCTCTATCTTACACATACTTTCATTTATTTCAAACCATCGCTCGTGATTTTTGGTGTAGATATTATAGTAAAAATAAAACTGAAACTTTGGAATTCTTATTTCATAAGAGCTTCATTTTTGACACTTAAGAATTTAATTTTTTAACGGATTATTACGTTTATAAAGTCTTAAACATTATTTAACACGTTCCGGGACAGTGAACGCCTACAGGCGTGAAAACAATAAAACATCTATTGTGTCTGGCTGGAGTAGTGTCCCGGAACGTGTTAAGGACCCGAGTGCACCAATAGCAAAGCTAAGACGAGATAAAGGTCATGTTATTTTCTTACTTTATATGTACCAGTATAACATGTACATTTGTAAGTAAAATCAATCAAGTTCATTTCCAATTCTATATAAAAGCACAAAATTTAGTCAGAAGATAGAGTGCCTCGGTGGCGCAGCGGTTAGAGGGTCGCATTTTAAAGCGACAGCTGCGCCAGAGGTCCTGGGTTCGATTCCCGGGTCGGGCCAGAAAATATGTACCTGTTTAGAAATTCTCAAGGAAGCCCGGAGTTTGGAAGTTGGCGGTGTTTCATCCCCGTGCCTCGGAAAGCCGTTGGTCCTGCGCCTTTTCTCTCTCCGGTCGTGTCAGATTGCTGTCCCATCGGGATATGAGAGTGAAAGGAATAGAGAGTGTTTGAGAGTTGTGCACTATAATATGTCCCGCGCAGTCGGTTGGTCCTTGTGACTGGCCACCGTAGTCGAAATCGGCTAGGGGGACTATCATTATCTACTGTCTAAATTATGGGCTCTATTTGTACCAACCACTTTGACGGCCCATTCAAATAAGGCCTGCAAAAGTCAAATTTTATAGGAGAGCGTTTTAAAGTTTCAATCTGGTGTCGTTAGCGTTATATGACCCAGTTTTTACATCGATAGTTATGGTAAAGTTACGTTACCAGCGGTTGAATATTTACGATTACCGAATCGAATACCTATACCACTGCTGAAATTTGCTAGTGCTTCTTTTATTGCGTTGATTGCGTCAGCTCATCAATGTCGCGAAATTACTCTCTCAACATCCTAAGGAAATGTTTTTGCTAAATTTTACAATCGTTTATCGGTTACGAAGCATGTCTATTGATAATTCAAAAACTGTAAGACACAGGATTCGATTCCTTGTACCACACAGTTGCTTTTTAAGAGTGCAATTTATATGATTGCAATCTGCTTATGAGCTATCTCTTACCTAGTTAAGACTAAATCAGATAATTCAGCAACAAAGAAATTACCCCGTACAAATTCATAGCCTTGGGTTCAGATCAGTGAATAGAAGCTTTCTTCAGGGTCAACGAAAGCTTAAAGAATAGTTGTATCACGTAGGGCTCGGCTCACAATAGCAGATGTTACGTCCCTTTGAACTCTTAAACTGGGTTATCATTCTTACTTTTGAGAGAGCGATAAAAGGAACTTTCAGTTGCGTAGCGTGGTAACTTTTTGTTGTGTGATGCGAATATACGATTCTCTTTGATGTTTGTCTTGGATTGACTCAAGTTGAACAAATTATACTTGGCATTTCTGTAGCGATTTTACAGCAATTTTCCCATATGCTAAGCTAGTCAAAACCAGCCAATGAAAATAGCATCTGGATTAGTTTGTAAGCAAAAGGTCTGCTAAATAAGCCGAATAGCATAATATTTATACAATAACTAAAGCAAAGCCATGAATGTCTATAGTATACTTCTATAGTATAACTGTGTATTTCAATTAAGTTGCGACTAGGGGATGATATACTCGTATAAGTTAACACTATGTAAGACATAAGAAGTAATTCACAGAGCGTCATTTTATCACATAAATTTTCCACAAAGTCAAAATGAGCTCAGATAGCAGTAATTTTGTGTCAATAATTTTATTTATTACCGAGTTCATTTCATATGAATAGAAAATAATTCAGGATACTGTTGCTGTTGAAATTACAAGCCAACCCAACAAGTACGTTGAGTTAGCATGTAATTTGTAACTACATACACTGCTAAAATCATAACTTCGTTTTGGCTTGGCAGAGCCGGGAATAAATCTAGATATTTATCTTTAAAATATATTTTTTTGTCCACAGCCTCCGTGGCCCGGATCACCAAGTTCCTCGGCAGTTCTGGAACACCCCTCATCACGACTGGAGGTTTCACCTTCGACTTCGTCAAGCCGAAACAGACATGCGAAGACGAGTTCTACATGATGGTGCGCGCTGGGCCGGTTGGATTCAAGGACTTGGCTTACTTCTTGATCGATCTGATGAGACAGTGAGTACAGATTATAATTAGCTCTTTTAAAAACTGACTGAGGTGGGGAATCGAACCCTACGTCCCTCATAAACCAGGTAAATGTCCAACCACTCGGCTATCCAGATAATGTCTTACCAGAGTCGTTAAAAAGGTGACAGTGAGTACAGTGAGTATTATTTTGATAATAAATATCAAATATTATATCATTATCATCATAATCATTATCAGCTAAAGGACGTTCACTGCTGAATATAGGCCTCCAACACAAGCCATCGGCATCCAATCATCCTTTGTGAACTGCGATGGAATTGCTACCATGTACGATATTATTAATGAGCTTCTGATGACATTTCAGCACAGTTGCAAGCGCCAATATGAAGCGCAGGTTACTTTATGATCATGGCTCTTGCTCCAGTAAATATCATGGGAAACTTAAAAATATTAAGGTAAATGGTAGCAATCCCGTCGTAGTTCACAAAGGTTGCAATCCCGTAAGTAACTATTCTAATTTTAGTGACAAAAGTAAAAAAAAACAATATTATTAATACTACGACCTTTATAAGTTCTGTCCATCTTATCAGTGGACGTCCTACGCCTGCATGTAGAGTATTAGTTCTACAGAATTCATACCTATTATTATTTCATTCCAAGCAAGGTAATCAATCAAAGCAAAACAAGAATAATGGTATAAAACAGTGTTTTATGATCATCAGTACGGAGAAGACTAAAATTTGCCCATGAATTCCTCATATGTCAACTGATATTGGTAAGGAAAATAACTGGAAGCCAGCTATTTATAACTGCAACCACATCAGTAAAACTTCGGCTGGCTAAAACTAAGGCTGGCTGTTAAACGTTACAGTTAATTGTCAACTTCCAAGAAAGGTATGTATAGATTTCTCATCTCGAGTACCTACTCCGTAAGATGTAAGTAAGTTAGAGGTCTCTGGCACCAACCAGTTTTCAACAAAAATCGCTAGCACGCACGACTCGAAAGCGGGCGTCACCTGAAATAAAAGTTACGGGAGGTGCAAGTGATTTTGGGTCTTGAGGTGGTTAGGCGGCTGTGACCCCGAGAATATCTATCATCCTGCTCATTTTATCTCTATTCAAGGGTGAGTGACAAAGACGTCTAGAAAAGAAAATATGGTTGATTTATTTCAGAGTAGGGACTCAATTTAATAACAACATATCGAGTCAAATCCAGACTCGTGTTTCCTGAACTTTCATTGGAATACTTCGAAGTACCTGAAACTTGTAAGTACTACTTCTTAATAAAGGTTGAAGCAGATCTAACCACTCGAAAAGGGAATGATATAGTATTGACATCAACCATACGGAAGCACGTTACGTAAAAGGATCGTATCGGCTACGGATAGCAGACGCTTTGTCTACAAATCGCGTTTGCTACAACTTATAACAGTTTGACAGGGTGGACAATATTCGACCAACATTGGACGACTAGCCGTAAACGCGTGATAACGCTTGTGCTTCTGGTCGAGCTTAGCTACCTAGTTGATCTCGATGACCCTTTACTCACTGCGACTTTAAGCATCGTCACTAACGCGCGTTTTGGAAACGCGATGCGCATCGCGACTCACGCAATGAACAAATTTTGGCATCGATGCAGCATCACGACTGCATGTAGCGCTGTGTCTAAAGTTGACATTTTGCAACTGTATCGATGCGCATCGGGACTGCATCGCTTTTGCATCGCTGCTAAAAGTCGCAGTGTTTAAAGGCTCTGAGGTGGTTACGCTACGAAAGTGATAGGTGCGTGTTGCAGTATGGAGTTTCATACAAAGAATACTGAACGCTTTGAGTTGATACGGTCATGTTCCCTTTACGGGTGGTTAGATCTGCTTCAACCGTTTTATGTTAGGCAAGGGTTAGATAATTGTCATGCGTTTGCAATAACTCTTTTTGTCATATGGAAACAAATCTCTAAGAATATTGCGGAGAAACATAATTTTAATATAAAATATTAAGTGTACCCTTAGCCTAATATTGTCACCACTTTCATGGTGAAAGTAACACTATATTTGTTTGTATTACGGCTTACGGTGTTGGGTAGTTAAGTAAAACGTCAATGCTTTAAATAAACTTTAAAATTATATGACTTTTACTATAAGCAGCAAATTATTTGCACAAGATTTCTGATTTGACTTATATTTTGGTAAAACGGAACGATTCCGCTTTGCGACGCTTTTGACGACGCGTTTGGTGTATTGGTTAGCGCTCCTGACTATAACGCCAGCCGTTGCGGGTTCGAATCCCGCAGGGGGCAAATGTTTGTGTGATGAGCACAAAAATGTGTACCCAAGTCATGGATGTTATATGTATTTATGGGAGACGCCCCCGTCATAGTCGTTGTCTGGTACTTCGTAACACAAGGAAGAAAATACCTTACCACGAAACCAGACAATTGGTGTGTTGTCTGGCGCATATTTATATTATTCATATTTATTTATTATACTTAAATTTACAAAGCAAGCTTAGGCTTAGTTCAGAATAAAGTGCTCTTGATCTTCATATACATACCTACATAGCTTTCAAGAAATGCGTACCTACATAATCAAAATGTCTTTGAAATGTAAATCTTAATAGAAACTACAAGACTCAATATCACCTAATGAATATTTATTTCACTCCAATAAACAACAAGTTCTTGATTACTGCTGCAATATTAACAAACAGATAATTATATCCTTAACATTATAAAGTTGAAGGGTTTTTTGTTTGTTCAAACGCGCTATTCTTAGGAACTACTATATTTTATTTTTATTTTTTACTTCTGGTCCAGTTAGAAAAAATATTGTGTGCTAGATACATTGATAAGTAACTTATTTATCGAGAAAGGCTATAGGAGTAGTTCAATGACCATAGGCTAGAAAGCATTACGACCTATCAGAACGCAGTATTAACCAAAACGCGCGAATGAAGTCGCGGGCGGCCTTTAGTTTAGTTACAAAATTACAAGCTACATTACTGTACATGTAGAACTAAAAATATATCGGAATCTTTGTAATTTGTTTAGGGTGTAAGCTTGGATGAATAGTGTTATCCATTTATCGCATGTCTAAAATTACTTAAATAGCAGAACAAACAGATCTTGGCAATCCTTTAGCTAAGAAGACATGCAGAATTTTAAACCTTATTTCTACCAGTATAAAAAAGGTTCAGGAATTTCTTTTGTTTTAGCAGTCAATATGTAGATGTCCGCAATTTTTCTTTTTCAACTCTCCCCAACCTATACAATGACCGAGTAATAAAATGTCAGTCACAGTGTCAGGGTTTCATCAATGAATATTTTTTCTTGTTGACTGAGTTTTCATTTAGGTAGATTTCGATTAAACTATGTTTCATCGTTGGTTAGTATTTTGTATATGCTATAAAAAATTGCATTTATACGTACACTAGACACCACAGCCTAAAGGCAGGTAAGAAGTGGTGTCTAATTATGTTTTTTTTTTGGTTTCTTTTTCTGTTTTGCATCCTGTTATCAATTAGTCTTGTCTAGTGCGTGCGTTTTATTGTTTAAGTGCAGTCTCTGTACCCCAATCACGAACATTTGACGTATTCGTCACGTAATCGTAGCAAGTTTACGTCAGTCGGCAGCACGAAGCACTCCCGTGTCGTGTAGTAAGCTCGAAAGCCTTACCACAGATGATGTCATACTAACGTAAATATGGCACGTCCAGAAATAAGCTAAACGATCTATTTAATTAAACTTATTGAAATATATTACCTTATTCGAGTGTCACATTTTTAGTTTGTTTAACGTCCGATAGAGGCGCTTTCAAATTCTGATACAAAGGTAATACGAATACTTACGGGGGTCAGTTCCCCAATCATAAAAAAGTAAAGTAAACCAAATTCTCGAAATATAGGATTAAATGCAAATAAAGGACCAACTAATAGAACGTGAGTGAACGAAACGTGCCTTGAAGAAATAAATAAATAAAGTCACCTTACTGAATCATTGTGTAAGGATTTTTGGTGGCCCAAAAACTATTTGGGCGAGAAGTTACTGGTGTATGTAGGCTTTGTAAATATATTTATTTAACTCATATTCTAGAACAGCCTGTAAATGACATATTATCGAAACTTGTCATCCTTAATTTCCATATAGACTTTCTGTAAGACTCCTATATCCTTATTTACAACCAATCACAAAATATTCACCAAGACTCTATCAACCGAATCCCTCTTTACTATCCTAATAGAATTTAGTGCGTTCCAGTCCACTTAACTGCGAAGAACGTTTTGTTGGATATTATTCTTTATGCCCCATAAAATAAGGGTTATCTGGAAGCTTGATTTACGCCTCTAAGGCTGTAACATAAAAAAGGCTTTTCCGATAGGCTGGGAAGCTCAGGACTTACGGGACCGGGAAAATAGCGGTTTACCATCTTTTCAATTTCAGTTTGACAGCACAACGTTTCAAACATGTTTGATTATAATCATGCTAGTATTTATCATACAAGACCGGCTGTAGTAGCAAAGGTTACTTACTAGCGTTCCCCCGCAACTTTGTCCGCATTGATTTTACTCCCCTCCGTTCTGTCGCAGCTTGAATTTGTATAGCCTCTCTATAGTTTTCCCCGTTTTATAAGCTTTCTCTCATAAAACACAATTCGTACCGAGCGCGTTCAGTCAAATAAACGAACTCTACAGCTTCATAATATTGAGTACAGATACTACCCATCTTATATCATAGCCTTGTAGGACAACCTAGTCGAAAGCCATCAGCTATATTATGCATGCTATGTACCTTACCTGCTTAAATTATAATCCAATCCAATCTAATCAGATTTATTTCACAAAATAAAAGAAAATCTGAAATACTTAATATAAAGCTTAAGAGCCTCTTTGTTTTAATGAACTCGCGACATTAAGGAATTTAATAATGACTTTGGTGTCGACGACCAACAACTACGACCAATTAAAGGAGTACCTCACCTGAAAGGTACTGAGACAGGAAAATCATAAAATTCATACAGGCTGTGGCATGTAATGGGAGCAGAAAGTTTAAATATAGGCCCTGTAAGTAACCAGTGATCAATAAACAGCAATGAAAAATAAATTTTACAATTAATTTATTTTTCCCAACAAAATACAGGGTGTGGCCTGTAATGGGAGCAAAAATTGAAAATGTAGGCCCCTTAAGTAACCAGTAACCATTTCTAAATGGTTTAAATTTATTATAATTAAAAATAATTTTGTTATTTTCTAACAAAATAAATTGAACCAGCAATGTATTGCAAACAAATGTGTCCAGTCATAGAACTTGACATTACCATTTACTACAGCGAGATAGTGATTTTAATATACATTTAGGGATTATAACTTTGGTTTACTATATCTCTGAGTTAAAGCATTTTAGAGCACTATATTGATTAGGGATTATAACTTTGGATTACTATATCTCTGAGTTAAAGCATTTTGAGCACTATGACCAGGTTGAGGTAACTACTTAAACTCTGTAGAATCATTTATTAAAATTTTTGCTCCTATTACAGGCCACACGCTGTATATTGCAATGTACTGCAGAAAATGTGTCCAGTCATACTCGTAGAACTTGACGTTGTCCTTTAGCGAATTAGGTAACATTGAATAGGGATAATATCTTTGGATTACCTCTTTAAGAGCAATGTGACCATGTCAAGGAAATAACGTGTACTCTGAATCATTGAATTAAATTTTTGCGCCTATTAAGGGCCATACGCTGTAAACTTAACTATACAAAGAAATTATTACTATATCCCAAAAAGTAAACTAATAGCCAGCCTTATATAACTCACCGAACTTCAACAATTGCGCTAACAACGGAAATCTATCGAACCTTCTTCAGTAACTTCCGGCTTCAGAGTTTTCTTTAACTTGGTGCCGATAACTTTGGACAAATGTTAGTTTACCGCTCGATTTGATGGTCTCGCCGAATTCTGAGATATTTAACATGTTCCGGGACAGTGCCCGCCTACAGGCGTGAAAACAATAAAACATCTATTGTGTCTGGAGTAGTGTCCCGGAACGTGTTAAGCTGTTTTTATACTAAGAATTGTCTATCTGCAAACACCGGCTAAAATACTTTATTTGCTACCATTTTCCACAAAGCCTGCACTTGCTCAAAATGATAGCTTTACTAACCCCATAATTCAATGTAATGACCGCAAGAACTTAAATCTTTTGATTTAAGTATTTGCTTCATAAAAAAATATTATGTTTAGGTGCAGTAAAGAAGTTGCAGATTTGTCAAAGTTGGTAGTCAACTTCTTTACAGAGCTTGAAAATGCATTTGCGTAAAGAATCGCAACCTATTTTGCTAAAAATGAAAGTAAAAAAAAAAAGATTTTTATGGCACCCAGAAAATAAAAAGGCTAAAGTAACTCAATCCGTTGTTTAAACTGGTAAAACAATTCAATTTGGAACGATTTTCTGGCTAACAATAACAAAGGGCAAAGATTTCAACGAAAAATGGATATTAAACATTGTTTTCCTGGTATATCCTGTAATTTTCCATCACGGAACATGATTTTTGGAATGAATATCTGGTATCCTTTACGGTATAATGTTTTTGACATTCAATTTTCAGTGGGTTCAGGGGACTTATTCGATGTACCTACTTTCACTGTTAAGGTTCATGAATTAAATAAAGAACAATAAAAAAATCTGAATATACTTTATTTACTAGAAGGGATTTTAATGCGAACAAAACAACGTCAAAAGAACACGAAGCTGGCTAATAAACCAAACGGCAAATTTTGAAGGCTTAGTTGCATTATATTTACTCACCATACCCTATATCTTTAAAGATTTTTATGGGTAAATAGTTTGCTAGACAAACGAGCCTTATTGTAAGTACGTAATGTTTTGTTGAATTGATGAAGGCCCTGTTTCACCATTGTCAAATAAGTACTAACCAATGAACAATGCAAATATGGAAAGTCATATCGTATGACGTAATGAACAGATAACGTTACTGGTTACTTACTAGGACATTGTGAAACAGACCGTAAAAGTTTCATTCTGTAAATAGGAATTTGTATGCAAATTCTAATATTATCGCGTCTTTAGTCTAAATCCCCGTTCGTTTTATATTCGTTCATCGTTCCCAAGATGGCTACCATAATTTCGCGCGTAAAATCGAAGCCGCTTGTTAGGACTAATAAAATTTGCGTTGGCACGTAGACCCGAAGCGTTCTGTTGGTACAAATTACACTTAATAGTCGTCCGTATTTTTTTAAGAAGTAACAGTAAACAGAGAAGTATTAATCATTCGTTTTCTTTAATTTGCAAGCTTAACAAGCAATAACAAAAAATACTTCTGAAATTGGAATTAGAAATGGGTTCATTGAAACGTATTTTTAAACCTTTTTCAAAATTAATATTTCGACGTTTATATTTTTTCAAATTACAATGATTTGTTTGCTATGCTTAAAAATATACTACTTTACGTCGTAGCGTATCAAAAAGATTATCCATCGATGTAGTACTTCGAAATTCAAGTAATTAAACAAACAAATATCTCATCTTACGGCAGCACAAAGCAATTTATCAACTTTTATTTACCGTTCCTACGTGTCTCATTTGTGAAGTTGGTGCAAAAATTTCCAATTCATCTCAGACAATTTTATGGTGGCGAGTTTTTTAACATAGCCTTTAATTTAACATTTCATAAACAACGTTCGTGACCCGAATGAGGATTATCTTCGCATCAAAGAAAAATTTCGCGTTCGACGAAATGATGATTATATCCTTCCTGGGGCCCTATTTTTGAATCATTCGCTTCAAGATGGCGAGTGATTTTCGTTCGACGTAGTGTCAAAAGTCATAGAAAAAAAATCGTTTTCGAACGAAAATCACTCGCCATATCCAAGCAAGTGATTCAAAAATAAGGGCCCTGAGGCCCTATAGTTGAATCACTCGCTTGATATGGAGTGTGATTTTCCTTCGAAAATGGATTAAAAAACCATGAAAATCAAGCGAAATATATAGACGTAAGTACTTATAAAATTTAGTTATCTTTTTTCCATCACTCCCGAGTGGAGCTAAATTGATTTTCATCCGTATTTTCAACATAATTCAAACATTAATCAATGAATATTAAAAGCTATCTTGACGCGAGTGATTCAAAAATACCGGACCGGACCCCTAAAACGAGTTGGGATTAGATTTGGGAGGTAAAGCTTGGCATCTTTTTTGTAGTTTTTGAACCTTAGGAAAGGAGCAAAAAGTGTTTTTAAAAAATGACAAAACATTAATTGGTCAAATAATATTTTTTAAAGAACTTCAATTATTAAGTCATATTGAAATAGGTGTGTGTATGTATGTGTATGTAAAGTTAGCAAAGATACTTTTAAAAATATCTTCACGCCGCCTTTAAACCACAGACAAAAAATAAAAAAGACGACTAGTCAGTTTTATAACGATTTAAATTAAAGTATCAGTGACCAGGGTGCGGCGTACTATTACACATATACACAAACGAATTATTACACATATACACACACAAATTATTACACATATACACACGAATTATTATATTTCAGTGAATTATAGAATTCACTCAGCAGATTAGCGTGGGACAGCACTATTACACTAGTACGTGTACCTATGTATGTGAATTAGAAATATAAAATTTTTCTTAAATTGCATAGTTTGCATCGCAATGACAATTAAGTGACTCAACTAGTTGTGTGGGAATTGAAATTGAACAGATTATATCAAGATCGTAATACGCCCCCAGGGCCCTATTTTTTAAATCACTCGCTTGGATATGGCGTGTGATTTTCGTTCGAAAACACATAAAAAGTCAACGGAAATCACTCAAAATCTAGACGTGAGTACTCACAAAATTAAGCTTTCTTTTTTCAAATCCTTCCTGTGTGGGTTTCGATTGAGTTTCATTCCAAAATTGGACTTTAACTAATAAATATCACACGCCATCTTGACGCGAGTGATTCAAAAATAGGACCCCAGGTAATCGAAAGCAGTAAGTACTTTCAAAGTTTCAATCAGAAAACTAATTAAATCCGTTGATTTATTTGTGTCAAAGCCGAGCAGACGCTGAGTAAATGGTAACCCATTTAAACTATTTTAATATGATATCCTTTGAAACATTTAATTTAAAATTGTTAGGGACTCTTCTAAATTGATGAGTGGTTATAAATTATAATACTAAAAGCTTGAGGGGCTCGTAGCGCAGTGGTGGCAGCGCTTTGGTAGTGATAGCGAAGTTAAGCAACGTACGGCGGGGGTCGTGTTTGGATGGGTGACCATTCCGATCATTATGTATAATTGACGTATATCACGAGTATCTCCGTGCTTCGGAGGGCACGTTAACCAGTTAGTCACGGCTAATATCGGTTGATATCAGTCGTTAAGCCTTGTCAGAGGCCTTAGGGGCTGCTTGATAAATCTGACAACAAAGTTGGTCGCTTGCCTTGCAAACTTTATGCTTGAGGTAAGACCTTTGCCCAGCAGTGGGATGTTTACAGGCTTACTTTACTTTACAAGGCCTTTACCCAGTTGTGGGATGTTTACAGGCTAACTTTAGTTTACAAAAGCTTAACGGGACGGTTGACAGTGTAATGAAATCGTCATTAACTAGAATCGGTAAAAAAGTAATTTCAATAACATTATCTTCCTGATGCAATCGGGTAAAATGATTGAGAACCGGTTAGATACTAAGATGTTGTTTTGTCGGGTTTTAAGTCAAAAATAGATATAACTGTAAAGTACATACACACTCTCGTATTTTTTTAAATTTTTTATTTATTTAGTATGGGTTTGCTCTTGACTCCAGACCAAGCCAAGTGCGACTAAGACGATATATTTACGAGTAATGTATTAGGAAATATAAAATGAAAGATATTATGGATTTTAGTTCGTTCGTAATCAATTCAATAATTCTTATTTTATTGTAAATTGTTACAACAATAAATTTGTGTGAAATTTTATTTAAAAACGACATATCCTAATCCGTGTGGCCTTGTGTAAGGGGATGAAGGGCGGTTCAATTGGAAATCTTTTACTTTGAACTTCCGAATCCATTAATTGTAAACCATGAGTTTGATCCCATAGAATTAGGGTTGTCATCTCTAAAATTTGAAAACCAGGACAAGACGCGTGAGAATTTAGACGAAGTATATTATAGACTTGACAGCCGCGTTCACCCGTATGAGACAGATATAAAGTACTTACGTATTTTGGGGTGGCCATGTTTATAAAAATTTACTCCCCACATAAATATACTAGTCACCTGAATTACAATAAATACTTAATTTTACAGTCAAAATCTTTATTTATTTGTACAAAAAAATATTAATATAAGGATAATACAAAAATTGTGTACAAAAAATGTTTAAGAAGGAAATAGGATTTTTAACGTCATAGAACAGAATAAGTCCGCCAATTATACAACTTACAGAGCAATAAAGTTTAAATAAAATAATCAACAAATAACTTTCATGGGCCGTTAAATGATGTAAGTTTATTATTTATGTTGCGTACATTCAAATATTTGCCAAATAAGTAATCCGTTGCTTTTTCTGAAAGCATTTGGTTTTAAAATGGATAGAACACATGCGAGTGTGCTTGGTAGACTGCCGGATTTGCCGTCCAGTCACTGCAATCCAAACCTTTAGTACCGTCTCGTCTTTTGGAAATCTATATAAATGAACACAAATCATAATTAGTTCAAATAATAATGATCACTACTACAACGCATTAAATGTTCATCTAGCAATTAAAATACTAATACGATTTTTAAAATTAGTCGAATGTAAATTACCCTTAAAATCGAGAACATTTACCCTTTGTATTGTGGTATCCCTAAAGGTAACGATAATCCAGCAAAATATAAAATACTAACAAAATGGCTACCGTAATAGTCATAACCCCCAGAGTTGAGCCATAGACGACCTTTTATATTTGGTCAGGTAATAATACAAAAATATTTTACAATTCGATTGATAATTCACTACTTTTTTCCACTATTATGTATGTTATTTTATAGGATTTAGGATAAATACACTTAGATGCAGGTAAAACATATAAGAACAATATAAATGAGGCTTACTTACGTGTGAAATGTTATGTTTCTATATTTACGCTCAGTACGGCTTGTACATCCAAGCACACAACAATTTACCATGTTGAGTAAGTAAAACAAGCACTCTGTAATCCACAAAACACTTCACTTGCACAAAATGTATTATTATTTAGCAATTTTATTTATTTATTTTGCATAGACGTCAAATGTGTGCCCTTATTTCAAATTGTGGCAGGCCGAAATTACCTATAAACGGTGATAAGGACAAAAAACAATATGTGCGTCTCTCTCACTCTTAAGTACTTTTGTATACAGCCATCACTTTCTAACTTGTCAATTATAAATATGTGTCAAATCTACAGGATACATAATCTAAGCGTGAGAACCTCGGATTTTTAAGCCGAAACCCGGACATGTCAGCAAGTTTTTTAAACATTGTCATTGTCATTTAATTATTTTCCGACCTTAAAATTAAATTAATATTTTTTTATCAGCATTCTAAATATAGGTATCTTCCAAAACGTAATCTTCTTACAAGTTGGTTGGATTTATTTTTATTTAAAATAAAACACAAATACTATGCCATGAAAACAATACCTTGAAATTATGAAACCTGCGTCAGTAGGGGTGGGGGGACAGCACAGTTTTTTTACCCTCATTTTGGGACAGCCCAACTTTATTATAGCTAAGATAAGCTAAGCTTTTCTGTTCTATGATAGAACAGAAAAGCTTTAAAATACAAGTATTTTTTCCCAAAAATAATTAGAAATGTGGGTGCAGTGCTAAACTGGGAACGATTATTTGATGGGAATGAAATGAAAGAAAACGTATAGGGTAGTAACACCGTTAGTACACCGCCGCATTCTCATGCGGAATGTGCTATTGGAATATTATATGTCTCTCTCTAACATAGCTAGATGTAATAGTTGCATCCTTGTCGTTATAGTTTAGCCTCATCGCTGCCGAATGCGTTGGTTTACTAACGGCGTAAGGGTTTCAAAGTTACATACCCAACGAGGTTATATAGTGGTCAAAGTGATTATGAAGAGGCCGAGTGTAAAAGCTCTTTTATGTGAGCGTTTTAGGGAAAGCTTTTCGTTTTTATGTCGGACCAAGCTTGGATTCAGTGGAAAGCCAGTAAGCTTTGCAACGTACTGTTATATACGTTCTTCAATATACTAGCAATTTATTTCTTTTTTATCGCCCCAAAAAAAAGGAGGTATTTGATTCGACCTGTATATGTGTGATATTGTTAAAATTAGATAATATTTGAGTATGTTGACCTATTTATTAGTCCAGTAGTTTTTGTGATGAGTAATAAATAACTAAAGATCACAAAATAAAAATAAAATTACAGTTTTTTACTTATTTTTAATGCAGTAAGGAAATTTACATGTTTTGTAGCAAAATACTGCATTTGAATACATTTATGCTTTCGTTTAAAAAATTACAATATTACGATAAATATTTGACATATTTTTCCTATCCGAGAGCCTCATGGTTTTCCTGAAAACGTACAAATATATACTTAAAATAAAACAGCCTATTCAGTTGTTCCTTGAAGACGTCAAATCCGTAGAGGTTCTGTACACCTGGTCAATACCTGGGCAGCCGAATAATATGTTCACTGGACTATTTCGGTACCTCTATCTATCCATCTGATTATCTCAAAAACATAACATTTACGCACTTGTCAAATCACTACAAATATAAACGTATCGCGTCGCCATCAGTAGTGCTCGCTACCTATAATCTATTCCTAGATATCTTATCACAGGCTGTCACTCAAATGGCGATGTTTTGTTATGCCGATATTTTGGCTGGCTCAGCATACGGATAAAGCATAGAAGCAGGAGGCCATTCTCATGCAGTTCGTATAGGAAAAAAGTTCACTGATCGAATTTTCTTTTTCCAAGAAAATACAGTTATTCCTTAATCCAGATCAGGATTTCTATGCATTTTCATTTCTTTCGTGGGGTATTTTTTACGTGGATGTATTATTTGATTTTTTCGATAAAACAGTGATACTCGTAATCTAATTACCACACGAAATAAGTTCGATCATGGGAGAATTAGCCTCCAGACCCTGGCTCTAAAAAAGTGACAAGCGATTGGATTTGATTGAATGTGTTCGAAAATGATATTGAGTGATTAAACTTGCCTAAACCTAACTCTTGTATTATTTTTCTTTATAATCATTTTAACATATTACGACTGAGGGTAATCATCAATCATCATTAAGTACGAAACGCATCAATTAACAAACAATAACACAATCACTTATTTTTATTTCTAACTGTATACGGACAATCAACTTGTATCGATTTCTAGTAAAATAAAATAACCTCATCAGAGATATTTCTAAACTTCCATCGCTTACTACTTGACCCTTTTAGCAATATCGGAAAAATCTGATAATTGAAAGTTAGGGCAAAGTGCGCTGGATTTGGGCTAAATTGAATTGTTTCCTATCTGGGTTTACACGAGTTTTGTGAGTGGTTGCTTTTGGGGACCCTTATCAACTATTAGCCGTGATAGGTATCTACTTTTGTACTCTTGTCTTTCACTATACTATTTATTTAGTTTATTAAAAAAAAATAGAAAAATATTTATTTAGTTAATCAAATTTTGCGTACCCCGTAAAGCAAAACATGATAATCTAAAATGAAATTCTGTAAAATTTACCATGTATTTAAGCAAAAAAGCATGATTATATTTTACATTCTGAATTGACGATATGGCGATAGAAAAATGCACCTCCTAAAAGCGTTTGTAACACCCTTCTTCTTCTTCTTCTTCTTCTCAGTCGTATCTTCATTTCTGAAGGTCGTGCCCGTCTTGGTAAGCCTCAATGGATGATCTTACGAGGTGTTTCCAAGCCACTCTATCTTCAGCTGGTCTAAGAGCGGCAGTCGCTGGGATACCCGTGATTTCTTTTATAGAGTCAGTCCAGCGGCTCGGCGATCGGCCTCTAAGTCTTTTGCCTTCCACTATGCCCACCACCACACAATATTTAAAAAAAAACGTACGAGCATAGTTTTTCAAAATATCTCTAACATGTAAAAACGTTGTAAAAATTAGACAACGTTTAAGAGGTGGAAAACGTTTTCTCTTTTTGTATGGAAGCTTGCGCGCACACGATCCTCTTAAGTTTTAAATAAACAGCTCCATTAAAATTTAATTAGCTGACTTGAAACGTCAACACAGGGTGATGGATGTCGGATCCTCGCTTTTATGTGAACGTCAAAGGGCAGGTAAACCTGTATACCTTTTCGTGGGGTAATTTATTGAGTCAATTTCGGTTGAGTTGCTTCCCGGTGAAGTATGACACGTAATGGATATTGTTTGTCTGAAAGGGATATTTGGGAATAAGGGTAGAAAGAAAGCGGGTTTGTATAGTGACAAGCAAAGATGGAGAGAAAATGAAGCTCAAACTGATTTTGGAAGAGTAGTAAATAAGCAAACAATTAGTATTTCTCAAATGTTATTTTTTATACTTAAATTACGTTATACTTAACTACCTGATAAAGTTATATGCACATAATCCAAAAAATATAATTCCATATCCAATTTTGATTTTGTCGACAAACAACTCTAAAACTGTCAACTTTCAAAACCCTAGTCCTAATAATAATAATATAATATAGTTCACAATAACTACATCAGAATACAATGAATTCAGCAAAAAATATCAGCATTCTTTCAATCCATTTACTAGTGTAATGGCAATATGTAGTATTCTGTGGTAATAGTTTTATTTGTAATCGTCCAATTTTCCTCGCATTTTCCGCACCGTTTTTCGCACGTGTGACCCCGCACTAACACTGCTATTTCACGCCATCTAGCTTCAACTGGCGGCAACTGCTTCTCATCAATGACCCCGAGTCGCAGTTGCAAGTCGCCGGGAAGTCAACCTGCCACCTCATGATGAGAACCTTCGCGAACTATTTGAAGCTGGAGGAGATTATCTACACGCCATGGGACACCACGTCAGATGGCGGGCTGAATTATACCGAAAACCTCAAGTTCTACCTCGGCTACAAGTACACAAGTAAGTCTTAGATTGTAGTTGTTTATTTAAGATTGTAAGACTGAAACTTGATCCAGTAATCTAAGGTGAGTTTTTAAACGAAACGGTATTTTGTTGTTATAAGCCTGACTTTCATAATTTTGTAAAGTTATGAAACGTTGTAAAAGCCCGCAATTTCTAGCGCGACTACTCTCCGCAAGATGGCGTTAAACAATGCGTCAGTTCACGCGGAACGCAACCTCACACTAAAACTTTTAGCTACTCGCCGACAGATGACGCTACTAGTAGCAAATTTTCTCAACAGATTCGAATGGGCGCGTGCAATCCTGATTTACGAAACGCCAGCCTATCACAGCAAAGTGGGAGATACAGGCGGTTTCCTTCTAGCGAGCACTATTCATAATTACATGCTAATGGAAGGCATTTCCGTGTTTGGAAAGGAATTAATTCCGAGCCAGCCTCATGAAGAAATGTTGCTTCAGGACGTTGGAAATAACTTTGCTAGTGAGTTCAGTTTGCGGTGTGATATCAGTACCTAGTGTTGTTTCTGACCGAAGTATAAAGAAGACAAAGCCATAAAAGGTTACATCTGTCATAATAAATATTTGCTGTTATTTATTTAAAAAAATACTATCGAGGTCAGCGCCGCCTAACCACCATAAGAGCCAAAATGGCTTGCACATCGCGTCGTCTTTTGTTTGAAGTGACGTTTTTGTGTCGCGTGTTTAAGCGAGTTTTGTTTAAACATGGTAAGGCGCTAGAGACTTCGAAAAAGCTTGATTTAGATGGACTTTAAATAATAACATCTGTATTTAATAAAAGCAGACACATAAAGCATATTGTTAAAAATAAATCATTTTTACTAAAAGTACACCGCTCCGACTATAAACGAAACTTCGTCGTCGATAAAAAGACACCTTTTCTGGCGATAATCGAAACTTCGGTTAGAAACTATCACCGAATTGCTGCACTTTGTTTGAATCAGGTGAAGGGTAGAGAGTGCATGCACTCTGAACTTTCGGCCAAACTTTCGGTCGCGCCGAAACTTTTCACAACACAAGCAATGAGTGCACGATGTTTGAACAAGGTTGTATGGGCTTGTTTGACTTGCACTTAATGAGAAAAGCTTGCTTCGCAAATATTTACAAGGGCCTTCTTGTATTTTAAAGCGCTGAGTTGTTTTACCACTTGTTAGACGGCTGAAAAATAAACAAACTGAGTGCGAGTGCTTCTAATAGGATTTTACATAATTATTATTTAAAACGTGTTAGTCATTAAACTTACCTGTGTTATGAAAATTGGCCTAAGCCTAAATTATCTTCACATAAAAAAAATAGCGTGACTTTTCGTAAATCCATAATTTTTGTAACAAAATCATAAAAAGGATAGAATAAAAATAGGTTATAAAAGCGTCGCTTAACTACCAGTTAAAATAACATTTAGAAAGATTCAGGATAAGTACGAAAAAACGTTTTTCAATGTTTTTGGAGGAAAGGATTGAAGGTTGTGGAGTTTGATTTTTACAGTTTGGCGTGATGGATTGCACTTTTGCACGTTTGGAATGATTTATTGCACTTTTAGTCAAGCGAAAAGCAACCTTTGAGTTTTTTGCACACACTCTTTGGGTAGGCAAGGAACATCATTGGAATTCTTAAGAAGATTCAAGAAAATTTTAAAAGCCTTGAGGTATATGAACTTGACCATTTTAAATTCGTGTAAAAGCATGTAATTATCGAATGATTTTTTAAGTTAGAGCTCCGTTGCTCTTTTATTATAAGAAACCAATAAAAACTTGTTTATTTTTCATCATACGCTTAATTAGTGACGCCTAACCAATAATGGTTTCAAAATGTACCTTTTTAAAATTGAATAAATTGTTAATGACTTAAACTACACTTTCCAATTAAAAGTTAACAAGTTAATTAGATTAAGTGATCACATTAAATTATACTGTAGTGACTAAGTAGTTTCGTTTCGAAAACTTATCTCCAACATCTTAATTATAAAAGTTGTAAGTGAAAAAGAAAATAAACGGGCATTATTTTTAATTGGTATAAATAAACATTGTTCTAAAACTTTTTCCATTTGGTGCCATCTGTTGACATAGAATGTAGCAAACTCATTTTTAAATGAGACATTCTGCTTTTTACCTAGGATGCTTAGGGATATACCAATATATTATGTTCTTCAAAGTGTTTTTTTTTGTTAATCTCAATAAGTGTTTAATGAGCTTACAGTGCTATCGGATTACACTGTAAGGCCAACATTGGTTTAGAATGGGATAATTTATTGAAATTCTTTAATTCGGAAACTATGAATGTGAGTAGGTTGTTAAAACTGTTAAGTGTGGTTAAGCATTACAACATTTTTTACATTACACTTTTGATGTGATAGGGTAAACATTAATTACTTTGATTTAGGCAGCAATGATGTCCCATCATGTCACAAAAGTTTGATTTATTTCATTCATATTTTACCTTAAGAACCTTCAATATCTCTTAAGCATAGGTGTACCATAAAAATCACTTTATTTTTGTATAAAATATATGTGGGAAACTTTCAACATAGGTATTCCTTCATATAAAAGTAAATACTCTATACCTTACAAAGGCACGCACAATCAATACAAAAAATATATAATCTTAGAACAAATTTCAACAAAAAATCACGCTGTCTGCTACATATTTGACACTGAGAAAGGTTGCAAAGAAATTAACGAAGCCTCAAAAGAAATTTCAACGATGTTTTATCTCATTAGTTTTACTTGACAACAATGATCTATGAGCTTGAGATTATTCACCAGACGCTGCACATTTTCATTCAGATTGATAACGAAAAACTACAGCTGTTTTCAATCTGCTAGTTATTTCATTAAGACCTCGAGCTATACCTCGCACCGTCAATATTGTCAATATCATTCTCGTTTGGGTCTGTGACTAACGACAAAAGACGGCAGGTGACGTCGTCACGCCTTTTATGATACGTCGAAATATCGTCGTCGACGTCGAAATGCGTAACAGTGGCTTCACCGACCGTTTGGCGACTTGACGACGCCCATTGCCGTCGTGACAGAGGCTTGCTGTCAATGCACTGGGAAGTCGTGGGTGTGCCAACAGCTGCTGCCATCGTGAAGTGCTCAAAATATCATATCCAATACAAAGAACTATCCAGTGTCTAGGCCCGTATTTTGTTTCATGGGCCAACATTCGTTACGCCATATTCGTTTCGCGGAATAAGTCTGTAAGCCAGCAATCATTGCCAGGATTTCTAGATGAATTACTACTCTATCTTATGCCAATACTAATAAATATTTTCAAAGAGCTCGTTTAGTGGTGATTTATTTATTCCGTGAGTGGCAGAACTTTTTGTTCTTCGATGGCCATAATCACTGATACGTAAGCCGTAGTATAAGCAAAAGGTATCGTATTGTGGTGTAGCATAAAAAAAAAACATTGTGCATTTAGCATAAGTGCTTCTAAAAGTAATTGGATGATCAAACGAACTTACCTGTAAGTGAAGTTCGATCCAAATTGTCCTACTTCGTCGAAGAGATTTCCAGTCATTATTCCTAGTTTGTCTAGGGTTTTCATATACATTTGCGCCCAAGAGCTCTATTCTGGGTTGTCCGCGTAGGTAGGTTATCTTGCTTCAGATCTTTCAGCACATAGGTGGTAGGTGGTCTGCTTAGTCCTCTAGGTTGTTTCGGATTATTGGCGATAGGTAAATAAAGATGTCAAAATCCATTTTAGTATAAATATGCGCTAGACAACACATCAATTGTCTTGATTTCAAAGTAAGGAATTTCCTTCCATGTGTTAGTAACACCAGACAACGATTATGACGGGGCGTCTCCCATAAATACATACATCAATCCATGACCAAGGTAAAAAGGATTGGGCTCATCACATGAACATGCCCCTTGCGGGACCCACGACCGCTGGCTTCGTAGACAGGAGCGCTGACCCCCACATCAGACGGGACGTCACTAAAGGACATGTCGTCACACTTTAAAGGCACTTTGAGTAAAAATTTTAAAGTACAGGTTCTTCTTAAGATTGTGCCTATTTATTCCTCAGCATCTAAGCATATCATTCATGTATAATGCACGATAAGTCATCAAATACAACGAGTAGTGCACTTAATTGGTAATTTGCGGACAATTACATAATTTTCCCGCAGGCCATTAGTACATAATACTATGTGTGTATTTGGTCTGCCTGTAATGGATCTAATACCAACAACGCCGATAATGCGTTCCACTACATTAGCTTCTAAGCTATTTTCTAGAACAAGGAAATGAGCCAACTCACTTGGCAAGCAAAATCTTAAAAATGTATTTTTTTTGACACACAAAGATATCAAAATAAAAATAAAAATCATTAAAAAAAAATTGACGGAACAAAAACACAAAGCCTCAAGATGTGCCAAAAAGGACCCCGCTCAGTATAAGTCGTGACAGCAGATGGTAAGCATGCCACGACACTAATGATGATGACATATTTCTAATATTTATTTAGATAAGCTTCAGTCTATCTATCGTTATATCATGAAATGGTCTCTTTTCAACCCTGTTTTTACAACAAAGTATTTTTGATTTGCCAAAATTGTGTTATGACTGACAAAAAAAAACTTTTTTAACTAAATTCAATGTTTTTACTCGTATCGTATTTGCATTTTCTAGCTTTGTACCTATCTATCTTCAATCCGATTTTCTATGAAATAGAGGGAAATGCTCTTTTTCAACCCCAGAATAAAATACATCCTATTTTTTATCAAAGGAAACAGGAAAGCGTCGAATGGTGAGAATTTATCTACAATATTTGAGGGCTACAAAAATACAGTGATTTTTGGTCTGTCATTCAGTTTGAGTGGTTTCGAGTCACAAAGCCAGTTTGATTGACGATAGTTTTAGTAAACAACATTTTTAAAGTGACCACCTTTTTGAAACTGTATCCGAACGGTTTGCAGTTTTTTTATAAACTTGTATAGGGGCGTTTCGCACCACGAGGTTTTCGGACCGCGGGGCAAATTTCCCAATTGCTGTTTCTAAAATGGGTCGATTGAAAAGATACCTTGGACGATTTGCTCTTCTAAACCACTGACGGTGCAACTGACCCCATTCTGAAATAGCACTAGGGCGATTCGCACCACGGTTCGAAAACTTTGCGGTGCGAAACGCCCCAATACCCCTTTATTAATACTTTTGGTTACCTGTATTATATCACTGGTAGATTTCCATTCTCTAGTTTCCTTTCAAAGGGTTTTCTTTTGGCTCGACAATAACCCAAACACGGATTAAATTATGATAGACGCGACTCTCCTTAAAATAAGCATTTTATAGTGACAAAAGACTTATTTTAAGAAGAGTCGCCTAGTGAGATATACGAGTACTGCTAAGTGTAACTAGTTATTTTACAGACCAAAACCAAATCCAATAAAAAGTTTTTGATTAACGTCCCAGCTACAAACCAAACTATACGCAACTCAATTAAATTTATTTATTTACATAGAAACACGGAACATTTGGGTGGACATTTACAATAAATAGATGACATGTCTCAACGGCAAATTGCCTGAAATATTGGACTCCTATTCCGTTATTGGCCAATTATATTGAATAGTAGACAATAAAGCTGATGCCCATGAGCAGTAGGACCCTTCTGAGCAGACACGATAAAGGAAAATTAATAAGTTTGTTCAGGTATTCCCAAATGATTTTTCTGTGTCGATCCTCTGTTTATAGCCTGTGACGGGCTTGATACGACGTTTTTTTTTTGGTACCGAAGGCCGATTCTTGCATGATCGGACTTATTTTGTATAATTCGATTAAGTACGAGTATCACTGTTTTACCAAAAATAATCAAGTAATAAATCAACGTAAAAAATGCCGCAAGAAATCAGTCAAAATGCATAGAAATCGTGACCCGAATAAAGAAATAACTGTTTTTTCTTTAAAAAAGAAAAATCGATCGGTGAACTTTTTTCGTATATGAACTGCACGAGAATTGGCCTCCTGACCCTACAGACATCTGAATAGCAAAGCTTTTTTACGTGTTATTTTCTCCTAAACACCAATAATTTGTTGCTATAGTGTTTGGGCACTAGAATAACATATAGAAATTAATAATAGGATGTAAAAAAAGTACGAGCATAATTTAAGGAGCAGGCTGTCAATCAAGTTTGGAATACTGGAAAAAATATATCTCGTTGTACTATATCGATACGTTAAGAAGGTGAATAAGATTAAATAATTTTTTAAACATTAGTCATCATCTTTTCATCCTGCAAAGTTAAACGTATAACCTTTGGTAAAGTTTTAACTATTCCAAACAACTTTAACTTTAGCAAAGGGACATTACCCAATTGCTTAACGAAGATAGCCCTAGCAATATATCTGACGAATGGCCCTGTTAAAGTTATTTACAGCTCTTTGCACAGATTTTATGACAATGAATATACGGTGAAATTGTTTTAGAGTAAAGGGAAGTGGGAAGGGTAATAACCAACTTGTTAACCTTTTAAAGGGAAGAGCGGTATAGTCGACACTGCGCTTCAAAGGGTTAACGAACCTCTTCGAGAGAAAGGTTCAATAAAAACTTTTTTTGTTAGAACTAAGTGTGAATGGCTTACGACCTGTTTCACAATATCTTAATAAGTTTCCATTGACCTTATTTTTCCACTACTTCATACGAAATGACGTTCCATATTTGATTTTCATCGATGCTGAATGACTTTTAATCAGCTGAATTGATGTTCTCTTTTGTTTTCGTTACTTGGAAATTACCTTTTTTTGTAGGAAGTGTGTTTTTGTTGCACCTAGATGTTCCTATGTTACTTATGCCACTGTACCGTTTTTGTAACTGTAAATAAATTAACAAAAATTTGTGTTAGTTACACAACTTATAAGTTGAAAACGGGTGGGCCGAACGTTTAGAGATTTAAAGATTACATGGACTTTTTTTCGTCAGGAAATGCCTTACACATACTATACCAGCGGTGGGGGCCGCCACTAGGTTAGGTGGGGCTCCCCAGCATCGGTGCCATTAGTGATTGAGAGAGCCACGAGTTATAGAGCCCTGGGCACATACCCTAGGCATTCTTCTGCAGCCTGATTAGTATTTCTGCAGCCTATTAAAGTAGACTACGTTAAATAGATAACACTACATGGATAGAAAAATCAAGATTATTTTGCGTCCTACAATTTACACGAAACTTTACAGTTCCACAAAGCTTTAAACTAACATAGTTACGTTCTAAAAGGGCTGTTTGTCTGACAATTCGCATTTATCTCCCATAACATTATGCCACCGTGTTATAGCAGGTGTCGACGCACAGAGGAACAAAAGCTTAAAACCTAGGAGCTGAGACAAAGTTAAGGAATTAAAAACAACTAAATTGTATGAAGTTACTATTTGCTACGTTAAATCAAGTGGTTTATTTTCATTGCAAGTTCAATCAACGATAACTATTAATAGGTCGATGACTCCTTTGTTAGTAACGCCAGCACTGTATCGTTTTTGTAACTGTAAAATTTTCATATATTTTTTTGTTGACTTCATTTTTATGTATCACGTTTAATATTTTTTAACTTACTAACGCAGATGTTTATCAGCAATATTTTGTTTGTGTGTGCAGTATTCATGTGAACGGTAGGTAGCTGTAGTAAAGACATAAAAATTTACTTAAAGCTACTAAAAGTACGTCATAAACTTATAAAAACTCCCAAA
Organism: Pyrausta aurata; assembly: GCA_963584085.1. NCBI lineage: Eukaryota > Metazoa > Arthropoda > Insecta > Lepidoptera > Crambidae > Pyrausta > Pyrausta aurata. The sequence continues at coordinate 9,016,289 of OY757272.1, read as the reverse complement.
CAAAAGGCGGAATCCCTCGTTACCACGCGAATTAGTATGTGCACTAAAACGCTACGAAAAAAATCGATAACAACCCCATTTGGACGGTTTGCATTATTATCACGCGCTGTTATGACGTTGGCCCACTGTGCACCGCTTTTAGACGGCAATTCTGTTTTATAGCGCGCCACTAAAGGACGAGAACCCGCGCTTATGTGCTTCAAATGAAATAACAATATGAAACATTGAAACGAAGTGACGTAGTTAGCACTATAGCGCTTTTGTGTTTCAGGTTTTACACTAAGAAAGAAGATAACTATTTTAAGACCACTAGAAGACTACGTATAATATGGTGACCAGCAGCAGACATGAAAATGTATATTATAAGTAAAGGATTCGGCACACTGGTAGCGTTCTGCATACAATTATACATCCATACTCGTACAAATTGGCCGCATCGACCATCGCACAAATTGACCGGACGCGGGCAATTTGTTTGGAACGGATCACATACCGCAACCAGTGTGCCAAATCCTTAAATAATAATAATAATAATAGTCCCCCTAGCCGATTTCGACTACGGTGGCCAGTCACAACGACCAACCGACTGCGCGGGACTTATTATAGTGCACAAGTGTGTGCGCAAACACAGATGCACTCTCTATTCCTTTCACTCTCATAGCCCGATGGAACAGCAATCTGACACGACCGGAGAGAGATCAGGCGCAGGACCAACGGCTTTACGTGCTTTCCGAGGCACGGGGGTGAAACACCGCCAACTTCCAAACTTCGGGCTTCCCTGAGAATTTCTGAACAGAAAAGCTCAGGTACATATTTTTGGCCCGACCCGGGAATTGAACCCAGGACCTCCGGCGCAGCCGTCGCTTTAAAATGCGACCCTCTAACCGCTGCGCCACCGAGGCAGTTCTTAAATATTGGTAACACAAACGATAAATCAATAATTTGATATCATCTATGATCGTTTACGATTCTACGCAATACTCAAATCATACTTGCGTAAGATACTCGTATGTCTTACGCTACTACAATAATAGTCTGAAACCGAAACTTTATAGTCCCCTGATATTCGTGAAATCCTCACCTTATCTCAAATCGCAAACTAGCAATTTGGTCCCTAATCGGTAGCTTTGGGACCAAACTGGGAGATAGTGAATTTGGTTTGCCAATACTATACAGGGTGTTAGATAGAACAGTGACAAAACTTTACGGACTGTTCTAGCGACGAATTTGAGCAAGTTAACAAGTTTGATATAACAAGGAACTAACTTAGCTAGCTATGTATGTGACGAGTTATCTATACCAATAAAATGCTTTGTCCTGAACGACTGACTTATTGATTGACTGACTGACTGACTGACTGACTGACTGACTGACTGACTGATGGATCAACGCACAGCCTAAACCGCTGATTGTAGAGACCTGAAACTGGGAGGGTGTGTTCTTTGTATGACGAAGGGATCCGATAAGGAAGGATTTTCAGAAATTCCACCCCTAAGGGGGTCAAAAAGGGGTGCAAAGTTTGTATGGGACAACCAGATCCCTTGGTCCAATCTACTTCAAATTTTTCATACACATTCTTTTACAAAATTGACGTAAGACTTATTTTGTATTTTATTGAAATTCATCTCCTAAGGGGGTTAAAAAGGGGTGCAAAGTTATTATGGGAGTGATTTGCTTCGAATTCGATATCAATACTCTTTAGTGCTTACGGTTAAAATATTTTTTATTTCATTTTTGAAAGTCATTTGACATATCTGAGACAGAATATTTGACACATGTTTGTTATTGATGTTGCTCTTGAGAAGAGATTTTATTCCTTAGAATAGTAAATAATATTTTTTTATGTTTAAACAGTGTAGGTATCAATCGGTCTGTGTCCAGTGTAGATTGCAGATCGTATGTTCATATTGTCGGTGGACATTCTACGCTGCTCCTGTGGTCGAAAGGTGTCCAATCTGGAACTTTTCTGCAAACTTTTCGTGGGGGACCTATGTTTAGCAGTGGACGGCTTTTGGATGTTGATGATGATGGTGGCGTAGATCTTTACATACATTTGTCACTTTCAATTTACGATTTGAATTCAAGAAAGTAGAGTACCTAGGTATTCGCTATAACCTTAACCAATAACCATAAACAAAGCTCAAATTCAAACTCTTAAGGTAGCGTGAAGACTTGAGGGAATTTGCTTCTCTCACAGCCTGTATGTGACATGATGCTGTGTAAGCGCAGAGAGTAGCCTGGTCATTTTAGTACCCGAAATAAATATACGATTGACGATATGGCGTACGAAGTATTTCTTTTTCGTTGAAAAATAAAAATATAATATCCCTGTGTAAGTTTGACCATTATACCGGGCTACGTGTTGTGTGTTCATAAAATATAACATTTATATGTACGCATTTCTATATATTTTAAAACTGGATGTTTTTGTTTGTTTGTTTGAACGTGCAACTCACAGGAACTATTGGTAAGGTTATAAAATATGATAGATAGCTAATTTAGCAGGGAAGGCTATAGTTTAATGCGTATAGGCTTATAAATTTTTGCTACGATCTATGGGGAACGGAGTTAAACTAAAACGCGCGTATGAAGTCGCGGGCGGGCCGCTAGTTATGTATATATCTTTGAAACAAAAAGGTGATAAGTACTTATTTTTTATGTGATTATCTTGTTATTGTGACTGTAATTAACATAGTTTTGTGGCAACCTATTTGCCACAACCTTTTTGATGCCTATTCACATTTTACTTTTTCTGACATTTGTTAACAATCATTACTCTTTTATTTTCTTCATTCATTGTCTTCTATATTTTTGATACGCATTTTACTGTACATATTCGTTTTATCTAAATATTGATATGAAAGATATCATCATACATATCTTCGAGTGTTCTTCTTACATCAACTACGAAACCTATCAATTCGATTATGTGGCGGGGCTTAAACTAGCTCCCCACAGTTTGATTACATTGGAAAACTAGTACTATTAAGCGTTGGGGCAAAAACGTTTTTAGATTAGATACTCTTCGACAAAAGACGCAGCGTCAGACGTCCAACGAAAAAATGGATAGACATCCTTGTAAAGATCGCAGGACCATACTGGATGCAGGCCGCTCACAACTGGTCGTTGTGGAAAACCGTGGGGAGGCGTTTGTTCAGCAGTGAACAGAAACGTTTTTTGGCTGATAATGACGATTATGAGAAAACTAAAGGTAAAGATTGCAAATATATTCTGCGAACAACGCTGTATACTCAACAAGCTTATTATGACGAAGTCCTTGAATTTGATTAGGGAAAAGTACATACCTCACTTTGATAATGAGGACATTCGGGTGTCTGGCCCACGTTAGTTAGAATATATCTTTACGCAATTTAGAGTGGTTATTTCTTGGTAAAGTAAAACGATTCAATTGGGTTTTGATAGATATCGATAGCGACCGATTACAGAAAACGCATTTTTATGGAAATATCAATTTGGAATCATCACTGGATTGTCTTAACACATGAGCTGCATGAGCTTGCCCGTTTTTACGTATAGTTTTTCACGTGTCTCCGCCCTCTGTAGTTTCAGGTAGTAACACTAGAATGACGTTAAGGTATTACTGAAAAAGTATTTTTCTACCATTAAGTCCAAATTTTATGAACTTTCAATTTATTTTTAAGTAATTAAAGAATTAAAAAAAATGTGCCGAAAACTAAGCGGTACAGGTACGACGGCACATTTTTTTGTGTTGTGTGTGTTAAGAAAAAGTTCCATAGGAGTTATGGTTTCATTTCGTAATATTTTACTGCATTTATCTCGACAAAATGAAAACCGTAGGGTTAGAGGCACGCGTTTATTACAATGAAATTTTACTACGACTATATTACGGTCCTTGTCAAGACTGCTTTATGTTCGAGTAATATTGTGGAAGGAACCTTTTCGGTATAATAAACATAAAAGTGAGGATCAAAATGCTTTATCCGAAGATACTGGTCGTGATTCAATTTAAATACATCAATCAATCAATGGCCTTTTCATCTATTTCAGACGATTTATGGTGTAAAGTTTGAAGTACAACTCTTTTCATGGCTAAATAAACCAATGCGAGAGCGGCAAAGTCTCCCACAAGCTCGACAAGAGAAGTTTCCGACCGATGGAGTCACGTCGCTTTGATGTCTTCTCTGTCTCTCTAAATTTAAATACATAGAAGTAAACAAACTCTTTATTATTGCACAACACACAATAATTTCAGGGCTTTTGCTTATGTACAAATGATCCGCTCAGAGCTTTGCTAGAACTAGAACTAGTTGCTACCCAAGAGATCCTGGGTTTGAATCTGGTCGGGCCGAATTGTTTCTGGATTTTTCTGTCTTGAAAATACTCGGGAACAACTCGGGGTCAGGAAGTCGGTGGTGATGACACCCCCGTGCCTCGGAAAGCACGTTATGCCGTTGGTCTTGCGCCTGATCTCTCACCGGTCAAGTCAGATCTGCCATCTTACCGAATAATGAGAGTGAAGTAACAGATAGTGCCCTTGTGTTAAAATAATACGCAATAATTTCACTTTTACTACCTTAGCTTTTTGTTGACAAACCTGTGTAGCCATGCAATTACAACTTACCTACGGCACTAAAATTATGCTACGTATACTACCCTGAGCTCGTATACCTGTATATTACCTGACAATATACTTCAAGAACCTTAGGTACGAAGCACATAAGCCGGGTTTCTGTGAAAACAGGATTTAGACCGCTCAGAGTGAATCCAGCAAATCTTGTAAAACCACCCAAGTGCACGTTTAAAATGAATAGGATTTGCTAAGATTAACTAAAATACAGTGTGTTAAAGTTGACATACCTATTTTTTTCATGAGAGGTATCGAAGCAAAAAAGAAGAGAATAAAAAGCAAACTGATAAACTACTTTTAGGATGTTTTAATGAAACAGGAGGTTTCATTTAACCGACTTAAAAAAGGAGGTTCTCAGTTCGACCTGAATGAATGTTAGTCCGCGATTATCTCGCGTTTTGCTGAACCGATTTTGATACTGTTGTCAGAAAAGTGTTTAGTACTATTTTGGTTCAAACAGGTATATTAGAAATGAGACAAAAACTACAAAAAAAATACTAGAAGTACTAAAACAACGCTATTAGCGTTAACTTTTTATTTTTGATCAGATTTTGCAGAGCATTTTTAAGTACTTTGGAGCTATTGCGCTGCGAAAATAGGCTTAAATAAAATAAAAAAATAAAAAAAAATTGTTTGATTGTAATGAATAGGCTCATAAACTACTAGACCGATTTTAAAAATTCTTTCACCATTCGAAAGCTACATTATCCACGAGTAATATAGGCTATATTTAATTTTGAACAAAAGTAGGGTTCCTCGGATATTAGGGTTTTTCGGACACAAGGTGTAAAAAATCAACCAAAAAAGTTACTTATTTTGCGTACCCTGCCTAATGGCTGAACCGATTTAGCTGAAAATTGGCAAGGAGGTAGCTTAGAGCCAGGAGAAGGACATAGGATCCGTTTTATCCCGTTCAACGGGGCCGGGGCTGGGGCGGGACGGAGCCGGGGCGAAACAAAGTTCGCTGGGACCGCTAGTATCATATAAGCATAATGTTCGTCTTAAAAATTATGTTCTTTAAAATTTTACACTCCGTATATCCTATATCTTTACTTGTGTACCATTATGAGAGTAGCTTTGTAAGTTCAGTTTAGAAGACGTTAACTGACGTACACTACAAGGTTATTTTCACTTAAGATGAAACTAGGTGTTTCTAAGCTGTGCGGAGTAAATAGAATAGTAAGGAAAATTTATTCTACTATTCCTTTGGAAGTGCACTATATCATAATTAAGAATTATGAGAAATAGTGTTCCAAGCGTTAAAGAGATTAGAGTATATGGCCACTTTAGTGCACTTAGGTCATATTTTATAACAATTTTATCTGCTTTTTCTGTATTTAATTCAACTTGCTGTTTATCTCACGTAGTCGAAAATAATAAAAAGAACACCTTTTCTTTTGTTTTCATAGACACAAAGCAAATAGATAAAGAGGATTTATTTTATTTTAAAGTAAAAAATATACACAATATCAGTGGGGGTGCCAAATTTTTCGAGGTGAATTGGACCATCAATATAAACAACTTTTACTATGGGGTCAAAGTCGAAATCTTAATTAAAATTTCAGGTGCCCCATACAAAATCAGTCAGCTAAATTGACGATAATGTATGGAGAGGCAGAAAAAAAAGGTTTGAACGATGGTCCTATAGTAAAAGTTGTTCATATTGATGGTTTCATTCACCTCCAAAAATTTGGCAGCCCCTTGCAAAAACATCCTGTATATCGGATATTCCTTTTATTTTCATTCAGATATTGTGAATTAACCTTGTAATAATAAAATTACACTTTCCATAGTATTTGAAAAAATGGCGCCACAATGAGTTAATAAAGCACAACATCGTGATTTTACTAAATCATTTTTTACGGACCAAATAAAAGGCATCTAAAGAGTTTGCTTCCTGCGATATTTCTTTCGCCATAATACTGATGAAAAGAGGGCGGAAATCAGGAATAATAGGACAAAGGAGGAAAATCCTCTTATTAAAGTGTTCAAAGATGGAGTTTTGCACATCGTGTATTTATTCTTTAAGCGACTCCAAGCCTTTTATGGAGCGCTAAATTCCTTAATATTTTAGTACCTATTAATCACATTTATAATAATGACTCGGATTTTATTTTATTTAATCCAAATGTCACATTCCACATGCGAATGCGACGGTGGTCTAATGGCATTATGACTTCAAGTATGTTTGATTTTTCAAAGGAAAAGTGAAAAAAAGGGCACTTCACTGATTAAATAAGCAAGAAATGCAGTGGATTTTCGATTGTTAAGACACATAGTATAGGTACCACATAGATCTGCAATTTTTTTCAAAATTCGAAAATATTTTTTTATGACTTTTTTTTTGGAGGATATAACATTATCAGGTCAATTCATTATCAACTGTCGTAATTTTATTCTACTTAAATGGTACGTTACTAACGTTGACACGCAATTTTCTATAGTTAAGCATTTTCGCCAAACATCGTCGAACCTTTTATACTTTTCTTATTTCGTCGACCTTAAAGCTATAAAAACTTCGGATTTCTGCATCAATATCTTTTGTATTTGCACCATCGAGAGATAATCAATATCACTTGACGAACAAATGATGGAGGTCGCAGCGAAGTTTCCCTGGGAAAAGTGCCAAGTTGCGAAAACTGGCAATGAAAAAAGTATTAGATGGATCTGACATGTATTGGTTCTTTATTTTCTTAAACGCAGCTATAAAATAAGTAATGTTTTTCCCATTGTCATTGGTTGGGTTACTTTCTGGTACATTTGTTAGCGCATTATAATCAGTACTGTTTATTTGAGAGATGATTGCGTGCCAATCATCTGTCCACAGAGGATGGTCAAAGACCGTGCAAAGTGGATACGCAAAAGTAGGAAGGCGGCCCCGGGCGTCATCGCACGCCACTGGGATCAACGCCGGGATGATGATGATGATGAATGAGTACTGTTTATTTAAAATTTCATACACCATACACTATGTACCGATCATCCATATGTGTAATCAAAGAAAATACAGGGGCTATGCAAATTAACGACGACCTCCGTGTAGCTAAGCACCGCTTCGAGATCCTGGGTTCACTTTCTGGTCGAGTAAATTTAGAAATCATAATTTTCCATATTGTCTTGGGTCTTGGTGTTGTGGTACCACCGTTGTTTCTGAATTCCATAACACAAGTGCATTAGCTACTTACTTTGGGATCAGAGCTATGTATGTGATTGGTGCCCATTTAACTATTTATATTGTAGTGTACGTATGTACCATTATACATTCCGTGGTGTACGTGTGCATTTATTTGAAGGTAACTAGTGTGTTCCAAATTCAATTTAAACATCAGCCATAATTTGAACACGGATGCTATAGATAGTGCCATCCACGAAGGCGCGCGCTATCTTTCGTTCTAATCGTTTTTAGTACATGACTGTGTGGAAGTTTTTGCCAACAGTTGATGATGCTATAATAAATATAATTATTAAATATTTATTATACGATATTAAATTATTTGCCACACACCCCGCACCCCGCGCTTTTCTAAATCAAAAATGAACGGCGTGCGCCTTCGTGGATGGCACCATCTATATAAACGATTAGGACGAATGGTGGGGCGCGCTTTTGTGGATTGCATTACCTTAAAGAGGCAAGAAAATTGTATAGCCGAGCATTGCTAAGTAAATAAAATTGGACTATGCATTTTAAACTGATGTAGTTTCATTACGTTTTTAGGGTTCCGTAGCCGAATGGCAAAAACAGAACTCTTATAGTTTCGTCAAGTCTCTCTGTCTGTCTATCTGTCCGTCCGTATGTCACAGCCACTTTGTTCTAAAATTATTTGAGATATAGCATATCTTCAACAACCGCAGAAATAACTTTGTTCTTCATACAAATACTATGAAAAACAAAGCTATATTTGCGGTCATCAAAATATTGTGGTATTTTGGCAAAGTGGAAGTAAAAATCCCTAATTCAGTTAAAGTTGGCACGGAACCCTCAGTGCGCGAGTCCGACTCGCACTTGGCCGGTTTTTTTTTAAATCTTCCCTTAGCACATAATGCGGGTAATATTCTCATTAAGTTTTTTTAAATTCTTTTGAACCAATCAAATCATTAAGTTGCATAAAATTTCAAAGATCTTTTCTTAGAAAATCCCACCCCATGAAATCCAATGCTCGCCGAACAAAAAAGGTTTGCCAAACACTGAATGCACGTAAACCAAATAAGTTTTCCAACGCAATAGACGTTTTCTCGTGAAAATCTATTCCATTCGGCGAACTCAACACAATGGGAGGTTCTGGGGTTCAACTCTTTTAGACGTCGATCCTCAATTGCATGACACCACTTAGTGAACCAACACATTTTTTACAATCTCATTTTTTTATTGGATATCCAGACATTTGCCACGATTGCACATGATGTTAAGTGACGATGTAGCTTAAGTTGTTACTTGGCAGACATGGTCCATCTTAGGCTTCAATACATTACGTACATAAACAAAAGCCTATTCACTCATTTCTTGAAAACGAAAATTGACAAGAAATTCTTTGCCAGCAGAGAATTCCACTCCCTAGCGGTTCGCAAAGAAACTGTGGATATTTTTAGAGAAACTGTATATGGTATTGGCATTTTTGTAAACCTTTGACTATTTCACATTTGGTAACTACATAGTAACTAGGTACTACATTTACTACTCTAGTTACTAGTTACTCCATAGTACTGGCCACATGGCAAGTGACAGACAAAATGTCGCCGACCGCTGTCACACGGGGTAGGGCCTCTAGAAAACACTGTGTTTATTTTGGACCTTCTCCACTTGTTGGGAGCAATAAAAATATGTCCCATTTCCCACTGAATCTTTTCGCAAATGTGCGACATACGTAAACAGGTGATTGTTTTTCAAACATATTGCTTTTGGAAAAGGTTACCACTATTTCTTTTAAAAATAAATATGCCCCAGACAAGACACCAATTGTCTGGTTTCGTGGTAAGGAATTATCTTCCTTGTGTAACGAAGTACCAGACACTGATAATGACTCTTCCATGTAATATATGAGTCTTCCATAAATACTTAATATAACATCCATGACTTAGGTACAAATGTTCGTGCTCATCACACAAACATTTGCCCCTTGCGGGATTCGAACCCGCGACGGCCGGCATGATAGTCAGGAGCGCTTACCAATACACCAGACGCGTCGTCAAATATGAATTCCTTGACCATGTAGTCTCTGGTAAATCGTCAGTATGTTTTTTTTTCTGAAAGAGATGATGTTGTGATGATAGGTAAATATAGTAAGTTCATAGTTTAAGTTATGCATGTAAATGGTTATGTGGTAACATATACCAAAAGTACGTAATGTATTGCCCTGTAAACATCCCACTGCTGGACAAAATCCTTACCTATGAATGAAGTGGTATGAGCCATACTCCTTACTGTAGACTTAGTGCGGATTGGTAAAAACATTTGCAATACAAGGCAAACATAATTCTGTTTTTAAGTCCCAAAAAATTAATGTTGACATAATGTTAGTTTAAGTTCAAGAAATTACGCTTCTTAAAGTGTTTTAAAATTCCTAACAGAATCACTGATAGAATTTCATCTTGGCAAGGATGCCATCTATTTGTGTTAAAATTAAAACTTAAAATCAGCAATCTCTGGGAGGATGAAATAGTAATCTTACATAAGTATAAATATAAATATGACGCTGACACTACCACCTATTTGATAGAACTCTCATATCCTTACTTATGCTAATTCAAACTTAGATATCCCTATCCTTGATGAAGTAAGGGTCCTTCAATAAACTAAAATCGTAATCGAAATGTCCAGCCGATACGTGACTCGAGGGATCGTTTTCGAGATAATAAAAGCACGGAGTGGTTTGATTTCCGTATCCATTTGTAGACTGAGATAATATTTCTAAGTAAAATTATTCTCAAAATACCAAAAAAAACTAAGACATGCATAGAGTAAAAAGTAAAAATAGAACCTACCTATTCAAACACGAAACCATTTCCTTGTCATGTGGAAGCGATGATGCTGGCTGCATTGCCGCGTTGGATAGCTTAGGTACTTTTCCAGTGAGCATAAAACGCATCGTTATTTAGTAAAATTGTTTATCTAGCACTATCTTAGCTCAGTCATAATAAAATGAAGCTCCGATCATTATAAACTAGCAGTAAAGAATCATTTATTTATTTATTTCAACTTTATTGCACTGTTAATTGTACAATTGGCGGACTTAATGCCTTAGGGCATTCTCTACCAGTCAGCCGCTTGGGAATGCTGAAATTTTTATCAGTGGCGGAACGTTTGCAGTAACTGAGCGGGTAATATAAAATAAATTATAAAATGCATTATGGCGACATAAACATACATACAAATAAGAATTAATGACGATTCAGAAAAAAAAGTCAATCATTGTTCAATGCTTAATTAATCATGTCAATTAAAACTGCCGTTGTTGAAAATCCTCCAATTAAATTCACCGTTCTGATTGGAGTAAAGGTATGTTATACACCTTAAGGGACTTTAGCGTCGTGATGCTATTCCCACTTTTGATTTACCTAATAACCTTGTGTCGCAAATACGACGGCAAGATTGTGACGTTTTCTTTGAAAATTTGAATTTCGAATTATGAATTTGTACTACGAATTGCTGACTGTGTCATCAATTCATGGAGCATAAAATTTGTTCGTGATGTCAGTTCCATACGCTATAGGTAAACCGCGAAATTGAGACCTCGCCTGCGGGGTACAGGGGCGCGGGGGGAGGCGAGAGCGGGGTTTGTGAGAGGTGCGGGCGGCAGGCACATTCTTTTCAAAATTCAGTACGCTCGCTACACAGGTAGCGATAGCATCTGTTGACAGTTGCGGATGCTTTGACAGAAGTACACAAGAGAATACAGTCTGACTGAAATCTGAAGATGAGTCGCAGTATATTTGGACACAAAATCTATATTATTGTATTTTTTGTCGTGTTTTTTAATTTCTATTTAACTTCATTATCCTGCACCTGTTACAATCTTTGTACATGACCAAAAGTTGTAGTACTTTTATATATTCTATGCTATGGGGTCTTCCCCAGTTATACTTTAGCATAGAATATATGTAATGATAGAATATATTAATGCTCTTAGCATTAAGTCCACCGTTTGAACACTGTAAAATAACAGTGTTTTAATAAAGGCTCTAAATATATACGAATATTTAAGAATAAAATATAGATCCAAATTCAGTGGAATATGAACTAGGTATGAGTATGATCTAGATATACACTTGAACAAAACAGTCTCAAAAGTTACCATGGAATATTATTTAAAGTTCTTAATTTTGCCAAAAAATCAATCTTATTTTTAAGATTCCATATTATTTATTGATTAAAATTCACGGCTCTGGATAATAATATTTAGAATTAATTCACTCTCATTAGAGTAATTGTATCGAATCGAATATTTTTTTCCAGTATGTTATGCAATGTTATAAAGTGTCAACACTGACGACCACCATTGTGACCACTGACGTCACATATCTTAAGAACTGTCGCGGCAAGGCGAAGTCTCAATGAAGCGGTTTACCTATAGTAATAGTAGTTCAATGCCCTGTACGGAAGTCGAAGGAACATAGAGTGCTTTGTGTGTCGATAATTCGGGAAGAAAAATAACATTACTAGGTAGGTATAAATGACAGCAGCTTATAGATTGTTTTAAGAGCGACACTAATGCTCTATGTATGTTTTTGTGCGACGTTACTCATTTTTTAATAAAACGGTATCTGATTTCACACTTTCCTTTATACTGTAAATGAAAAATCTCTCTTTGTATGAAAATACCTTAATTTATTATAACACATTTCACATTTTTTTCAGAGACATTGGACGCCAACCTTTACATATTTTGTGTTCTCCTGTTATATGATGTCTACTGTTTGATCTGACATATCAATTAAACAAGCCATTGTTCTAAAATAAATAATTAAATTTTGAGAAAATACAGTAATTAAAGAGGATTATTCATTACAAGAAATGGTAAAGTATTAAAGAGACTGTAACCATGGTAATTAATCCTCATAATTGCGAAAATGACAGCTAACAAGTACCTAATAATTGCTACCAAGAATAAATAAAAAGAACTGAAATTAATGAAAGGGAAGAAATTGTACTTATTTAAAAAAACGATCGTTCACTTTCACCTACGAGTGTAAAGTGAAAATCTAATTTCTCGCGCAAAGAAAAATATTTTTAAAACAGATTTCGAGCTTGCAAACGTGACTTATTTTCAAAGATTGGATCATGCACGCACTCACATTTTGCAATTATAATTTTAGAACTCAGAGCATTTGAATAAATGATATAATCCGCTTCGAAGTAAAATGTCCAAAAAAAACTGTACCACGTTATTATAATTCCATATTTTTAAAAGATACCGACAAAATAATATATTACATTTCCCGAACGTACTTACTTTGAGTATAACGCTTCCAGAGTAAAATTTCGTAGCATATTTTAAGTCCACGGTCATATTTGCACAAATAAAAGTCGTTATTTGTAAGCTCACCTCCATTTTATATTCAGAAACAAGCTTTACAAGAATATTCAGACAATGCGTTCGTACTAAAAATGTTTTTGCACATCTGTAGATAAAACCAGATTTTGAATATTGTGTTACATTGTATTCAGAATGTATAACAGCGTTGCACTTTTTATGCTTCTTTCAACAAAAGCTGCACTTTTAGGACTTGACATTATGTTTTTTTTTATAAATTGAGAATAACACTATTTAGGGGTAATTGCTAACAAATATAATGATTGCTATCACTTGTTGATTCCCTGATGTAATGTGCGCGCTTGTAATTCCTCTCCATGCTGATTGAGCAGCCGACTAAAACAACTAAGACCCTTCGACCAAACATGCGGAGGACGTCCACCGATGAGATAGGGTCTATATCTCATATGATAGACTGACGAGATAGTACAGATCGCAGGATCAAAAAGTTTTAAGCCCTATTCTAATGATGTACTTCGGATTATCTATAATTAAGTGTTAAAATACAAAAAAGATAAGCATGAGCTAATCCATAAATTTTTGTTGCATTTTTTTGTTTTTACAACATCTGTTTTTTCAATGATTTCTTACTTGTGTCGAATATTTTTTAGGTACTCCAATAGAAAAAGTTATTGTTTATATATTTACTCGTATTTATTATATATTTCCCGCTCAGTTATTGCAAACGTTCCGCTACTGATTCAATTTTATGTATTTACATTAAGTCCGCCAATTGTACAATTCACAGTGCAATAAATTTTAAAGAAATAAATTATATCTAGTAATTTTCACAAAATTCTAGTAGATGTTAGAGCAAAAACTAAATAAAACTAATCCCATTGCACAAGCAAACGTAATAACTTATCGTGTTTCAGTTCAATAGAATAGTTTCATAAAATAAGTACGGGCAGTAGACCTTATTAATCTATACCTATAAAATGCTTTGTCCTGAACGACTGACTGACTGACTGACTGATGGATCAACGCACAGCCTAAACCGCTGGTCGTAGAGACTTGAAACTTGGAGGCTGTGTTCTTTGTATAACGTAGGGATCCGATAAGAAAGGATTTTTCGAAATTTTACCCCTAAGGGGGTGAAAAAGGGGAGCAAAGTTTGTATGGGACAACGTGATTCCTTGGTCCGATCTACTTCAAATTTTGCATAAACATTCTTAAAAAATATTAACGAAAAATGTGTATCGAATTTTATTGAAATTTATCTTGTAACGGGGTAAAAAGGGGAAGAAAGTTATTATGGGGATGATTTGCTTCGAATTTAATATCAATACTCTTTAGTGCTTAGGATCAAAATAATTAATATTTTATTTTTGACAATCATTTGACATGTCTGAGACACAATGTTTTGACACATGTTTGTTATTGATTTTGCTCTCGAGAAGAGATTGTATTCCTTAAAATAGTAAAGAATATTTTTATGTGTTCAAACAGGGTAGGTATCAAGTGATCTGTCTCCAGTGTAGTATTCAGATCGTTTGTTCATATTGTCGGTGGACATTCTACGCTGCTCCTGTGGTCGATGGTTTACTTTTCTGCAAATATTTCGTAGTGGGCCTATGTTAAGCAGTGGACGGCCTTTGGGTATTGATGATGATGATGAGGTAGATACATATAATTTTACCCTTGAATTCAGACAAAGCTCAAGTTCAAACTTTTAAGGGAGCGGGAGAAGACTTGAGGGAATTGGCTTCTCCATATATTCTGTGCCTATATGTTATGTGGCATAATGCTTTATAAGCGCACAGAGTAGCCTGGAGCCCTATTTTTGAATCACTCGCGTCAAGATGGCGAGTGATATTCAATGATTAAAGTCGAATTATGGATTGAAAACCAATCTACACAAAAAGGATTTGAAAAATCATTGCTAAATTTTTTGAGTACTCACGTCTAGATTTTGAGTGATTTCCGTTGATTGTTTATGTGTTATCGAACGAAAATCACACGCCATATCCAAGCGAGTGATTCAAAAATAGGGGCCCTGGTTTTTTTAGCACCCAAAAGAAATATAGGTACGATTGACGGAAGGCGTAGTAAGTATTTCCATTACGTTGTAAAATAAAAAGATAATATCCCTGTGTAAGTTTGACCTGATTAAAGACTGGGCTACGTGTTATGTGTAGACAAAATAATATAATATTTGTCTATATATATTTAAAAACTGGATGTTTTTGTTTGTTGGTTTGAACGCGCTAATCACAGGAACTATTGGTCCGGTTATAAAAAATGTTAGATACATTGTTAAATAGCTTATTTATCGGAGAAGGCCATTTTAGTAGTTTAATGCTTAGAGGGAACGGAGTAAAACTAAAACGCGTACGAAGTCGCGGGCGGGCCGCTAGTCTATACATATAAAAGGCTTTGTCCTGAATGACTGACGGATCAACGCACAGCCTAAACCGCTGATCGTAGAGACCTGAAACTGGGAGGGTGTGTTCTTTGTATGACGAAGAGATCCGATAAGAAAGGATTTTCCGAAATTCTACCCCTAAAGGGGTCAAAAAGGGGTGCAAAGTTTGTATGGGACAACGTGATCCCTTGGTCCAATCTACTTCAAATTTTGCATAAACATTCTTTAAAAATATTAACGAAAAATGTGTATCAAACTTTATTTAAATTTATCTTGTAACAGGGTTAAAAAGGGGTAGCAAGTTATTTTGGGGATGATTTGCTATGAAGTTAATATAAATACTCTTTAGTGCTTATGGTTAAAATAACTTTTATTTAATTTTTGACAATCATTTGACATATCTGAGACACAATGTTTTGACACATGTTTGTTATTAAATTTGCTCTCGAGAAGAGATTTTATTCCTTAAAATAGTAAAGAATATTATTTGTGTTGAAACAGGGTAGGTATCAAGCGGTCTGTGTCCAGTGTAGTATGCAGATCGTTTGTTCATATTGTTGGTGGATATTCTACGCTGTTCCTGCGGTCGATGGGGGTCCAATCTGGAATTTTTCTGCAACTTTTTCGTGGGGGCCTATGTTAAGCAGTGGACGGCCTTGGGTGTTGATGATGATGATGGGGAGATCCCTACATATAATTTTCCCTTTGATTTCAAACAAAGCTCAAGTTCAAACTCTTATGGTAGCTGGAGAAGAATTGAGGGAATTTGCTTCTCCCACAGCCTATACAGTTATTTATGTGGCATGATGCTGTGTAAGCGCACAGAGTAGCCTGGTCTTTTTAGCACCCGAAAGAAATATATGATTGACGAAAGGCGTAAAGAATTTCCATTACGTTGTAAAATAAAAAAGATAATATCCCCGTGTAAGTTTGACCAGATTAAAGACCGGGCTACGTGTTAAGTCTACACAAAATATAACATTTGTCTATATATATTTAAAAACTGATGTAATTGTTTGTTTGGTTGAAGGCGCTAATCACAAGAACTATTAGTCCGGTTATAAAATATGTTAGATATATTGTTAAATAGTGAATTTATCGGGGAAGGCTATTTGAGTAGTTTAATGCTTAGAGGCTTAAAAATATTTTTGCTACGATCTATGGGAACGGAGTAAAACTAAAACGCGCGTACGAAGTCGCTGGCGGGCCGCTAGTCTATACCAATAAAATGCTTTGTCCTGAATGACTGACTGACTGACTGACTGATGGATCAACGCACAGCCTAAACCGCTGATTGTAGAGACCTGAAACTGGGAGGGTGTGTTCTTTATGTGACGAAGGGATCCGATAAGAAAGGATTTTCAGAAATTCCAACCCTAAGGGGGTCAAAAAGGGGTGCAAAGTTTGTATGGGACAACCAGATCCCTTGGTCCAATCTAATTCAAATTTTGCATACACATTCTTTTACAAAATTGTCGGAAGATTTATTTTGTATTTTATTGAAATTCATCTCCTAAGGGGGTTAAAAAGGGGTGCAAAGTTATTCTGGGGGTGATTTACTTCGAATTTGATGTCAATACTCTTTAGTGCTTACGATTAAAATATTTTTTATTTCATTTTTGACAGTCATTTGACATAATCTGAGACAGAATATTTGACACATGTTTGTTATTGATGTTGCTCTCGAGAAGAGATTTTATTGCTTAGAATAGTAAATAATATTTTTTTGTGTTTTAACAGCGTAGGTATCAATCGGTCTGTGTCCAGTGTAGATTGCAGATCGTATGTTCATATTGTCGGTGGACATTCTACGCTGCTCCTGTGGTCGAAAGGTGTCCAATCTGTAACTTTTCTGCAAACTTTTCGTGGGGGACCTATGTTTAGCAGTGGACGGCTTTTGGATGTTGATGATGATGGTGGCGTAGATCTTTACATAGAATTGTCCCTTTCAATTTACGATTTGAATTCAAGAAAGTAGAGTAGGTATTCGCTATAACCAACAAAGCTCAAATTCAAACTCTTAAGGTAGCGGGAGAAGACTTGAGGGAATTTGCTTCTCTCACAGCCTGTATGTGACATGATGAAGCGCAGAGAGTAGCCTGGTCATTGTAGTACCTGAAATAAATATACGATTGACGATAGGGCGTACGAAGTATTTCCATTTCGTTGTAAAATAAGTAAAAAAATATCCCTGTGTAAGTTTGACCATTATACTCGTACCGGGCTACATGTTCTGTGTACATAAAGTATAACATTTATTGTCTGTACGCATTTCTTTGTATATATTTTAAAACTGGATGTTTTTGTTTGTTTGTTTGAACGCGCTACTCACAGGAACTATTGGTAAGGTTATAAAATATGATAGATAGATAATTTATCAGGGAAGGCCATAGTTTAATGCGTATAGGCTTATAAATTTTCGCTACGATCTATGGGAACGGAGTTAAACTAAAACGCGTGTACGAAGTCGCGGGCGGGCCGCTAGTATATTAATATATTAGCTCAAAAAATTAAAATATTTTTGAATCACTTGCGTCAATATGGCGAGTGTGATTAAAACCAGCCAAGTGCGAGTCGGACTCGCGCACTGAGGGTTCCGTGCCAACTTTAACTGAATTAGGGATTCTTACTTCCACTTAGCCAAAATACCACAATATTTTGTTGACCGCAAATATAACTTTGTTTTTCATAGTGTTTGTATGAAAGACAAAGTTATATTTGCGGTTGATAAAAATGTGCAATATCTCAAAAACTGCTAGTTCGATTTCGCTTATACCAATTTTAGTTGAAAGTTTATGTTGTGATCTACATTACATATTTTTTTCAAAATTTTCACTTCCTTAGTTCAAAAGTTAGATGGGGGGGGGGACGCCTATTTTACCACTTTGGAAGCGTCTATATCTCAAACGTTAGACTTTTAGAAAAAATGGTTTTAGGAACCTCAATGTCATTTTGAAAGACCTATAGACCCCTATAGATATATACCCCTCCCCCCCTATAGACCCCATAGACACCCCACACGTAAAGGTTTTAGTAAAAAATTTTTTTTGTTGTTTTAGTTTCATATATGGGAGCCCCCCCTATAATATCATTTTTTCAAATTTTTTGTACCTGAATCGGAAAGCGGTAAAGAGGATACACCTACCTACCAAATTTCAGCGGTGTGATGCTAATAGTTTCACAATAAAGTGGCTGTGACATACGGACGGACAGACAGACAGACAGACAGACTTGACGAAACTATAAGGGTTCCGTTTTTTGCCATTCGGCTACGGAACCCTAAAAAACCGACACATTTGCAAGCTGTTAAATTTTGCTGGTGCTTTTTTTTAACGCATGGGCTGTGTCGCCCTATCAATGGTTGCTCTCTCAACATCCGAAAGAAATATTTTTACAAATATTTGTCAATGAAAGAACGAAGTTACGTTTGGATCTTGTGCATAGCAGAGCAGTTCTTCCTTTATTCGGTTTTCCCTTCAACTGATCCTTTTGTACCTTTCTGTGTTGTTACAATAGTTTCAGCTGGTTTTATTAAACGAAAATCCAATATCGTGTACCGCTTGTTTGTCTAGAACAATCAATTGTTGACTATTTGTTGTGTGGCTGTAGGTACTACCTGTGATAGAGTTTGGTATTGTACAGGTATTGATATTAAAATATGGAATAGGAATTCTTAAATACACTGTTAAGTCTCATGGCCTCTTAAATCCCTTTATTTTTCTTAACTAAAAACATTGCAAACTTATGGGATAAAATGCTTATTCAGTTTGAAATATAAATTATATCCCAAACCAAACGTTAATTTGTTACTTTTTTCCATTAAATTTTTGATCAGGTGGGGATTTTCCGATGGAATTGATATGTACTGTGTTTGTAAGTTCACTCCACAAGACATTTCCCATTTGTTGTTTCGTCCTGCGTGCCCTAATTCTTGCTTTCTAGAAGACCTTTATGTGTGCTAACGACATGGCAATCCGCGTTGCCAATTACTGGGCACTACAAATTTAAGTCCCACTACCATCGACACGATAAGAAGAAGATACTATTACATTTACAGTACACACATATCCTTACATATTTATATCACACATACCTTTGTACCCAAATCACATATAGCCACACAAAAAAACAATAACCAAAACTAATATCTCCAGTGTGTTATCTCACAAAAATCACCCAGACGGCACACATTTCGTGTAATAGAAAAGAGTTTTTCAATCACAGCTTAGGGTTTATCTGTTCACTGTCCCGAAAATAGAGCAAACCCAAACTTCTGAACTGATACGAACTTTCGGAGACTTCGAAATATCTAGGAGTTTGTTATAAGACACATATTGTCAGTTACATGTATGCAAAACATGTTTTTGTCTATTACAGTAACAGCTTTACTAGTCAGATATGATAATATATCCTTGGCCAGATCTTACCATCAGGTTTCACCTCATTTCATCAATACCTGAATTGTAATTGGCTAGAAATTAATTTTGAAAACTATAATAATAAACTTATATGATATCGGTTGATATTAGTCGGCTTGATAAAGTCTGACAGCAAGGTCGTCGCTTGCCTTCAACACCCATCCGCCAATCCGCAATGAGCCCGCGTGGTGGAGTATGGCTCATACTTACTACCTCATATTTGAGGTAAGGCCTTTGCCCAGCAGCGGGATGCTTACAGGCACTTTACCTTACATAAAATTTTATCAGATCAAATCGTTTTAGCAACGAAAAATGTCAAAATATTTGACAATATTAGAGGTGCCGTTAATTAATGAGAGATATCGATAATAATTAAGCAATATTCATGGTTTCAACAAGATTAGGCATGAGACAAACATGAGACAGACAGACAGACAGTCTTTGGACCTCAATAAATGTTACAGTTATTATGTAACTGATTAAAACAAAGTGAACATTTATTTCCAGTTTAGGTGATTTCGAAAATAAAAAAATTGTTTTATTATTTGTGATTGGTCTGAAACTCAGAAGCTTGTTGAAGGTTGTCACACAATGCTCATGAAAATTCCATGCGTTTCGACAAATGTCGGAATTTGCCACGAATTTCTTATTACTCTGAGAAACGATTCTCGAAAAATCTTTCTTTACTGCGTATGTGATATAAAAGATATCTTCCACGGAAAAATTCAATTTATTAACATGCTAGTGTAGGATATGAAATATCTTAAGAGATTCTGTTATGCACAATTCTTGTTAAAAAATAATTTTGCGATATACGTTGCTTAACTTTTACAGTAAAATAATTTAATTTAAGTAACAGAGAGGGATTATACATAATTTTTTGTGAAAGACTTAACCGATAAAATTTTAAGGTGTTAAAAAATAAAGACTGTTACCAACCAATAAATAAATTTTTAAGACTGTTTAAGCCAACCAATCATAGAGGTCGTTATATTTGTGTTTAAAATGATTCGCATATTTATAAACAATGTTCTCAAAAAGATCTCAAGACTAAAACAAATCCAAACTCTCTCAAAATGATTTCAGCATGAAAGAAAATTCGTATAAGTATTAATTAACTCCTTAAAATTCGGTATTCTTGACGGATATATATTATATGTATGGAGTTTTGATATAGCCCTTAATGATAGCGTAAGCTCTTTTTAGCCTGAGATACAGGTTTAACCTAGTTCAGGCAAAGAGAATGCACCTTGTAATTAATTTTTAGTTCTATTTTTACACATATTTGTACAACTGATTTTAATAAACAAATTTATTTATTTATTTATTATTTATTTATTAAAAGATCATTGACTCAAAGCTCAGAAAGCACTTATACTCATTTGAGTACACGTACTCTCTGAGCTTTAAGTGAGCTTTAACACACACACACACAGTGTGTGTGTTCACACACTTTAGAAATTGCTGATACTTGCACACGCACACGATAAATCTCTAAATTTTTAGCTGGTTTAGAAATATTCATCTTCGTAATTGGAAACGGTACTTTATTTTAAGGTACTTTTGAAACCAAAGATCATGAAACATATTTTTTTATTTTATTATTGTTCCAATTATTAATATCTGAGCATAAAAAGTAATCAAAATTGTAACCTACATGTTTTCTAATATTTACCCTCTTGACATTCGCGGAATTCTATTGAACTCTTCTAAATCTCAATATCCACTACAAACTTGTATTATTTGATTTCATTAGCAACTTGTATAGCTTGATCCTTTCGCAAATTATCTCTTGTAACAAGATTTAAGCTAAGCAAATTATTTGCGTTACCAATTTAAAACAATATTTGAGGGCTTGGATTTTAGACAACAAAGCGTTTGACATTGGGTTCAACTTTGGAGACAATGTGTTTATTTACAGATGACTTTGAATAACACTTGAGGAGCTTTTGAAAACTGTTCTGAGAAAATAAATTTAAAGGAATAGTCTCGCCATGACTAATCTACCATGATACTGCGCGTATCGGAAAACCAACATCACATGACGTACCTATCAAATTAAAATCCTTATTAATATCTAATCCCAAAAACATCGGTCCTATAAAATTTCAAACAAATAATTTATTTCAAAAATTGCTCAAATCATCTATAAGACAAGCAAGCATAACAACAACAGCCCAAAATATAAATACGTGAGAGTGTAAAGGACCAAGACGACTATTACAATACCAATATATCTAACGATAGGGATACAATCTTTGATATTAACACTAACTTCCTTATTTCAAAATCTTGTGTCTACCAGTAGTGCAAGTTTCGACACAATTTAATCTATCGGACAACCGTTACAGTGCCACAAACTTATCTGGAGAATGGTCAAAAATGGAACTACACATGTCACTTTGAAAACGTCATTGCAGCCGGTACAAGCCAGAGTTACCATTATTGATATTAAAAAATTCGCGTAAGCAATTTGAAAATAGGCGTATCACCAAACACCGGCTAATTTCATTTAATATATTAAATATTATTATGGCAGTCCATTTTCATGAACCTATTATTTTTATCGGTGATAGCGAGTAAGAAAACAATAGAATGGTCCACAAATCCTTTGTATTTAGGTATAACTGGTAGAGAATGCCGTTCGGCGTTCGTTCCATCTTATTATGATAAACAATAAAGTTAAATAAATACGTGTTTAATTTTTCATCATGTAGTTACGGAGAATATAAAAAACCAGAAGTGTTTATTTTTGTAAAAAGCGGCAACCTTTTTTGTTCGTGGCGCCATGCTGTTATTCTCCAGATAAGTTTGTGGCACTATACCATGAGTTTACGTCGGTTTTACTCGCTAGCGACGACGTAACTTTTTGTACGGAAAATTTTGAGTTCTGCAAGTGACCGCTAGTGGCGCTGTGCAATTTTCCATAGACTTTTTTTACGTAGTCACTAGCGAGTAAAACCGTCGTAAACTTATGGTAACGGTACAGGTAGCGCTCAAAAACCTCCGTGTTTTTGAGCGCTACCTGTACCGTTACCATAAGTTTTTGTAAAAAGCGGCAACCTTTTTCGTTCGTGGCGCCATGCTGTTATTCTCCAGATAAGTTTGTGGCACTATACCATGAGTTTACGTCGGTTTTACTCGCTAGCGACGACGTAACTTTTTGTACGGAAAATTTTGAGTTCTGCAAGTGACCACTAGTGGCGCTGTGCAATTTTCCATAGACTTTTTTTACGTAGTCGCCAGCGAGTAAAACCGTCGTAAACTTATGGTAACGGTACAGGTAGCGCTCAAAAACACGGAGAAAAATTCGTGATTTCGTGTATTTATTGAGGATAATTTTTGAAATAGCTTAAAAATTACAAGTTTTTTTCTTTTAAATTTAAAGCTGCAGAACATAAGAAAATTTTAGTTATTAACGCGAAATTAAAAAAAAAACTTGTGTTTCAGACTGTGGCCCGGCCGTAGGCTTAGCCAACCTATCTAAAAATAATGTCAATATGACAGCATTTAATTGAAGTTACACATTTTTCATTGGTAGGGTAACCTTGGACTTGGCCTAACCTGGCGCTGTGTTTTTTGTTTTATAGGGGTTTCTGCTTAGTCTATAAACAGTATGCTGTTTGTAGGAGTAATTTCATGAAATCTTCACCAAACAAGCGTCAGTTAGACTGAGCAGGATCCAAATCAAAGCGAATTTAATTAATTGTGTTTACTTGGCAAAATAAATCTTGTCACAGTACAAGACGAGGGTGCGAGGTGATTCTCTTTTTATTACTTTGTGGTGAGTCCAGTGACGTTGCAGTTGATAAGGATACAGTAGGTCTATTAGAAAGAAGACCACAGTTTAGTGACAATTTCCAATTAATCTTGAGCTTTACTTGCATAGACGCCAAATAGTAAAATATCAATTTACTATGGAAAAGTAGCCTCTGTAGTATTTTTTTACTGTTGGACACCGATAGCTCTAACAAACTTTTTATACTTGTTTATATTTTTAACTTTTTATAGATCATATTATTGTGATAAATTTTTTGGGACTTTAAACGATGTAAATATGCAGTGATACAAGCGTAATTCGTCTTGCTGTGCAGCACGGCTATCAAAAAGCGTTTTTTTTTTAATAAGCAAGAAGTAGCAAAGTTTATAGGCCTTTTGTGTTATCGCTGAAAAACACTGATTTTATGACAGGCGTGTTGCTGTAACTACATATATTTCATATTTGAAATGGAAATTAGTTAATGATATTTTTTACTAAAAATCTTTCGTTTAAATATTATGACCACCGTAAAATTATTGACCTCACAGTTTTTTTTAATACTTAGGGATATGAAGTTTAAAATAATGAATTATGTTATTACGACATAGATCTACTGTATTTCTGCCTACTGTAGGTAATAGCACTGACTGACACTTCTTCCACCAATTTACCTAAAGTGTACTAATTAGAAAGCACAGAAACATTTTTCCAGTTACTTTTTTGCAAAAAAACAGTTGTTATTGAAAAATATGGAAAAAACATGAAAACAACTTGAACTCATGTCGAATGACGGCGATCTCCAAAAATAGTAATTATCCACTATTTCAATTAAATAGTTAATGATTATAAAAAGGATTCTCCCAAATACAAGTTCATATTTTCCTTGTATGCCGATACATGCTCAATCAAATATTTGGGAAAGATTATTAAAATGAAATTATTAGCGCCTCAAACTAGACTGACACGTAAACAATAACGTTTATAATTCTTTTACCTAAGTACTCAAAAGAGATAGTGTTTCGGCTGTGAAAAATTGCAAAATCCCAACCAATGATATTTGTAGCGAAGAATGGAGCTCATTGCATATCCACCATTAAGTAATTACACTCAATGTTCCGACTCAGATAAACTCACCTCGTACAATTATGGAAATTACGTTTTTTACGTAGTCAGTTTTATTTTTGGCAGTAATTTAACGGGCTTAGAAACCGGTTGCGCAAAGGTTACAATCACATTTATTAAACTTGCCAAAAGCGGCGGCGCTACTATGCATGAGAGCTGTCAAAATTAGTATCGGAAAATAGTAGTTCACGTTTCGTCCGTAGCCATCTCGAGGTTGTATGAGAGCGCGATCTTTGCTCGGTTTTCCGACCGAGCTCAGTCTGTTTTCCGACGTTGCGGGGGGCATACGTTTCGAGCTCTTAATTTGCGCGGGAAACTGTTTCACGTAGTTCGTTATTCAAAAACGATTAAAAAGTACAGTAATTGTCAGCTTTTTTTTCTTAAAAAGTGCCAGTGTTTTGTGATTAAAGTTTTTAACCAAAAAGTGCGAGTGCTGTGCAGTGTTCAAAAATCGAGTGAATATAATTGTGTGATAACCACCGAAACGTAAGAATAGTGGAGGAAAACTGTTACTGAAATTGGAATTAATGAATGCGATGATCGTTGTTTTTCGTATACTCGTAAGAATTCAGCTGTTCAAACGTATGCGTTGTTGTGACGCGAATTAGGTACATTTGCATACAAAAGAATTAAAAATTTTCCAGCACGAGAGTATCTTAAAATAAACTTGGAGTTGTCGGTTTTCATAGAATATCATTGAAACATGTTTTTGTAATGACAAATTGTATGTCTTATTTATGCACAGGTACTGAAACAACGGCTTGGAAATTATTTATGGTTTTTGTAGTATTGAAATCCGATAATTTTAAAAACTAAGTATTATAAGTTTTTGTTTGTGCGAGTCAATTTTTTTCGGGTGTAATAAAACTTCATATTTATGGTTTTGAAAACAAAACGAAAATAAATGATCGAATACGTTTCATTGGTAGCACATCCAGTATTGAAATATCTTTAACTTTCAGGGTAACAAAATACTTTTAAAATTTTACCTTAACCCATAATTACGGGGTTTTGGAAGTAATTTTGACCATTGGGTGTTTTTTTAATGCAAGTTATACAAATATTTACGTTATTACTTCTTCTCTCAAGTTATGTAGCACCTTCTTGGTAGCATGTGAAGGTGATGCTAATTCAGCAATGCCTTTCACAAAGAAAAAAACTTCACAACAAACAGAAAAAGAAGTGTTTTGCTTCATGAATATTCTTAAAAATACAGTGAACTTGTGTAACTGACATTAGGTGTGACACTATCACGTTGTTCTTACAAAATAACAAAAACAAATGACTCTTCATGAAGCCATAAAAACGTGTCTAGTCTATTTTCGCAGTCTTTACAATCCACCGAAATATAACTATTACTCGTCTTAGCAGTTAAAAAATGCGAATGACCTAACATCAAAGACATAAAGTATAAAATCTTCCGCAAATATACGCGACTAACTGTACCTGCGCCATGTTGCAGGCTAGGTTATTTGAAATTTTAATTTAAAGATAAAAGTGTTTGTGTTTTGATCAAGTTGTCTTTATCTGCTTCTGAGCTAAACTGAAAGTGAAAATGGGCAGAAGAGTTTAGAAATTATCATTATGAATTAAATAGACACCACTACTATGAAAAACTAACATAATTATGAATAACATCCTATCACGTTTCATATAGGTCAATATCAAAGGATTTCTTATGATACAATTTAACAAGGAGAGGTAAAACTAATTCTTTTTAGTCAGTGAACGCCCCAACATGCATCGAACCCAACAGAATTTGTTTCTCCTAAAACGAAGAGTCGAAGACGAATGCGTTATTTTAAGCCTGTTAGTTAATTTTTTGAATGCGATTTAATTTTTAAAATTATATTTCGGTCAATTATCACTTTGTTAGCGTTAGAATGTTCTATTTTATTTTATCGTTATTGGAAAACACAACAGATTACATCGTGGCTTAAAAATATGACATTCAAGATTAAAAAAGAGTTCACGGCATGCCAAAAGAGATAGAGATATCTATTAACGTAATAAAATAATAATATATTTAATATTTATACGAAATAATTAATATTATTTATTATTGTTCTTGTTACTTATGCAGCCAGAGCTGTGATTATTTAGTGCGCTACAGTGAAATTAATCAATCAATTTTATTATTTGTCGCGAATACGTAAAAGCAACGCTCAATATTGATTGCCTCTCTTTGCATCAGACTTAGGTACATCTATAACCATAAACTTTAATAATTACTTTACTTTAATAAAGTACAGAAAATCTTAACTTACACTATTCTACTAATAATCAAGTTACGTTACCAAGGCAAAGCAAGGAAAACGTCGGAATAAATTATTTATTATCATCCGTTTTCCGATTGTGTTTAATTATAGAACCATTCACAGTTATCTTGAGTTGTATAAAAAATGTTACACGTGCCACATAATAATTTAGGCACAAGTTCATAGACCATGACACCTTGGCGAATCGCTATAATTACTGGCCCGTATTCAGAAATACAGCCTTACTTACATAAATCGTAGTATTTTAAAGAGTGAATAGGCTATTACTAGACCAGGGTGCGATGATGATGATGCAGTTTTGACAGTTAAGCAGCTCTGCTTTACTGTAAAATTAGCAATTCGTATTGCAATTAAGCATTATATTGAAAATATTATTATAAAATAATATCATAAATATTAATATTTATACCATTGTTGTATTATTACAATATTATTATATTTATAATATTCGCTTACACTGAGTGGGAATCGAACTGCCCGTAAATTGAACGGATTAAGTTGGATTGCAATACGCCCTCAGACAGACAATATATACAGAGTGTTCGAAAAAGAGCGTGCCATACTTACACTGGATTTTAGCTTAGTCATACTTTCAGATAAAGTCTCTCTAAAATTTGTATTTAGTTATGCCACTTTTTGTCGTATAAATGGCACACCAGACAAACACTGAAGATAGGTAAGCAAAATAACTTTTAAATAAAAATAACATTAATCTTATGAAAGTGTCATGGTTAGGGAGATTATGCCACTTTCTTGCTTTCTACATACAAGAAAAATACAAAAAAGTAGCATTACTTCCCAAACTATGAGACTTTTATTTGAGTAATGTTTTTTTATTTGAATGGTCTATGGCTAAACTATCTGCAATTTCAGTTTGGCACGCTCTTTTTGGGACACCCGGTACATCGAGTATGCAACTTGCGTGCATAATCATCTACCGACAGATGACAGACAGACAAATCGTGTCTAATTAGCTGTATGGCTTCTAATAAATAAAAAAAAAACTTAAAAAATTAAGAATATTCTTGTGAATAATTATACAAAGAACAGTCTATTTTCCATCTCGAAATTATATTTTTTTGTAATGAAATGTAGATATTGTGTGAACTTTATCTAAGAGTTAAAGTTGTCGAGATCTTATCTTATGATAATATTGTTGAGTGTTAATCCATCACCTTAACGATGTCGAGATTTGACAAACAATGTTTTATGATGTTTTTATAAAGAATCTTCGCGGTTAACGAGCCTTTAATACCATCTTAAAGTTACCGCCGCGCTACATAAAAAAACTAGGAACAGTTATACGTGGTTGGGTGCTTGGACAGCTTACATTTGCCTTGCTAATTTTAATTCATTTAATATTTTATTTATCTTTTATTTTTTGGAATTAAAGGTTGCAATGTGGAACTATTTCAAATATTTTTCATACAGAATAAGCGTTTTTTCAAATTGAGTTATGAATGTTCCTAGCATTATTATTCTCAGCCAACCTCATAGTTGCTCAAAAATATGAAAAGCCCATAATAAAAAAAAAACAATATAAGATAAATTAAAAGAGGCTGTACAGTAGATAAATTATTTTTAGATATAGGTATAATACACGGCACTGGTCGAAGTGCGTAAACAAAATTAGAATAAACATATTATTTATGCGAATATTTCCAATCATAATTGAGTCTACTGCTGTCATACGGGCCACAGGAATGAGACTTGGAAGGCAAACTTGTCTATCAATAATTAAATATTTAACTACTTATAAAAACTGTGCTTATGACAATCATAATGAAGATTACAGACTTTACAATATTGTACATAATTTACTATATACAAATAAGTCGGGTTTTCCTCCCTGACGCTATAACTCCAGAACGCACGAACCGATTTCCAAGGTTTTGCATTCGTTGGAAAGGTCTCGGGCTCCGTGAGGTTTATAGCATAAAACGGGGACGGGGCTGGGGGCGAAACGAAGTTCTCTGGGACCGCTAGTATTTTCTGTAAACTGTTTAAATATAACACGGCTAGTTTAAAATTAACGTCGATCGGGGCAAATGACACAAGGGTAACATACATTTCTCTTTAGCTGCTTATCATTTAAACTGTAGTTCAAACCTTGTTTATTTATTTGTGGTAAGAACGTCTATCTTTTATTTCTTATCTTTTCAAAATTCACACTATTTTTTTAAATAATTTCAATAGTTATCCATTTCTTATCTATGTCGAGTATTTCAAAATATGGTTAAAATCTCATACAAAATAAGGTATTGCATTCTGAGTGCGTTCAGCTAGGTATACCTACTAGTGAGTCTAGAAATAATCAGCGAACTTTGCACTACTTATCTATACGTCAGCTCATAATAATCACTATCTAGTATCTACTGAGATTTATTGAGTTAGCTTACTATGTACAACAAAAACACAAAAATAACAGCAAATACATTATCAGAGCAAAAGTTCATGCAATAACATTATAGTTCATAGTATTAAAGTATCAAACTTGATTCTGAAGTTAACGCAAAAAGGTACCTACTACTATTATTATTTATAATTTTATTCTCTATAGCACACATAAACATAAAGTAGAAATGGCGGACTTAATGCTTAAAGCACTCTCTTCGAATTAACCATTGCGCTAAGCAGAAACGATTGCGGCGTAAAAGATCACAAAATATCTACACATAGGTTAATACTTTAGAATTAAACGTACTTGAATACATTTATTTATCCAAACATAAGCTAACAGAGAATAAAGGGGACACAGAAAGAGGACAAACCATAACTTTCAAGCATCACGTGTATTTTCACTAAGAAGGCTCACTACTAAAAGGTAATTGATTTATAGATATTCTCCGAGATTTATTTAATTTTAATACACGTTCAGTACCCTCATCACGAAGAACTATTGAATACGTAAGCACAGAATATATAATAGTCAAGAAATGTCAATTCGTAGGTATGGAAATGTGACTAGCGCCCCTGGCGGTGCGCAAAGAAGTCACTTTTTTACCAAGGATTTTGACATTTCTCGATGCGTATTCGATAGTGTTTCGTGCTAAGGGTACTGAACACTTTCCAGAGTTCGTTGGTTACGAGCCCGTGATCAATGAGCAAGTTATATAAGTTTTGGCCACAATCACTTACATCACATTCCCTTAAGTACATATAAAACGGGTTATATGAATTAATATCAACTTTTTAATGGCCGAAGAGTTCATTTTTTCCAGTTAAGTTATGAAATCAGTGTTTGATCGTGTACGTATACCCTCTTAAATATCAGCATCAGGTTTTTTAATACATATAAATTGATTAACTAATCATTTTAAACAATTAACTGTTGTATACATTTGGCTACGCGCTTTGCCTTTACTCCGCGCTTAAGATCAATAGCTATCAAATTACGTCTGATGCCTATACGGAGATTTAGTTCAAGTGTAGTAGTTTATCAATGGACTCACTATCAAGGCGATCAAGGCGATCAAGAATGTTTCGTATCAATAAAACGAATACGTATATTTTAGAATATAAATACATATAAATACAAAAAAAAAACTATCTCACCCCCGCTTTTAGTAAAATAAATATTTTTTTTTTAATTAAAGTTGCTTGTCATCATCCGGCTGCTGGGCTAAGGCCTTATCTCAAGTATGAGGTAGTATGTACTCTTCCACGCGGGTTTAGGATTGGTGTAGAAATGTTTGCAAGGTAAGCGACCAACCTTTCTGACAGATGTTATCAAGCCGCATAGGGCCTCTGACTAGGCTTATCGACTAATATCACCAGATATTAGCCAGGCAAGCACCAACGACTTCACGCGCCTTTTGACGTATGGAGATGCTTGTGATGTACGTCACTTATATGGTCGGATTGGTCACCCATCCAAACACGACCACGCCATAGGTTGCTTGACTTCGGTATTATTACCAAAGTGCTGCCACCACTGCGCTAATAGGAACCTATTTTATTACTACATGAAAGATAAATCAAATTACACAAAGAAACTTGAATAATGCAGTAGAATGGCACCAGATTATTCTCGAAATAAATTACGCATTTAACTAGGTGCATAAAATAACTTTATCCAAAATAATGCTATCTCCATATTTGGTCTAGAATTCTAAATAAATATTTAAATAGCCCGTCTCAAATAAAATTGAATAATTATACCGAAATTCCAATGAGCTTTTTTACACAGCCGTTCTAAAATTTGTAAGTATAATCATAATTAGCATTTTTATTAGGTGCTTCTAAAATTGCAAAAGTAACAAGAGACAGTAGTATCTCTGATACGCATACAACGCCTTTTCAATGACATTGGAGCTAACGAAAAAACGAACTTAAAGCCTTAGATAGCAATGTATGTTTCTTTATTCAACGACCCGACCATTAGCAACAAATTGAATAGGCGCAATAAGTACTGCAAACGATTTAGAGAGCAACGACCTTACTGTGTCTGTTTTAGCTGTTCGTGGACGGCGAAGTATGAAAAAAGTTGAGATTCTTTTTGATGATTTTGTTTGTGAGAGTACATAAGACGCTCATTAAACAGTCGAGTTGATTGGTTCATTACAAACTTCGGCAAAGCTGTTATACTTTACTGTTTTTTTAATGAATACAAGTCTTGTACATTTTTTGACCTGTACAGATCGATTTTGACTATATTTACTATATTTATTTAAGTTACGATTATTGTCAATTTCAATATTAATTACGAGTCGATACTAGAGTCTGACTAATGAAATCTGACCACAAAAAAGAGCGGCAATTTCAAATAAAGAAAAGTTAACACTTTATTTGTAAGACAAAAATGCTTTATATACCTAAAAGAGAATTGCAAATGCATTTTTAACAATATTTTGCAGTTTTATTTTAGGTATTTAAAGCATTTTTGTCAATGAAATAAAGTGTTAACTTTTATTTTTTTGAAATTGCCGCACTTTTCTGTGGTCAGCTTTCATTAGTCAGACTCTAAAGTGGTTTTATCTACAACAATAAACTTTGGTATACAAGGTGTCTCCCCATAAAGGGGCACCCCAGGAATGAAGGGAGCTATTCGGAATCAGTAACTTAACAATTTTTTACTGGATGGGACGAAATATGCAAGAAAAAATTTGACTCTCCGAATAAAGAAACAGACGGGTCAAATGAACCATTTAATATGGGAAGTAAATTTTATTTAGACCTTATTTCTAGGAGAAAGTTTATAAGTTACTAATTCCGATTTACTTACTTTATTATTTACGGTTTGTTATAAAACACCTTGTATTTTATAAATAATCAAACTATTTATAGTCACATACGAAACTTATTATTTATCTGCAAGGCCCAAGCAACATGCGGAAAATCCAGGAAATAAAATTTAATACAATAGCTTAACAATACCCATTCTATTTTTGAATCACTCGCTTCAAGATGGCGTGTGATATTCATTGATTAACGTCCAATTTTGGAATGAAAATCAATTGAAATAAACACAGGAGAAGGATTTGAAGGTCTATATTTCGCGTTATTTTCCGTTAATTTTTATTCGTTTTCCAACGAAAATCACACGTCATTTTTAAGCGAGTAATTCAAAAATAAAGCTCCTGATCACGGATTGTGTTGTAACACGAAAAGCCAATTTGCAACTTTGAACTCAGTAGGGATACCCCCGTATTAGTATAGATTATGTTACTAGTTACGGCAGAAAGAAAACGAAATATTTGGTTTATTTAGTTAGATTTCAAATTCAGAAAACCGACCTAGTGCGAGTAGGACAAGCGCACGAAGGGTTCCGTACCATTGACAAGTTAAACAGTAGGTACATTTTCATATTGTTCAATTATACGTGAGGTTTCCTCTAAAAGTTGTATTTAAAAAAATAAACCACATTGTGCAGCTTTACATAGTTAAAAACACGGCGGTAAAAATAGAAAATGCTAAAATAGAAAATAAGGAATTGCTACTTACAAAAAGTTGCCGCGGTGCTTTAAGGAAAATCATAGTTTGGTAAGAAGTAAAAAAGTTGGTTACCGTTGTCGTAAATAATATTTTTGAATCTTCTCTCGCTATCTACACAAACAAACAAATAAACCAAAAGTAGGTTTAGTGAACCAAAGCTCAAACATATAAATTAGTTAATATTTTTACACTATATTATTATACTCTTGCTAGACAATACGTTTTATTATTTGAAAGAAAACTAGAAGCTAATAGTAGGTATGCATAAACCACATCCTAAAGATAAGGAATTGTTATTATTTATGTTGGTGGTGCATTTTAATTAGCTCATATAAATCCCTAGAGATAATCATAAAATACCTGCATAGTCACTTATTATTGTTATTGTTAATAAGACTATTTCTTATTAGTATTACCATCCAATAGAGAATCATTATTATTCAAATTCTTTGTAATAATAAAGATGATGAGATAAGATGATTACGTCTTTACGTTTATGATAAAAATAAACTATTTAATGGATATAGAATTCGTAAAAAAACAAAACAAGAT
This sequence comes from Pyrausta aurata, assembly GCA_963584085.1. Taxonomy (NCBI): domain Eukaryota; kingdom Metazoa; phylum Arthropoda; class Insecta; order Lepidoptera; family Crambidae; genus Pyrausta; species Pyrausta aurata. Next base: position 8,982,722 of record OY757272.1, on the reverse strand, counting down.
AATTTTTTTACGACACAGAGAATATTTTTTTAGAATAAGATAAAAATTTCTTGCTTTAAAAATAACACTTACGTTGGTTCTAAATACTGTGTTTTTATAAAACGATTTCTTTTTGTATTGTAAATAATTTATTGGTGTTTTTGTAATCTCGAACAAGAAGTAACCATTAAATTACATTAAAACTAGCAAAAACGGAAGTTAAAGCGATAGGCACTATAAAACCTAGCCCAATAAAAATCAGCCAAACTGTTACACATATTGGATGCGTGATCATTAATATGTGCGGTGTTTCCGTAAAACAATCTGCTGTCAAACAATCTATAAGAACTTCTTTATCAGAATAAAAAATAATAATATAGTACAAACATTATACAATTCGTGGCGTTTATTTTCTAGCTTTTGCAACTCGTAAAGTTTCCTACAATTTTTTGCAACTTAAATATCAACCGTCAGCCACTTACATAATAATTTTAAAACCTGAATGAAGGTGAAATGAGTGCTCCAAAATTAACCAGGTCGTCACAATAACAGGTCTTTCGCAAGGGTCACATTTTAGACCAGTTTTATTTTTAGATATTATGTACACAACTGGCTATCATAAAACATTTTTATAAGGATTTTATGAGCCTTTAAATCGTTGGTCGCAAAGTCTTATCAGTATTTATTTACTTTAAAGGGAATGTCGTTATGTTTTTTTTTTCGAAAACATCATAGCTAACATCTTTGATTAAGTAAATGGTCTTGGTACGTTTATGATCTGATGTAACTCGGTCAAATAGACATAGAAGTTATCGATTTAATATGCACTATTTAGATTATCGATTAACTCATATATCTCAATGCCAATAAACAACAGAAATGGTTTATTATTATCGTTTATTATGATTTAAAATGACAATTTCAACGTAACATTGTCGTTTAAAATTTTCTGAGTTTCTATTAACAGACTTGAAAAAAAAAAAGATTTGTATAACAATTAAAGTCAAGATTATTATTCTTAAATTTGCCTTTAAAAATTCAAACACAGTACTTACTTATAATAGTAAAAACAAACAGGTTTGCTCGACTCATCTCATCCAGAAGAAGCATAATTTCTATTTTTAACATTGGCAACCCTGAAGAACTGCCCTAGTCTTATCTCCTGGTCACACACAGGACTGTATGTGACAGGCATACGAGCAGCTATGAGCCTTTTCTTTTTCCTTTCGTCCATTGAACCGGTAATTTTAGTTCAATTTGAGGTCAAGCTTTTTAATGAAACCTTTTACAGCGCTGCGATTTTGGCTGCTACTGACATTCTGTTTTGGTGATTATATTTTTGAAATTATTGATAAATTATATCTTAGTAGCACTATTTCATTTAATCTACAGTTTGTTGCCTGTAATAGGAGCAAAAAATAATAAGTAATAGACCAAAGGGTTACCAAAGGTACCAAGCTGACTTGATTTTAATTCGTTTCATTAGTGTCAATTTTAAATGTGTTATTACTAAGGATACAATTAAAAATTTTAAGTAAAAATAATTTTAACGTCAAAGCAACATAATTTGTGTACATCACTCATGCTACTGTTCTAAAAATTAAAATAATATACGATTCCACATTTAACGGTTCCTTAGACGTAGTAGAACTAAGAATGTGCAGTCAATTATCGTGTGAGCTCGAAAAGGTTCATTTTGGGGTCATTTGAGGTCATTGTCTTTGTATGGTTTGATAGATAGATACTGTATTACACAAACAACAAGCGCAAGAAAAACAAAACATTAATTTGAGGAAAAATTTGAGTACAATTTAGCGTGTTTTACTAAGAGCGGTCTCCGCAAATCAATTTGAAAAAAACATCATTTTCTCTGAGAACATGTTATCATTCATCATATAATTCACTGAATCGGTGGTATTGGCGTCATCGAGATATTCATACAAAATAATGTAGGTACACATTTATGTTTTTTTTGGACCTTGGCTGTTGCCAAGATCTTAGAGATCGAGAGAAACAACATCATCTTTCGATGATGTTGTCGAGGAAAGACCACGTCTGACTATAAACAACCTATTCATTTATTTAATAAAAAAACCCGGATCACTGTGTTTACAGAGAAAAGTTCAGCTGGTATCGTATTCCATTCCTTACTGTACGCATCAGAAATGTAGATCGGAATCGTCGGATATGTCATCATCATCATCATTAACAGCGAAAGACGTCCACTGCTAAACATGCCTCTCCCACGGTTTTTCGACCGCAAATGGTCTGCATCTCGTGTGATACTGGATCTTTACAAGTTCAACTGTCCATCTTGTCGTTAGACGTCTTCTCTGCGTCTTTGGTCGAAGGATCTCCAATCTAAAACATTTCTACCCCGACGGCCATCAGTTCTTCGCGCTACGTGGCCACTTGAGCTTACTTATTCTCAGGGCAATTGCAACTACATTAATTAATCATAGTACACAGTAGGTACCTACATAATAATTTAATGTTTGTTAAGTGGATGTCCGAACTGACCCCACCTATCCCCTTCATACAATTCTGGACTCTATGATGTTCTCAACGGAATCGGCGACAAACCGATAATCCAATCATCCGCTTCAAAGGGCCAGCAACTAATTTTAGAACTTCGCACCCGTCTGACCTGTGACAGGTAGGGTGTAAATTCACTGGCAACATAAAAAAAAATATTAATAGTATTTAATTCACTGAAAACACCAAAAAAGCATCACTGGTTTACAAACGGTATTAAAGGCGTCCTATCGATCTGTAAGGCTTTAAACCAGAACTGTCTTAGTACGTGGATGTTAATTAATGCTGTAAGACACATAAGGCGTAATTATACATGTTAAAGACGCTATTGCTTATAGGTACATATTATAATATCTGTGTACATACTATCAACACGTGATTTCTTTTAAAGTTATATACTTCTTAAGTATGTACTTCTTATTACATGTATGGGTGAAAACATCAAGGGTATCATAATCATAAGTCTCAATATTTACTATCTTAATTTTTTTTGCTAAGTCTTATAAGTTTTTCATTCAGTTTGAAGTAACTTGAAAACGTTTAATTTTAAATCTATTAGGCCTTTATTATGATTATTTACTTAAATGTGTCTTCAAAATATCCATCAACTTAAATCACAAAGTATTAGGTATTACAGACTTAATTATAGTAAAAGATTCTAGATACGTTTACTAAGAAAGGCCAAACAACGGGCCTTAAGGTCAGCTCGTATGAGTAATGTTAGTACATACATGTACCTAAGAATTATGGAAATGAGTATATTTACGTAGTCTATTGCTTCGTCATACTTTACATGTAACAAACGCAAATCTTCATAATCTATACAAATAATTTTGTTTGCGGGAATAGAGCTAAAATAGGCAATTTGCAACGCAGCCTGTTTCTATGAAAATGTTGTATTGTTATTGTAAACGTATATATTGTACTAGCTGTGCCCGCGACTTCGTCCGCGTGGAATAGTGACTTTGGGTAGAATTTTTAATTATTTATGCTTATGATTTTACAAATAAGATACTTAATATTGTATTAAAGACCCGTTTTTCATCTGAATGCATATTAGAAAGCTTAAATACAGGGTGTTGATTTCAATCCTGTATTCAATTTCTTACAAAGATGATTCTATACCTTATACTGATCACGAATCATGAAAAAAAAGACTTTTTTTTTAAATAATTTCCATGTTCAACAACGATTTTTTTAAATCACAAAATATGTAGGAGCTCACAACAAAGATTTAATCAAAGCTATAAAATAAAAGAGTGAATGAATTGGTTTTTCAAATCAAGTTGACCTTTTATCATGAATTCTACAAATAAATAATTGAAGACAAAAATAGACTTGATCCAAAATAAATGAAACCTTCGACCAAAAAATAGTACTGTTTGGTGACTTGGCAGATTTGGTCAAAAAAGCCGCATCCAAATTCAGTTTTAGTTAACAACATCAAATTGCTTGTGATCAAGATCTATTTTTAGCTGAATTTTTTTACTTAAATGTATAATGGCAGTCAACATCCTTATCTAAAGTTTGCGTTCAAAAATAGCCGAGTGATTAAGACGTGCCTAAAATAGCCTCGTTCGCCTTGCAAATCTGTTGCTTCTGACAACAAACTAATCGTATCTGCTTTGAAAGTTTATCTATATTTAACTACTAAAATAGGAGTTGATTTGCGTCGGTCTAATAGTTTTTTCTTATCGTTTGAGCTTATATACATACCTACACTGTATTAGACTTTATGAGAAAAAGATATACAGGGCGTTGTAAAAGGTACAGAAAATTTGAATATAAGCCCTCTAAGTAACCAGTTATCAATTCTAAATGTTTTAATTTATGATAATTAAAAATAATTTCCTTTTTGTTTTTTTTTTAACAAAATAAATCGAATCCGCAATGTATTCAAAAAAATGTGTCCATTCATAGAACTTGACATTGTCATTTATTACAACGAGTTAGCGATTTTGATACACGAGTACATTGATTAATTATTATTACTATATCTCTGAGTTAAAGCATTTAAGTTAGAGTACTATGACCAGGCCAAGGTAAAACGTATACTCTGTAGAATCTTCGATTAACATTTTTGTTCCTATTACAGGCCACACGCTGTATAAGTATTTTAAAACCGCTCGATTGGGTATAGTTAGTGCTAATTAATTTTTCAAATTCTATTGGTAATTTAGTGACTAATTTATCAATAAAAGGTAGGTAAATAATAGTGAAAATTTTGTTCGTTATTACAAGTTTAGCTTCTAGCTGATTCTTTGAATGTTATTATTACAAATCCGTACTATTAATGACTATTGAAATAAATATATATGATATAACATTTATTGACAGCGTAAACAGTTTATACAGCTTTAGGTAGAGACAGAAAATATATTAAGGGGAGACGAAATTGGGCTTTCTTTTACGAGTGAAATAAAACGTTTTTATGCACAGCGTCGTCTTGTTTGATCAGGTAAACATGTTTTTTTTTCAGTTCTAGAAGAATTTGCTTAAGACTATGGAAAATTTTGACAAATATATCAAACAATTAACTTTACAAAAGACGATGAATGTCAAAATAGTTTTCCATAAAGCATTAATAAGCTAAGGCATTGTTATTTTTTTTTCAAAATAGTATTTTGTTTATTTATTACGATTCTTCATCTTCTATTACTTCCAAAATTTTAGTTTCTAGAACGAGCTTTCTGTGACTATAATTTTATTTTTATTCTTAAAGTATTTTGTCACTAAACGAACTTGATATTATTATAAATTGCACATGTAAAAACCCACTGTGCCATCCGGGCGAATGTCTATGGCGTAATACACCGAGTTCGATTCCTTCTCTAACACAGTTGCTTTTTACAAGTGCAATTTATAATATTTCTGTGACCACTTTAATTACTTATCAAACTAGTATATTACCTTCATAACTTCTAAATCATAAAGCTTAAAAATCTTGCACAGTTAACAATAAAACAAAGAAAGTTCAATAAGCTGACATAAGAATAATAACAATAGAGCTTATAATGTTTAGACGTGTGGTCCCATAAAAAGATTTATAGCGGAAGCTTTGCCGTATGTTAATAACTAAATTTCAGGTGTATAGTATTTTATGGTTACCGCCGATGAATCAGACGTGGTTCTATAAAAATGTTATGGCTACCGATGGAACAATGCATTATAAAGTTTATTTTTAAGGCTCACGTTCGGGATTCGGTTCGTGTTAACGCACTCTTAAAGTATTCATGGCTTTAGGACTATCTACGGGGTTACTTTGAAAACATTGGCAATATTTTAAACTAAGAACCTACTCATGATTTAAAGTCCCTTCCACATATTAAAATGAAAATCAATTGATTTGATGACCGAGAAAAATCATAAAGTTTCACTCCAATTTCCGGGATGCGTTTAGGCGGAGTAATTTTTTTGATACTTTAATAATATTTATCAATTTTAGAAAATCTTAAACTAATTTATTAGTCAAATTTGAAGCAATTATCAATTCTAAAGTGTTTAATATGATTTTTCTTGGTTACATCAAATGATAGTTCATAACAATTGATTTTCATTTTAACATGTGGAAGGGACTATGAATCATGAGTAGTTTCTTAGTTTAAAATATTGCCAATATTTTCAAAGTCAGCCTGTATGTCTGGTAGGTAGCTGGAGAAGTGACGTTCAAAGCTAAAATTTAGATGCCTTATATCAAGGTGTATCTAAATCACCCTTAAGTATGTTCTAAGATTCCGCTAAGCTTAGGAATCTAGCATTAATAAAGTTTTATTATTTTCAATTTAAACATCGCCCTGTATTTCTGAATTAATAAAAATACTTGGGAAAATGTCTCCTCCGTGCAAACAGAAATTCAGACATCAATAACTTCATATCAAAGGTAATAAATAGAATATAAACATAGTTCACATTATATTAATAGGCACATTATAAAAACGTTCTTCTATGCTTACCAGAGACCTTCAAAGACTTATAAAGCTAAGTCTCATAAAGTTTTTTTTTCAATATATTTTTTTTAATCATATAATAAGAAATCGTCAACAATATTCAACCAATTTTCGCTAACCAGGGTCAAAACAAATGCTGACAAATGCCTCTTTTTCCGGAGTCGGCTTAATATCCCTCACACGAACGAAGCTACTATAAAAACACTACGGGCCAATAATCCTAAACTGAAAGGAATATTGGGCGGGATATTTTCGCAACTCATCAGTCCCGGGAAAATGTGAAAGACTCGATATAGTTAACGAAACAAGTATAGAAGCATAATAAACCGCCTTCAAAAAATTAACTGAAAGCTTAAAATAGCGCATTTGTCCTCGAAACACAAATTCTTTTGGAGTAGGTGCATAATTTCAAGCTTACGTATTCCAACAATCTACCTTTACGCCAATTTCTCGCTACCTAGACATTTATGGACAAACGTACATACAGTAATAAAAAATTTCTCACATGCTTTTGACCCTTGTTAGAATCACCCCATTTTGATTTATCAAATTCTAACTTTATCACACACATACAGGTCGAGTAGATAACCTCCTTTATTGTAGTCTATTGTAAAAAGAAAAAAACACATGATCTTAAGTCCAATTGAATTCAAGTATTTGATATATTGGTTTTTATTTAGTATCGTTTGAATTTGATATTTGGTTTCAGTTAGTTTTATTTAATTCTATGGTACACCTAAGTTTTGAATTATCCAGGTGAAAAACAGCTCAACAGGCGTGTAAAATAGTTGCCTAATAACAAGACTTCATTATTAACTGAAAAAATACGTTCCTAGTATAATAACTTATGTTAAAATAAGGATAGTAGTTGGCTACGTACTTACGCGACAACTTAGTTTTTATTGTAGAATCTTAATCAAAATTGTACCAGGAAAAGCTTCTACACTTGAAGCGTTCACCACGTTTTTTCGTTTCAGCCCATGAAGTGGTCCGTATGAAAAATGAATGAGCCCCGTGCCGGGTTCGAATGTAATAAAAGATTACATCTTCAAATATAAAATGTAATTTTAGACAGCCGGCAAATTTAAATTAATCAGGGATTTCTTTGACTAGGTACCCAATTTAATATGAAAATTGTCATTGGTAAATAATAACCTAATCTATTTTTTTTTGTGCTTCGGAACGCAAGCAGTTGGTCCCGGCTAATATAAATAAATAAATAAATAGTCAGAGGCCCTATGGGCGGCTTGATAACATCTGACAGCAAGGTTGGTCGCTTGCCTTGCAAACACCCCTCCGCCAATCCGCACTGAGTGCGCGTGGAGTATGGCTCATACTACCTCATATTTGAGGTAAGGCCTTTGCCCAGCAGTGGGATGCTTACAGGCTAACATTACATTAATTTTTTTTTATTCGTTTCAGTATTACCAATAAAATTAATATTCCTACCGGAAGAGAAAACAAGCAAAAGCTGTGAAACGAAACCGATTTTGGATGGCAGTAACTAACTTTAGTAAGTAAAAGTAACGTAAAATGAGATTACCTTTCTTCCAGGTGATGTAAACTATCTTCCTAGGTTACACATATTAGTTTACCGCATGATAAACAGTCGACACAAAATATAAACCTAAATAAAAAGTTGTAACGGTTATTTTGCTGTAATTAACAATAATATATGACCTAAAGGGTATGACTGGGAGAGAATGCTTTTAGCATTAAGTCCACCTTTTGTACACTTTTATTTGTGCAATAAAGTTTTTAAATAAATCAATAAATAGATCACCGATCAAGTCACCATGATTCAGTAGCACAATTTCTCTAAAATATACACAATTTCATTTGAAATTGTAAAAAATCACAGTAAGTAATTTTCAGCGAGCCTCCATGGGGCGCATAACTGTTTGACAGCCCCCAAAAATGGTTCTGCTACATCGCATCTCGCATCTCTTTTTGACGCACAGCTTTCTCCTACTGAGATCTCGCTCTTGTCTTTCTATTCCAAAAGGGATAATAATTCTATGGTATTACCTAATAAATTGTTATTTTCTTTATTATAGTACCAAAACTTCTTTAACATTATGTTATCATCATGTCATTTTTATGCAAATGGAAGGTACATATGAATTTCTATTTTTAAACAGTATAGGTAAATTGTTAAAATTCAACTTTTAGATTTGTATGTTACCTTAACTCATACGACCACCTTTTCAAGACTTTTCTTCCTTTGGATTCGAGACACTTGGCCGCAATTTACAAGTAAAATATCAACGTTTAGCCAAGAGGGTTTTATCTCCTACCCTTTTTCATCTGAATACCAAATTCAATTTTGTAATGGAATTGAAGATATCGGTGGAATCCGTTGCGCGTTTTGTCATTCAAATTGTTATTGTGACAACTGTGGAGAAGTATTCGTATGTAGCAATATCGTACAGTACCCCAATCACGAAAAACTATCGACTGCGTATCTAGAAAATGTCAAAATCCATATTAAAAAAGTAATTTCTTTACGCACCGCCAGGGGCGCTCCAATGCCATAATTTTTGACATTTCTCGATACGCTTACGCAGTCGATAATTTCTCGTGATTGGGGTACAGTTGATATCTATAGTTTATATCTCTTTTTATATTAGAATAACCTTATTGCTTTGCATTTTACCAATCCATCTCATTTATTTTTAATCGACTTCTAAAAAGGAGGTGGTTCTCAATTAGGCTGTATGTTATTTTTTTGTATATTTGTTAGAGCTGAAATGACGCACCGCCCCACTACTTAATTAGTTTATTTCGATGTGTGAGTGCAAATATTAATAACGACACCTCATCTGTGGGAGTGTCGACTGCCCCGCGAATTAACTCGTCAAGTATGTGTGAACGAGACACAATAGAAATTCCATTATTATGCGACTCCCGGCATTCGTTTGATACCTGACTGATTAAGATCTGCATGCCTACGTCACAGTCGACTAGTTTTAGTGTGCTTGTGTGCGTTAATGCGATAGTAGGGCGCGTCATTTCAGTTTAGACAAGTTTCTACCTCATATCTCAGTCATTTGTGGTCCTATTTGAAAAATATTTTTATTTACCTAGAGAACTCCCAAATTATTTTTCCTAAAATTGGGAACAGATGATGGGATCTTAATGCAATCAGGGGAAACCCTCAAATCTTACATGGACGTATAGTGTTAACGCTTGGGAGTTTAATAATTTAAACCTCCGAACGTTTGTTAGGTACTGTATAGTTTAAAGCTAAAGATCGAAGTTTAAAGGCGCACATTTTAAACACGCATTCACTAGTCTGTTTTATTAATAGAAAAACTAGACTTTATCCAATCTAATAAAATTAATGAATTAATTAGCTGGCAATAACACGGTCTTTTGCTGCCAAAATATCAGAGCCAAGTGTGTAGTGTGTCTGGTATTGTGTCTGGTTTAGTACCAATTGGTATATATACTTATAGTGACGGTCCCAGCGAACTTCGTTTCACCCCGCCCTCCTCCCCGCCCGGCCCATTTCATAGATATAAAAGTATCCAATATCCATCTCTAGGTTCGATGCTCCTCACAAATTTTCAGCCAAATCAGTTCAGCCGTTCTTGTATCGTAGTCGTATACCTACGTAGAAAGTAGCAATATTTATCAATTGAAGCTTAGAAAATTAATGCAACAGAACTATAATGGCAATTTCTTTGTTTGGTTATTTTTTTGCTTTCAAATCAATGTACAAATTTTTCAAACTCAAGCGATTGCCCGTGTCTGTGTCCGAGTGATTATATTTTTGTTCGTTCATTATACAATAAGCTATCCCGATAAAAAAACACCACTTTATCACGTAGGTAATTCCCGAGATTAGCGCGTTCAAACAAACTCTTCATCTTAGTAATATTTAAAGATTTTTATTTATTACAAGTCATCTTGCAAAGAGTCGGCAAACAACCTTTTAAGGAAAATCGTTTTTCTCAACAATTAATCTACCTGAGAACATGCAGTATTAAAATATTCCGTCATCGCTCCAAAGGTCAATAAATTAGAGGTTACGCTATTTTAAGACGTAAACAGAACGTAGTATTTTCTGTCGCTTTACATACATGAGTAAATTACTGTTTTTGCTTATTTTTTTTTTGTAAGTAACAACACAATGTATTCGATTATATTGTACCGCGTACACAGTACGAGACTTACTGCCTGTTTCAAAATGTCCTTTGAAGTAATTTAACTCAGTCACTCATGATGACGCCGCGCCCGATCCAAGCGATGTTGTTTTTGCAGCTTCACACATATTTATAGGTTCACATATAGGTATTTTCTAGGATGTTTACATACACTCGTATATTGTTAATATTATTTTGAATTAGGACCATTTTATACGTGCTGTTGGCGCCAATTTCTGTGTACCTCACTCAGCAGGGGCCCACCGAAAACCAGCGTCAGGTTCTCCAGGGGACCTGGCTTATGCTGAGTGAGGTCCTCTTGGGTATGGGCGTCACACACACACTCAGATTCACTGGCCTGGTATGGTGTACGGTGTAAAAGGGACAGGATAAATTAAGGCAATTTCCACTTTTTTTTTTCCTTTTGTGTATATATATATTTTTCTTTCAATCTTTGTCTATTTTTGTAATTTTAATCTGTAATATTGTGTATGTGTGTGTTTGTGATGTTAACCAAGAAACGATTTTTCTTTCTTTCTTTCTTTCTTTCTAATTTATAGTACGGCTCCAACGATTTTCATGACATTGTGTATATAGTTTTGTATACAGGGAGTTTCGAAAGAAAAAATCGTTCTAGCTAGGTTTCATTTTCAGAAAATGTATAAGTATTTTAAGGCACTAAAATTAGGGCTTAAATGTCATTAGAATACAAAGGTAAATTTATTTATCTATTCATCGTCGCGGTATCTCAGTAGCTAGGCGGACACGGGACGTAGACGCGGTAGATTCGAATCCAAGTTCAACAGATTCATTTTTTAGGATATTTTTGTTTTTATCATAGCTTTTTCTCTTGAGTTTTTTCTCTTTTTTTATTAAACAAAATACCAAACAAAGCACCGTCACCCAGACATTGACAGATAATATCAAAATCGGAATACCTGAACCATAAAAACCATAGAATTATTATCCCTTTTGGAATAGAACGACAAAAGCGAGATTTCAGTAGGATTAAGCTGTGCGATAAAAAGAGATGCGAGATAAGATGCAGCAGAACCATTTTTGTCGGCTGTCAAGCAGTTAGGAACCCCAAAGAGCCTCGCTGAAAATTTATTTCATGTGTTTTTTTTATAATTTCAAATGAAATTGTGTATATTTAAGAGAAATTGTGCTTCTTAAACATGGAGACTTGATCGGTGATTGATTATTGTTCATTACAGCAAATTAGCCCATACAACTTCTCATTTAAGAGGTAAATTAGTCCAAATCGAAGCCTCTTAATTTACGATTTTTATTTGCCAATCCGGTTTAAATTTAAAGTACGAAGTTTGCTTATTCTTTTCTATAAACGTTAACGTTATGTAAAAAGTAAAGACGAAATTGGCTACCTAACTTTTTTCTTTTTATCCTATGTTTGATGAACCAGCACATTTCCCCTAAAAATGCTGTAAACGAAGTCAATTCAAAATGGCGTCCCTTGCACAAAGCGTTCGTTACCGAATAGCAACGCAATAACTCGCTTTTATTGACTTTAGGACGAGAGTTTATTGAATTTGCATTTGCGAAATGGAATATTTAACTACCTGACATTTAACGAGCCTTTAAAATACCTGTCGCGCAAAAAATATGATTTGATTGTAAAAAAGACTAATTTAGAACCTTGCGCTTATTTTTAATACACCTTATTTATTTAATTTAATTCACATCATCATCATTATCAGCCAAAGGACGTCCACTGCTGAACATAGGCCTTCCCCACAGTTTTCCACATCGACCGATCACAAGCGGTCTGCATCCAGTGTGATCCTGCGATCTTTACAAGGTCTTCTGTCCATCTTGTCGGTGGACGTCCTACGCTGCGCCTTTTAATTTAATTCACATCATCTTTATTAATTCAATACTTACTTGACTTACAACGCTCAATCCAGTAATCATAAATAGATGCCTAGGTACGATATTTTTATTACCAAATTTATCAAAGTCCAATAGCTAAGACTCAATCAAAATCTGATTAATTTTTGAGTAATAAGTAACTTAAATTACATTGATGTACACAAATAGCTTAAATAAATAAGACAACGTAAATAAATAAATTTAATAGGAACATCTAATAATAAAAATTGTTTTCTGCAGTAACCTCAATTGATCCACAAAAATGATATTTTAGGCCAACAAATAATTATCGACAGAAATTGATATTGTTTTTTTTTTCAAATGACTCTCAGTAAGCACAATATTGGTTCAAGTTGAAAGCAAAAAATAACCGGTTGTGCTGCTCTTAAAAACGCTAACCTGTTTTTTTTCGTCATTAGGTGTGATAATATAAAAAAAAATCACTTTGTGATATTTTTTTTTTGTCTTAATACACCATGTTATTAGAATTAAACACTTTTTTTCATTGTGGCTGTTTACCTAGTATGGAAATTTGTTAAGCGCAAAAATTAAGTGGCGCTTTTATAATCCTTTACCTTCCTATGCTTGCTTATCCTTTGCTTGCTTTTGGGCAAAACCTCAAGGTATTTGTTTAAATCGTATCTTCTTCTCCTATATTTTTACACTGTGGTTTGAGTTGTTTGCCTCCGCAATTCACAGCAACAGCCTCTAGTACGTAATGAAGTGTTGGAAACAAACAAATTGCGGAAACTGCAAATGAGTTTTTGTACGTGAAAAAATATTCTGTGAAAAGATGTTTTTCAGCCCACTGATTGACATGTATATACATATTGTAGTCGTTTGTAACTATGTTTAAAAACAGTGTATGATGGCAATGAAAGATTCTCTCATCTACGAGTATAGAATGGTCTATGTTTAATCAAGAACGACTTATGTATGAGTAAAACTAAAAGTGTGTGATTAGAATATACAAACAATATTTAGAACAAATTGAAATTTTACTATAGGGAAACATATAACTTTTTCTTATAGAAGAACATTGCATTCAAATCAAAGATTAAAAACGAGCGTGCTTCATATCCAGTGAGCCGAACAAAATAGTTTTTAAAAAAATAAAAAAAGAATTGCAGCATTTTTTTCACATGTCACACTTAAGAGGCGGCTCCTCAGGTTGCAAAACAAACTATTATTTTATTTCATCTGTCACTTCCAACTGGTTCCGTCTCGAGTGCCATCTCTGTAAGAATACTAAAAGCTCTTGCTATGTTATTGTACAGTCACCAACACATCAGTTTACAATTTTTTGTTGGAAACTAGCCCCTATTATAACTACATTAAGATACCTCAATGTTTACCTTGAGTCTTGACGTGCTGAACATCCTACGTACACAAACAAAGCGAGAGCTCTTATGAATTTCTTTTCAGATGCTCTCTTTTTCTATAAAAGTGCTAAGATGAATTTTGATACATTTATATACTCATACTTTAAACTATATTATTAATAGTACAGACGTGTGACTCGACAGCAGAGTTAATTCAAAATAAAGTAGTACAACATGCTTACAGAACGTAATAGGTAAGCACAGCAAACAATCGAGTAGGTACCAAAGGTAATGAACTATTACTACACAAAAAAGTAGGGAAGAAAAATTCTAAAATAATCTTCAATTCATGAAGATGTGCGTTTTTCTTGCTACACGTGTATTTTTTTCGCTAAACGAATATAATATACTTAATGATGACTACTTACAAACATGAGTTGCAATTTCAAAAGCTTCTTACACGTTCTTTGGATCAACAACTCAAGCTAATCGACTCAAAATACCGTTGGATTCAAAATCAAGTTCTAAATTTTCAAAAACGCGAACATAGTGTGTGCTCGAGCCGCTTAAATATTTCGTATACGGTAATCACCTACTCGCGAGGTCATCGACCTGATAACCGATGCCCAGTGTTTTTGCGGCCAGTGTTATTTTTAACGCGTTGATTTAAAAAAAAAGGAAAATACGAATAAGTATACAGAATACTGCCTTATTTTTGACTCTTTAGCGGCAGAACGTGATTACGTTTTTTTTTTATTGAAGTTGAATTTCAAATTATGGTGGCGAGTGTATGCCCGTGGACTTAAAGAGTCCATCGAAACAAAAGATGTAAAATTAGGTAACCAGGCGGTCTTTCTTAGTTTATAAATCTATCATTCTAGTTAGTTTGTGAACTATTTTATTTATTTATTCAGATTGGACTCCTAGTGGAGTTCCGTAGAAAAATTGGCGTACCGCATTGTGGTTTCTAGATACTTATGTATTCTAGAAATCCCAGGCTTCAGTTTGACATATGCTGCCTATAAGTTTTATGGTGGGGGACCTTATTTGCGTTGTTAAAATCATACCCCCATAATCATAATAATTCAAACAGTCTTATAAACCTATTTTAACTATGACACTGTTTTGTCTCATTATTTCTAGGCGCTGTCATCATTTGACAGAAAGTGACAAAACAAATAGCTAAAATAGGTTTATTAAAATGTTTGAGTTATTATGGATAAGGGGGTTAAAGTCTGACTTGTAAGAGCCAAATTATCTAGACATATTTTGAATCTCATATTGACTTATAAAGGAAACATACTGTTAGTCTGGAGGTCAATAGTACTCACGCATGTTTGAAAACGCACATTTGCATATTTGCCAAAACTGTTTCTCCGCTTAAAAAGTAAACATTTTGCTTATGATTACGGGTTACTCGGCTCCAATGATCATTAATGAACGTTTTCCTCAATTTGTGCTGCAAATAATATTTATATGGTATAATAACATTTCGAGAAACTTGCAAAGAGCCCTGGGTTATTCAAAGCTATTCCATAACTCGATCGCTTTATGTAGCATTGTTAAAAACGTTATATGCTCCAAGGAAATGTCACCACAACCAAATCGCAACTGAGATCAGCCATCTGCTTGTGATATTTATTATTGCTCAAGTGTGTGCACAATAGGAGTTTAAGAGAACTCTTAGTTCCTGTAATCTCATAATCAGTTAATAGCACTCTCAATTCCTGTAGTCTCATAATTTCGCAAAACAGGCAGTCAGAAATGACTGGTGAAAGATCAGGCTAGAACTTACGTCTTTCCGAGGCACGTGGGTGTCACATATGACCTTGAGCGGCTTCTGACTTATTTCAAGATGGAAAAACCTAAAAACTAATTATTGATCGACCGAATATTCAATTGCATGGGTAACGACAAGCTAACTGACGTAGTCAGACCATCAAGGCAACTCGATGATCTGAGGTTCAATTTTCATCAGGTCCAATCAATGTGCTTGGTCGCAGCTGACATTGTGTCCACATTACTTGCATACGCTAAAAGTGCCTGCTATGCCTCACATGCGCGAGTTATATAACAAATCTGGCTTGTAGCAAACTAATACACAACGTGACGTGTATGCAACTTTCTTTTCATTTCTTTTGTGATACATCTGGATCAGAGATGTTTAGCTGTAAGGCTCTATCTCCAAGATTCTTGGGGTTAACTATGGAGTAGTTTGGATGTCGAGTATCTTTAGGCCGAGTGAAAAAAAAACAATTTTAGGGTTATTAGGACACTGGTTATAAGCCAGTAATCATTTTATAGTTCATGTGTTCCACTATCAATTTTAGTAGTTAGGTTTTCTGTTAGTTTTTTTTTTAAATTTCCAGTTTTAAATCATTCGAAATACATGGAGACCACATTTTATAATTTAACATCGTAAAATACGGCAGAATAAATATTCAATAAGCTGTATAGCAAAAATACGTCCCTGTAATGAGAATGTTCGTGCCAAATTATTCTAAATATTTTATTGCCAAGTTTTAAAGGAAATGGAAGGTCCGGCGAAAAAAGAAATTATTTGATTTGAATTTGAGGCCTTGTATATTTTTTTTTTATGAAAGACCAGGGAATTACGAATCATTCTACGACGTGTGAAACAATGATAAAAAGTGTGTTTATGCGTGCTACAGTTTTTGATCAGAAAGTTCCAAGGTCAGTTCAAAGTCACAAGATGAAATAGTTTGTCCCAAAGAGTTGATGAGTTAAACTCGTATTGAAAGAAGTAAATTATTTGGTCGATATCAGCCAAACTATACAAATATTGTTTATGTTTTTATTTTTATTTTTAAGGCAAAGCTTTTTTAATTTAACAGGTCATACTGGCCGGCTTGTATACACAAAGACATTAATGATTTTTAATTGACAGCACAATTCATTATTTTGAGTGTTTATTTTCGTTATCATCGTCATCTTATTAAAGAGCTAGGCTCTTGTCGGTGGAATGTTTATTCCCTTCATCTTTATAAAAACTTCAAATTAAAATAAAGATGTGGTGGTTTTCCACTTACATTTCACATCGCATTTTAAGAACCGGGCGATTTCTGCCTTATAATGCTCAGTCAAAAGCCATTCCTAATTTAATTTATCTTCAGCCTTCTGCCAGTACTGATGTTTCTGCTACCCAACACCAATTTCCTAAAATGTAATTAATAACATTCAACCTTCATAAACCAACTTATCCGAATAAGTTAATAAACAGATTATCTGTGCTATTTAGAGGTTAATTAATTTACAACTCCGCAGTTTTGTTAACTTATCTCCAAAACGTGTGGACTATTGCCAAATGCTAACGGGAAAATAATCAGGAAAAAGTTATTATTTTTCGTTGGTTATAGTTAGCAATGTATTAATAGTAAGCAATACTCGGCTGAATGGCCTGAAATGCAGTTGGTTTTTGGGTAAGAATATTTTTACTGCAGATTCTTAAATTTTCCTGAAATGCAGTTCGTTCTTTTACCAACTGGTTTAAGAAAGTTTTGTAAAATTAATCACTAAAAAGGTTTTTTTTACATTTGATGCCCATGATTATAAATCGGTATTTATCCTAGAAACACACTCATGCCAGTTTTTGATGGTTATAAACATGTCACAGATCATGTTAAATTACTTTTTTATCATCAAAGGTTGTTCGACATGCGTCCTTCGAAATAAACCTTTTTAGATGTAGTCAAATAAAAAGTGTAGAAGTAGTATTGAGTGCGTTTTTATATCTATTTTGATGTCATTGATTAAGTTGTTTCTGGTAATAAAATGTAAATGTGAATATTCAGAACTGAATTTTAATGTATATGCGCACTTCTGTACCCTGCAGGCGAGGTCTAATGTTTTCGTATTCCCCCGCACCCCTGTACACCGCAGGCGAGGTCTTATTTTCGCGATCTACCTTTATATTATAGCTTACCTACATAATTATTATAGGACACTTGACGAGTTTTTTTATGCTCGCAAAATTCTCACTCTCGATACGTGCTCCCGCCTTGATCCCCACAAATAGAAAGCACAGTAGAATCTATTAGATATTTCTACACTTTTTTCGGGCCCTTAACCCAAACATCTGTTGGTGACGGATTCAAGCATAAATGACGCTTTCAGTGTAAATGGGTCCTAAGCAACACGAACTCGGCCCGAGGGAGAAATTTGTACCGACACCTACCAGAGCGCCTACTGTGTGAATCGTCCCTTTTGAAATATTTCGCTTTTTGGTATTTTTTTTATTATTATCTTTGTTAATTTAGTGAATTTTGCCAGAGAGATTTGAAAACGGAGCGTCCGTTTTTGAATTTCATAATACGGTTGTGACTTTGGAAGTGATTGTGAAACGGGGTTTGTATTGTGTTATATCTACTTCTAAAATCTTCTGTATAATATCTTCTGGAATATGTAATAATGTGTAACAATAATCTTGTTACAATAAACATGTTTGTATTTGTAAGTATTTCAAAAAATAAGCCCTAGTGCAGAGTAGGGGCTCAGGATATTTACTGACCAATACATTTCTTTGTTTGGAGATGCGAGACTTAATTGACAGAGGTACTTGATAGGTACATATAATTAACTGGTAGATATTCTCCTGAGAAAGAGGATGGAAGTCCGGTAATTCACAAATAACACAAAAAAGGCACACATTCATAAAGGCAACGGTATTGCCACGACTAATGATAGGCGGGTGTTTTTTCGACTCGAGCTGCTTTTGTTATCATATTTTAATGTAATGAGAGGAACGCGGGCGGCGACTTACCGTTCACACACGTTTGTAATTACTCTGTGAGTTTTTATTCATTACCGAGTGAAATACTAAACTATTCGCGATGAAACTTATATCAGTGAGTGCGTTACGAGAAGTGTAATCTAACGGCGTAAACTAAAACTCTAAGAACATTAAAGTGACAGTGGGTTTGCGGGATTTATTGGTGCAGTGACATTTATTTTGGTGCAATTAGTCAGCGACTTCGAGTTAACACCCACAACAATAACACTTAAGTTTTAAAAGCCACCTTCTAACAAAAGCCTCACAAGATCTACTGTGTTATGTTTATTAATTTCGTCAAAATTGTATTGGTCTGCGTGGCGCAGTTTCTTTTGACTCGGTCTTAAATCTAAAGGTACCGAGTTCAAATCACTGACACTTCACTATATTTTTCACTTTTTGTTCTTTTTTTGTGAACTATTTTGACGTTTGTTTCTTTGCAACTATTTTCGGACTGCTCTTTTGTATTTTTTGCAAACGTAAGCAATTTTCGTTGCTCGGAAAAAAATGATAGGCGCTCGAAAAATGACCGAAACATCAAAACCAGATTGGGGCTGCTGTGTCAACAGTGAAGATGACGGTAATCACGTAGTATGTGCTTATTGCCACTTGAGTTATCACATCGAGTGTTTGGGCATGGAAAGCTCTAAGGTCGGGAAGAAGTGGAAGTGTCCAAAATGTGCTGGGAAGAAAATAAATCTAGCGGAAACCTGTGTTCGCACTACCATTCAAAGCGCCGTTGAGACCATCGACGATAACAGAGAGAGAGAGTTAAGCCCGTCACCCTCAATGAGGTCAGAGAAATTGTTAGTGAGGTTTTTAAATCCGAGATGAGCATATTAATCTCGCAAATGAATAACAACTTTACCGCCCTCATGAGCAAGGAATTGAAAGGGTTAAAATCGGAAATCACAGAGTTGAAGGAGTCGATGAATTTCATAAGTCATCAGTACGAGGATTTCAAGGACCAGCATCAATCAGCGGTTAGATCTATGGAAGAGCTGCGTGATGAGAACTCCAACATGCGTTCCACCATCACAAACCTGAATAATAGAGTTGATCACCTGGAGCAACAAGCAAGAGCTAATAATATTGAGATACAGTGCGTACCTGAAAGAAAAGCCGAAAATCTGCTGGACATTGTTACGTCTGTAAGCAAGGTAGTGAAATGTACTTTGGAGCCTGAGAATATTATTAAGTGCACTCGTATAGCCAAAATCGACCCCAAAGGAGTCCGACCCCGATCTATTGTTGTGCAATTTAACTCTCCAGTAGTACGCGACCGGCTCCTTGCCGCTGTAAAAAGCCATAATAAGACCAAGAAGAGAAGTGAAGACAAACTCAACACTGCTGATATAGGTCTGAACTGCGAAAAAGCACCTATTTTTATAATTGAGCACCTGACACCAGGTAACAAGGCTCTTCATGCTGCCGCCAGACTGAAAGCGAAAGAAAGAAACTACAAATATGTCTGGACGAGAAACGGCAAGATTTTCGTGCGGAAAACGGATGAGACAGACTACATTTTAATTAAAGACACCACCTCTCTTGGAAAAATTGTTTAAGTTATCTATTATTGTTCTTTTTCTACTTTTCTAAATAATGTTTTGCATGCATTTTTTGGTTTTTATTTCTCAAATTCAATTGTAATATATCTCTATACTACCAAAATGTCAAAGGCCTCCGAACTAAAACTCTGGCATTTTATAGAAATCTGTGTTGTAGTAATTATGATATTATAATTCTGACCGAGACATGGTTGAAAGATGGTATTCTTAATACAGAATTATTCGACCATAGATACACTGTTCACAGGAGAGATAGGCCAACTAACAACATTGCTGGAAAGAAGGATGGGGGCGGAACTCTTATAGCTGTTCGTAAATCCTTAAACTCTAAACGTATTTTCGCCTGGGAAAGTTCCGCCGAGGACTTATGGATAACTTTTGATGTGAAAAATGGGAAGTCAGTAGACAAATACGTCCTTTGTACCATTTATTTGCCTCCTCCTGCGACCAAGGCGTCTGTGGACATTTTTCTCGATAATTGTAACAGAGTTTTTGACCAGTGTGAGCTGCCTAAATTAATTGTAGGGGACTTCAATCACGGGTATATTGACTGGGATTCGGTGGGCGAACTCTCGGCTAGTCTCCCCGGTGTGGCACAAAACCTGGTAGATTTCCATTTTATTAATAATTTCCGACAGTTAAACCGACAGCGAAATTGTGATAATCGATTATTAGACTTGGTATTTTCTGATATAATAAACTGTCAAGTTTCTGGTAGTTTAACTGCATTGACTAAAATTGATCCCTTACATCCTCCGCTTCTTATCACGATACCCTCTAATCATGTCGATGCCCTACCTTGCAACCCACAAAGTAAATTCTTCAATTTTCGCAAAGCTGACTACGATCGGATAAGGATATCTTTAAACAAAATTGATTGGACGTCAATATTTAATGAATGTAGAGACGTTAATGAAATGGTGAGCAAATTTCAAGAAATACTTACAGGTATTGTAAATGAACACGTGCCATACTACACAAAAAAGAGCACTAAGTTCCCGCCATGGTACACAAGAAATTTAATCCATAGATTGAAGGAAAAGGAGAAGATAAGAATTAAAGTTAAGAAATACAATAACCCACTTGATGTCATTGAACTTAAATTATTAAGGAAACGGTGTGATAGATTAGCAATGGAATGCTATAATCAGTATGTGAAAGATATCGAAAATCAACTGTTTAAAAATCCTAAGTACTTTTGGAATTACATAAAATCAAAAAGAAAAAATAAAAACAATTACCCTAGTAGCTTATCCGATGATAGCGGAAGCTCTAGCGATGGTTTCACTATTTGTAATATGTTTGGAGCTTTCTTTGCGTCTATAGGCCGGCACGAAGACTTAAGCAATAATTATGTACCAGTCCCTTCTCGTACTGAAACATCTGATGCCTTTACGAGAATTCAGATTATTCATGATGAGTTGCAGGATAAATTGGAAAAATTAGATGTCAATAAGGGCGCTGGCCCTGACGGTATATCACCATTTTTTATCAAACAATGTTCAAAGTCTCTGGTATCTCCACTACTTAAAATATTTAACTCCTCGCTAAGTTCCGGTGTTTTTCCAGAACAATGGAAGGTGGCTAAGGTTGTACCCATATTTAAAGACGGGGATAACACAAATGTAAAAAATTACAGACCTATTTCTATCTTGGGCACTTTTGGAAAAATTCTGGAATCAATGGTTTGCTCGAATATACAAAAATATATAAAACAGAAAATCTCAGAGCATCAGCACGGTTTTGTAGAGTCTCGTTCCACCAGTACCAATTTAGTCTCGTTTGTCGAGGACGTCATGGAAGCTGTGGATATGGGAAGGCAGGTTCATGTAATATACACCGATTTTCGTAAGGCCTTCGACACAGTTCCTCATGATATACTTATTTCAAAGCTCTCATCATTCGGTTTCTCAGGAATGCTTCTAAGATGGATCGAGTCATACCTTAAAAACCGTTCATTTTTTGTTGTTGCAAATGGTTTCGAATCCTCCAGGTACGGTATCAATACTGGTGTCCCTCAAGGGTCCCATCTTGGTCCAGTTCTTTTTAACATATTTGTTAACGATATTCCAGAGTACATAAGACATTCAAAGCCCTTCTTATATGCCGATGATTTAAAGGTTTTGAAAGTGGTGGACAGAGACTCAGATGCGGCTATGCTACAAACTGACCTAAATCGCCTTGCAGAATGGTGCAAACAAAATGCCATGAGTCTTAACACCGGTAAATGCTTTCATATCAATTTCAACCGAAAGCTCACTGACATAATTGAATATGACTACACAATTAATGATTCACCTCTGACAAAAGTGGACACAATCAAAGACTTAGGTATCCTTTTGGATAAAAAACTTACTTTCATTCCACATATTGACATGATCATTAGTAAATCATCAAAAACTCTAGGCTTTGTTCTGCGAAATATTAAATCTTTTCGAAACCATAGAACTAAAATTCTACTTTACAACTGCTTGGTCCGTAGTATATTGGAGTATGGCTCAGTTGTATGGCGACCACATTACGCTAACCATATACTGAGAATTGAAAGGATACAAAAAAGGTTTTTGTGGCACCTGGCCTTTGCGGAAGGAATAGCTAAAAAAATACCGTCATATGAGGCCAGACTAGAAAGATTTAAGATGGTTAATCTTGATAAAAGGAGAGACTCGCTTGACTTAGTTTTCTTATACAAAATTCTGAGGAATCAAGTTGACTGTCCCAAACTTTTAAATAAATTTAATTTTAAGATTCCCTACCGATATCCACGCAGCAAAATCCTAAATATTCTCTCTGTGCCACTCCGTAGAACTCGGCTCGGCAGAAGCTCACCAATCCCACGCATATGTGGGCTATACAACAAATTATCTAAAATTTTGGATGTCAACTTTGACTCCTTACAAGTTTATCGGAAACATATTTTTTCCAAAACTAGTTAAGTTATTTAAAATAGTTAAATAAGAAATTATATTCTAAGTGTACTTATTTGTATTTATAAGTATCTAAACGTGTGTGAACTAGTGTTTATAACTAAGCTAGCTGAGTTTGTCTATAAATCTGTGGAGCAATTAACATATAACTAAATAAGCTGTTAAGTTAAGCAAGAAATATTGTATCAACAGTTGACAAACCTAATAAAAAAAAAAAAAAAAAAAAAATGTAATTTAATGTTGATTGGGTGGAATGAAAGTATTTTCTTTCTTTCTTCCTTTCATAGTCAATTTAAAGTCTCTACAAATCAATTATTTATTATAATAATAGCTGCATCAATAATTAATGTCATTTTTTAAAAAGTAATATAATTTTGTTGGTTCTTATTTAAATTGGTAGCTAGTTTCATAATGTTAGAGTTTTTATACTTCTTTTATACAAAATCCCTAACCCACCCTTGTAACAAACTGCTTATGTTGGGACGTGTAAAAGCGTCCCTTGTGTTTTTTTAATCGACTTCAAAAAAGGAGGTAATCAGTTTTACCTTTCTATAGTATGTTAGACTTGTTTGAGTATAATTATTAATTTTATTTGCTCACCCAATGAACAAGAATCGTTGTAGCTAGATGAGCAAATACTTGGAATTGGAATAGAGCTGGTATTATTGAATATTTATATACCGTGGAAAATAGTTACTTGTATATTTACTAGTTTAGTATGCGTGAAATGTCGCTGTTTATATCCGCCATCTGTTTACTTACAAATCTGGTCCCAAGATACAAAATATAGCGATTTTGTAGAAATAAATTGTTAAAATACATGTAAACTTCAGCACGGTCTGAAGCAAATTAAATGCCATATTTTTGACATACCTCGATAAGTTGTCTGATTTTATGCTGCAACAATACGTATTTTTAACTTATGTCGCTATTTCTAATATTTGTAATTTTTTAATCGATTTTTTTAGTTTTTTTTTCGAAATTATATTTTTAAGTTTTGTTAAAAAATTGGTATTTAATGAAACCTTAAAAAAAATACAACAGGGTTTTTCGAGTGAGACTTACTTTGGAATGAGAGCAATGATTGGTAATGAAAAGATTGGTGTCCAATATGTATTTATTTAGAAAACAAGCAATTAAAAAAGTCCTTAGATCAACGCAACGCTAAATTACGATATCACAAAATAAGCTTTATCTCTTCCTAACATTCAGCCACAAAAAGACGAGTAATTAAACTTTGATGAGTGAGCAACTTATAATTAAACTCATTTGTGTGAATCTGAAGATTATATAAGTGCCCAGGGGCCCGTATTTTTGAATCACTCGCTTGGATATGGCGTGTGATTTTCGTTCGAAAACATAAAAACTCAACGGAAATCACTCAAAACCTAGACGTAAAATTGAGCTCTTTTTTCAAATACCTCCCGTGTAGATTTCAATTGATTTTCATTCCAAAATTCGACTTTAACTAATGAATATCACTCGCCATCTTGAAGCAAGTGATTCAAAAATAGAGCTCCTGAAGTTTATAGCTGACATCTGGACCAGCGGATGTGGAAATTTCTAGTATGAACAGGCGAATTTCATGGTTCAGTTTACTTTGTTGTTTCATGGAAACCACGGTCTTTGTCGGACTACCGTGAATCTAAGGGCTTGTTTCACCATCTATAAATAAACACTTTTTTATAAGCCTGAAGTGTCCCACTGCAGGACAAAGGCCTCCCTACTCTTTTTAGGGTTCCGTAGCCGAATGGCAAAAAACGGAACCCTTATAGTTTCGTCAAGTCTGTCTGTCTGTCTTTCCGTCCGTATGTCACAGTCACTTTATTCTGAAACTATAAGCATCACATAGCTGAAACTTAGTAGGTAGGTGTATTTTGTTCACCGCTTTCCGATTCAGATACAAAAAGTAAGAAAAATTAATATTTAAGGGGGGGCTCCCATACATGAAACTAAAACCTAAAAATTTTTTTTTACTCAAACCTATGCGTGTGGGGTGTCTATAGATAGGTCTTTTAAAATGATGTTAAGGTTTCTAAAACCATTTTTTCTAAAAGTGTAAGGTTTGAGATATAGACGCTTCCAAAGTGGTAAAATGGGCGTCCCCCCCCCCATCTAACTTTTGAACTAAGAAATTGAAAATTTTGAATAAAATATATGATGTAGATCTCAACAAAAACTTGCAACGAAAATTAGTTTGAAGGAGATCGAACGAGTAGTTTTTGAGATATTGCACATTTTTATCAACCGCAAATATAACTTTGTCTTTCATACAAACACTATGAAAAACAAAGTTATTTTTGCTGTCACAATATATTGTGATGTTTTCGTTAAGTGAAAGTAAGTGGACCCTGAATTTAGTTAAGGGTGGCACGGAACCCTCAGTGCGCGGGTCCGACACGCACTTAACCGGTTTTTCCACACTCACGGTTCTAGGCATCTGTTCTCCAGTCTTTGTTGAAAGAGTCAAGCTCGTCACCTTCCATTTAAAGGGCCACTCGGTGCAGATTTTGGCCCAGAGATCGTAAATAAACATTTACCAACGAAAAATTAAAATATGGAACGCCATTGCGTATGAGGTAGTGGACAGATAACGCAATGAGACCTTATTAAGACACAGTGAAATAATCCGTAAATCTATTAAAAGTAGTGTCATTGACAAAAGTATTTTATGTGTAGCTTTTGCGAATCCATCCGCGCTCCATATTATTATATTTACCGTACTTATTTAAGCAATGCTCCGTTATTATAAAAAATCCACTCCGGTTTTGCACAAATGATTCATAATCTATCATTCAGGAACTCAGTTCATAAGAATAATAAATAAACAAACTTTACCTATTTATTTTTAATATTATTAATTATATACTAGTTGTATAAAGCTGCAGTTTGTTTATTTGAATGTGCTGATCTCAATCTAAAAACTTCACGCTATTAGACCATCGGGAGCAGATTAAAAACAAAACATGCGGACAAAGTAGCAGGGACCGCTTGTATAGACTGTAATAATAAGAGGAATACATAAACTTTAAATAATACAATTTCAGGGAAGAGCTAAATCCGGTACAAACGCATATCTGATATTGAGTTGCACAGAATCACTAACAAGCGAAAACTGGGACGAATGTTGCATTTGAAATTCCGACAAAAACATTCAAATCTTTTGCTGATGTATTTATTTATATTAAAACGAGTTAGGTACATACTTATTTAGTAAATGAAAATATAAAAAAATACCAAGACGTAAAAGTTTTTACAGGTATTGTCAATTATTATTTACAAGGATTCAAAAATAGAGGTATATTCAAATGAATTTGTTCCAAAGTCCTGTAATAATTTTCAGTTACATATTTAAACTATTATTGAAAACAGAATATTTACTATTTAAATATAGCTGAGGTTATTTTAAAGGTACAGTAGTATAAGCTTTTCATGAATACTATTAAATTTTTTGTTGAAAAGCGGATAATTACTTATCCTCATTTTCATGTTTCCATCCATCCACTACTATTTTATAGTAATGTAACCTTTGATCTTTAAAACAGTCACACGAGAGTTTGTCCTTCTTTAGTTAGTGAATGAATTTCCCGCCTTTTCTCAGGTCAGGCTTTCGTTGAACAGACGATTAAGGCTTAGATATTCCATTTTTACGATGTTTCGATTGAGTTTAAACATGGAAACACTAATTATTTAAATCTCGAATCTATATATGTTATAGAAGAAGATTACTAGAAAGCTGGATTGTGGTTGGAAACACGATTGTAATTACTTTGCTCGATAATAATTGCCTCAGAAGTGGGCCCCATTTTTTTCGTATTTTCTATGTAGTTTTCAAATTATTGGACTTATATTTATGAAAATCACATATTTTAGTAGGTAATTCCATTCTACACATATACATGTTAAAATGATTTCAAAATGTTTGTTATTTAGATCAGAATAACGAAATATCTAAAAACACTTTATTTGACCTATTTCGACTTTTTTGATCTTGATTTGCTCAAGCTACACAGATGTGAGGAACAGAGGATTATAAGAATATACATTTTGACCACATAAGTGAGATCTCAGCTATGAATCAAATGATTTTTTTTTAGTTTTTATCGGTGTTATGTTCAGGCAAAGAAAGGTCCATTTTTTTCATTAGTCTGTATTCTTTCTTACAAGCAGCAAATTCTTCCAATTGTCTTTTTAAGATTACTTTAGACACCAAAGATGTTTAGGGCGTCCAATCGTTTTTTTCCAGTTTTATTAACATTTTCATTCATAAAACACTGATTTAGTGATTCTCACACTTGTGACGATGGTGATTCGCGCAACGACTTTGACGCAACAGTTGATCGTCGTGTCATCTCTGTTCTATACATGCAAGCAGAAATAGCGCTATCTTTTTATTCAAATGACAAGCACGAGATACCATTTCCTCATTCCCCTTGACGCCACTGCGAACGCTGGACCTATGTCAATTTTTGCAATTTTATTTGCGTACTTAATTACGTAAAACACCTAAGAACTAATAATAGCTAATTTCGCCGCGCCGCGTCACGCTCAGTTGGATCAGCACCAGTCTTATACTAATCAAAGGTCGCGAGTTCAAATCGGGGGTATCATGAATATTTTTCTACATAGTCACAATATTTTTTTAGAAAACGAAATAAGTATTTATTTTAATTTTTGGACATTTCAACATTTAAAATTAAAAAAAAAAAAAAAACTAATTAAATTTTTAGGTTTTTTTTAAAGTAGCAAATCCTATTAAAAAAACTACATAACAATGAAAATAAATTTCAAAAAGAAAATTAGTATCAAAAACATCATCACCATGCGGATAAATCTCCTCAATGCCATGAGGATGGAACCCCCAACCTCTACGTGTTAAGCAAAATAAAAAGAGAAAGGCTGTAGCGACATATATAATTGTTGTGAATAAATGAACTATATTTTTGTACCAATCGTAGAGATGAATCCGTTTCTATAGTAACAATATAAACAAAAAGCATAAAACACTCATGTCAAATTATTGTAGTTTTGAACATTTTCTCTATTTGGAAAAATCAGAGCTAAACCATAACTGTAGGTTTAGCAGTAATCTCAAATGCTAAAGCTGTGCCCTGGTGACTCTAGTATATTGGAGACGAGAAAATATTATATGAATTTGAGGGAGGGAGTAATAATTTATTAGGTGATAGGTCTATATTAATTTTATTTATTTATTTACATCTAGACTCCTGTGACAAAATACAAACATTGGAGGTTAAGTTAAGGTCGGTCTAGCTCTTTTCGTGTATGGAACTCAGGTTTCCATGTTATTTACGTACGTACGTACACATTTTCTGAATCGTGTAGTAATAATGCATTGACTATCTATCTCTTATTTGGTGACATGGACTTGAGCGACGAACATGGAGATTACTCAGTATAATCCAATTATATTTGCATTCAGAAATGTCAAATCTGAATAATTTTTTCAATTTTGTTCTGTCGAAAATGTGTGGAGACTGTCTTAATTTTATTTTTATAACCGTTCCTCAAATTGCTGTTACTGAATATCCAAAACAACTTTGGTGTTTGTGACACATAATAATTCTATTAATCTTGTAGTTAGCGCCAAATGGCGCTTCGGGGTCACGAAGGGTTCCGTACCATTATCTATGAAAATGGCATAAACATCATATCTGTTGTCAGGGAGTCCCATACAAAAGATATGAAGTCCTAATAATGGGGCAGCCCCTCATTATTATCTTTATCAGAGTAGATAAGTTGTATGAGAGCAACCTGAAAAAAAAACTGTTTTTTAAGTTTTTGTTTTTTCAACGGCAACATGAATACATCCTTCCTGAAAATTTCAACTGTCTTACTATCACGATTCATGAGATAAACCCTGGTGTTGCCCTTTCGGTGTAGGAACTCATGCTCATCATAATTCATTCCTTGTAGGGAGGTGTCTCAAAAATATTTTAAAATACATATTTTAGGCGGTGTGATTAGGATATAAAGAAACCCATGCCAAATTACAGTTTTATAGTAAAAAAGGTCTATAAGCTAGACTACAAAAAGTCAAACATGGCAAAACCATATATGGTTTATCAAAGTAATTGTGTGGGTGCGGTGCTCTAATTAACAAACCTAGACAGTTGAAATATGGCATCTAGCTAGGGAGGTAATAATGTGTAAGCGAAGGAAAAAATCTGAAAACAAAAGAAAGTTTTTTAATTGTAGCGTCTGAAACCGTTATAATTAAGTGGATGGAAGCTTGCACAAAATATGTATTAATGATTTATGAATAAGCAAATAAATATTTCTATAAAAAGTTATGATATCCCAACAAAAACATCAATGTGAAAAATGATAGCCAAGTTCAATGCTCAGTATATTTGATAGTGAACTTTGCCGAAAAAAGTATTGCATCTAAATGAGAGATTACTACTAACTACTTTTGCCTTACTATTTTCTTACTTTCTAACACATGATAGTCAAGTCATTTTTATAGTTCAGGCTGATATTATGCGAGTATTTTAAGCGTGGTGTGGGTGACCTCGATAGTAATTACTTTAAACCATTAATTTACTTGAACCATTTCACGGGACATCCAAAATATACGCGGGCGACGTCGTGGGAGACGACTAGTAAATAAAAAACTTTGATATTATTAAAGGATTACTGAAACGATAAAGAAACCTTTGTCTTTAATTTAGCTTTCCATATTTGTAATGTTAAACGGAAGCGTGAAACATACTGCGCAGACCCTAGATAAACTGGGAACAGGGCAAGAGAATGATGATGATGATTTGAAATGTTATGAATTTCAGTGTGTAAAAAAAACCATGACAAAATTCTCGTGATGGGTGAACTTTGACTTATATACCTACTGGTTTGTACGGAACCCTAAATTTGAAGTGCCATATCTGTAATGGTCTTCAGTCATCATCAATTGGAAGACTGATGGAAGATAGTAGTGAGACTATAACTGTGTCGACAAAAAGGATCTTAATATAAACCACCTAAATGTTATTACATTACATTTCCTACACCTATGGGTTGGCTGGAAGAGGTATCTTTTAGGGATAAGCCCACCTTTGTTCACATTGTGACTTCTTGTACCTATTTTCTGTACATCTTATAAGTGCAATAAAGAATATAATAAATGTTATCGGATATTCTCTCTTGTTTTTATAATGGTTACAGGTTGCTGGCATAAAGTGCTGACCAGTCGTGTGAGAATGAAATGCCACTCTTTGCGTTCCTTGTTCTTTCGATAAACGTTTAGACTAAAAAGCATGTATGGTGTACTAAAGAAACCATTTTGTAAAAGTTCTTAGGGGTTCTGCTAGATGGCGTGGGTATGTTACTTACAAAAGCGCATGAAGTATCTTATTCAAGAAAATTTTGTTCCTTAAATAAACACTAGATGGCTTAATTATACACGAGATTTGTAAGACAAAGTTGACAGAAAAAGTTTTGTGCGGGGGTGCTGGTGGGGGAAGCGCCCCGCACTTTTAACAAGGGGGCGGGGCTTATGAGATAATTTGACGGAATAAGACGGCCTTAAGCAGACCTACAACAGTAGTCGTAAAAGATGAAATAAGAAACCAAAAATTGCGCGACTCGAACCAGCATCTTTCTGGCTAACCGGGCCAAATGCTCCTGCTCGGGCCGACCCGACCGCGTGAAATTTCTGGTCTCTTATGATACGTCATTGCATGACGTGAATTTGGTTTCTTATTTCATCTTTTAAGAATACAAATATTGATACTGTGAGTGTTAAAAACATTGTAAACTGCAGCGGTAGCTTTGTTTTAACCGATAATATGTGATAGTTGGTCCCACCAATCCTAAGATACACTTAGTAGCAAACTTTTTTTGTAAGAATATAAAAAGTTACACGACTGTCTTTGCCTTCGCTCGAAAGAAAACTTTTCAAATACATGGCAAAAGAAAGCATATTTGAAGCTCGGTGTCGATTTTCTCATAATACTAAACGCGGGGTCGCAATTCCATGAGTAAACGAGATGGCCAGATTCGTGTTTTACTATGTTGGAGGGGGACAAAACAGAGTAAACGCAAGTGGCAAATTGGTTTTCCTTTTTATTGTCGTCAATGAAGTCAGGCTTTTGTTTCGGGAAAGAATTGTGTTGATGTAGATATTTCTTTCTGATTCTATACATATTTGAATCTATTTATTACTTTAGAAGAAAAATGAGAGATGATAGGTCAGAACACAATCACATTGCCTAACATAATCTCATAAAAACGTTGTCAAATATCGAATAAAAGGTTTTGAGAAGTTTTATATACATTTTATTTAAACGCTTTCTCAATCTGAATATAATATGTATTTGTCATAAGAAACATTTTATTAACCGACTTAAAAAAGGGGGTTCTTAGTCTGACCTATTAGATCATATCGGGTTTGGCTGAATCGATTTTGATGCAGTTTTTTGTTTTAAAATCCCAAATTCATCCCATAATATTTTGCTTTTTTTGTACGCTACCAGTTTTCTTGCTGAAGTACATCCAAATAAATGATTTGTTTTCAACCCTAATATTTTTTACAAAAAAGTGATAAAGCAATCTTATTATTACAGTCTTCGCAAGTTAAAACTAAAATTAAACTGTATCAATGACCTAGTTAATACCCCGAATCCACTCGCACTACTGACACAGACACAAATGCATTCTATTACAGGAGCTCTATTTTTGAATCGCTCGCTTTAAGATGGCAAGTGATTTTCGTTCGAAAAAGATTTATTTTCGTTCACTTTTAATTCATTTTCGAACGAAAATCAGTCGCCATCTTGGAGCGAGTGATTAAAAAATAGAGCTATAGGAGTTCTATTTCTGAATCACTCGTGTCAATATTCCGAGTGATTTACGATTGAAAATTTATTAAATTCTTTGAAAATCACGCATAAATATAGACGCAAGTAGCAACATATTTTTCTAAGTCATTGTTATGTGGTCCTAGCCGATTATCGTTCAAAAATCGAACATACATCACATAAAATCACAAGCCATATTGACGAGAGTGATTCAAGAATAGGGTTCCTGGGCATCGGGCCAGTGCAAATGCTTGTCATCACATTGAAACTATTACAGCTATGCATTTCTATTGAAATGTCATACAACATACTTAAAATAAACTGTATTCGTCATAAACTAATTCAATATTTAAAAAACTAGTATATACAAAAAAATATATTTGTTGAGGAACATTAGTCATTTTATATAAATTGCACTGGTGAAGCTTTTTACAAGTGCAATTTATATTATTAAGTTTGTATGGTGACAAAACACTATAAAAACAAAAATAAACTATTAGTCATTTTATTTGTATCATTGTCTAAAACTTTGTATTTACAAAGTAATTATAGAACGTGGAACGAATAAATATCATATTAATCAATTATTTCAGAGGCTTTCTTCCATTTTATCAACTTAACTAATATTTGCAGATCTGTAAGAAAATTCCACATATTTCTCGAATAACTTCATAATTATAAACATTTTATGATTTGGCCTTCAAATGTTTAATCAAGTGTTATGGTTTTAAAAATAACAATGATTGTCGCCGGCAGAATACAGTTTTGTTGTGTTATTGTATTAAAAATAAGCTATTACAGTTTAAACCATATAATTATTATTATCTAGGAATATTAATTTTATGGTTTAAACAGAATTATCGAGGCTTGTTACTGTGTCGAAACGGTCTGAATGTCTCACAAACCTGCATCGCTTACTTCTTGTAAATTCGTTACAAGGCATGGGGAGTGAAATGTGTAAAATCAGATATCTGGATCGTCAATCATTATGATTCAGATATCTGGATCGTAAGCCATTCTTCATGGAAAATATTATGTTTTTCCACTCTAGTTAAGATGTTGATGGGCGTTTTAATTTTGAATGTATGAGTATTCTCGTAGTATTCTCGTAGACCACCAATCGGTGGTCCCTACGGTGGGTATAAGTGAATAATTACGTCGACTAGATTATCTACCTATGTATGTTCTGCCGCTATATAATAACTTATACGGAACGAGAAAAATGGAATACCTTTTGCCGAAAATATTAAATACTCTGCCGAAATCGCTTCTCGAAGCTATTTGTAATTCAGACTCCAAAGAATGCAAAACCATTTGGAAAAAATATTTTTTAATACATGTAACTCGCCTACTGCGAGATAAACCCACTTGAGGTATTTTATGAGTAGATATCAACATGTATTCATTAGAATAAGTTTTGTTTGATGTAACAAATAAAAAATAAAAGTAAGGTGCACAACATGAAGGACAGCCCTCAGCTACTTGCATTTTGTAATATCAGTACATAGTAAGTACATTATGACAGACCATTTCCAACTTATTCTACAGTGGTTAAATCAAAGGCAGAATTTCTCAGTTATAAAATGGTTAAATCATTAAAAGACATATTTTCTCAGTCAGAAAAAAACTTCAGCAATCGTACTGTTATGTATCGTAATCTTGGTATCCGTCACACGATTTCGGATTTTAGCGAATGGGGGCAAAGCAAAAATTTAATTAATCTCACGCCTCGCGTCAGCTGTGCGTCTTCAGTTGGAACTCTGTAAGTTGATATCAAGAGCGTTTACATGGTACGACCGCTTTATTATTTTGTGTTTTGTTTCGCGGTCTTTTACAGATAAAGTTTTGCGTTCACATTATAGTTGGGGAGCATTCGGTCCGCCATTTGTACCGTCGTACTTACCAAAAACGTACGTAGTTGGAAATTGTACTTTTCCGTACTATATTTATTCATTGGTTATAGTTTTTTTTTAAAACAATATTTTTTTAAATAAAAGTATCAAAAACAGAAATGATTAAAAAAAATAAAAATAAATGTACCTATTACTACAGAGTTCAAAAAGTCTTATGAAAATCGTAACGTATAAATCGCTCAGAACTCTTGGAAAGTAATAAAGTTTCTGGATTAGTTACACGTTGTTACCGTACTAATACTCGACAACAGTAATAGCGTAATTACCAACTTGTTGCCAATAAGATTGTTAGTTTGTTGTTTGTTGGGACTGAAGTTAGGTTGGTGATGTTATTGGGACTCCGGTATTGAACTGGGACGTTTTTAGTCTTGTTATGTAGTACTATTATATATTCTGTGATTTAGGATAAGTACTTTCTTCTTCTGAACTCATAAAGATTTCGTTAACTACGCCGCCCGCACAGATGTCACGCGATCAAACGTTCATCCCTGTTTTTACCGAGTTCAATAAAATTAGGTCAATTCGACCTGTATTTATGTCATAATATGTTGTTGGAATTGGATAATATTTCGATATAATTATCGATAACGCGTATGCCAAGTTTCGTAAATATTTGTCCACGGATTTCAGAAAAACAAGGAGTGATGGATATCTAGATGATGTTTTTAGCCAAGTAAATCTTATCTTAGGGAATAGTTCAAATTTTATAGAAATAGGTCCAGTAGTTTTTGAAAAATAGCTAAAATACTTTTTAACTACAAATAAATACCTTTGCAATAAAAAAGCTTTTTTTTTCTCTTAAAGCCTTTTGATGAGTTTTATGAAGGATTTTTTTTTATAGTTTATTTTTCTTTATAAGGGGAATGGTTTCAATATTTATAGCATGAATCATAATCATTTACTAATAAATATTACTAAAAAATAGTAAAATATTTATTTGTAATCATAGACACTTGCAATATTCCTACTATTATAGCTTCACTTAAAAAAGAAACAATCTTTGACAGTTTTATTTTTTATCCAATTTGATGAGGTACTAAGCAAACACTTTTGTCGTCAATTTCCATGAGGACATAATAAACACTTTTGCTGTTGTAAACACATTAAAAGTACTAAGGTTCTTAATAGGTAATGACTAAAGATCTAATACCACGAGTAAGTAATAACTATTTTATTGTCTTACACAACAAATTAAATTGTACTAAAGCACGCAGATTTTCTGTTCTTGTCGCCATACTTTGGCGATGGAAACTTTATACTGTATAGGTACAAAAGCAAGTCCGCGCGGCGGGCATTGGTTTGACATGTGATGGTATAATCTATCTTTGTCTTTCTCCGCGTTTTGTTTTGCAAGTTTCAGCTTTATTCACACAGTATTGAGGGTTATTTTTGTAAATTAAATACGGTAGCAACGATCGACCAGCAGATGGCGGCCGTGAGATGCGCGCGTTTAGAAATCGGCCAGGAGATGGTCGATCGACAGTGATCGACAGTTGGGAGGTTACGGCTAGCGTTGGGTTTGTGACCGGTAATTTACGAAATGTCGAGTAAATTACAAAAAACACGTAATTTACTCGGTAAAATTACCGATGACCGGTAAAATACTCAAATGGTTTCAATTAATAAAATGGATAAATTCACTAGGATCCTTTACCAAATCGTCATGAATAACATTTCATAGATTTCATACTGACTTGTCAAGAGTTTACTTATTATCGTGCCAATAAACCGATCATGTTGTTGTTTATGGCTGTTCGATGCTCTATGTAAAAAAAACCGGCCAACCGCGAGTCGGACCTGTGCACTGAGGGTTCCGTACCACCCTTAAACTAAATTCGTGGTCCACTTACTTCCACCTAGTGAAAATATTACAATACTTTTTGACAGCAACAATAACTTTGTTTTTCATAGTGTTTGTATGAAAAAAAAGTTATATTTGAGGTTGATGAAAATGTGCTATATCTCAAAAACTACCGGTTCGATCTCGTTTCTCGACCAATTTTTCTTGCAAGTTTTTGTTGAGATCTACACCATATATTTTTTAATACTAAAAAAAAATTCAGTATTTTATCAAAATATTAAACTTTGTAGTTTTTTTCATGTCAAATATAGCAGCTGAGTATTTTACCGCCAATTGGTAAAAAAAGAGTTTTTTACCATTAATTACCATATTTTTCATTACTTACCGTTTTTATTACTTACCCTGCCCAACTCTAGTTACGGCCCGTTTCACATATAGAATTAATGGTTACAGGATTGCTGTCATGTATGGTAACGATTCCGTAACAATCAATTCGGTTTCACAATTTCTGAATAATGTTTTTATTTGCATTATCTGTCCACTA
This sequence comes from Pyrausta aurata, assembly GCA_963584085.1. Classification (NCBI taxonomy): domain Eukaryota; kingdom Metazoa; phylum Arthropoda; class Insecta; order Lepidoptera; family Crambidae; genus Pyrausta; species Pyrausta aurata. The sequence goes on along the minus strand of OY757272.1, from coordinate 8,946,540 downwards.
CTTCCTTCCACTGTTCTTTATTTGAATAATTCGTTGGTAATAGGTGCATTTGTTGATGATATAATAGGCCCTTGAAGTGTACAAAATGATATTTTATGAATATTTTTGACATTCACAGTATTATTTTAATTGTAGTAAAAAATAAGAAATTAAATATTTTGCAGCTCAGGCGCAACAATTAGGTACACAATAATATGATATAGGTAGTTGTATGATATGTTTACTACTTCATGCGATTAGATTACGAAGTGAATACGTGAATAACTCGTACCTACGAACGAGCTTATTTGTCAATGGTGCAACATGTCCTTAACATGTATAAAATTATATGATATATGCTACGTATTATTACTTGGAAAGCAGAACATATTCAACAGAACATTGACACTATAATATGGACTCTGGTTCGAAATAAACATATTTTATATTATTTTTATTTTATTTATTTAAATAATGTATTGCAATGAGCAAAGTCTAGCAATCATTTTTTTCACTCTAATTTATTTGAATGTAAAGTCTTTAGTGTAAATCAATTGCTCACAACACTGACTTAATAAAATTTCCACTTTGCAAAAACCATGTAGGAACCAGTCTTATTTATCTAGCGCTTTAGAATTCAAGTTTATAACCTTGCCGTCTGTTTCTATAAATAGACTTATAAAACCGGCCCAAGTTTATCCGTTCTTGTGTAATACTGTTCCGTAGATGCAAAATAACTCATAGCCAATGTCATTGGTCACTATCATTTTTTTTTAATGAAATGATTCAAAAATGTGAAAAAAAGTGTCGGAAAAGCTTGCGACCGTGTTCTGGGAAGTCATTTTAATAGGTTCATAGTAATTCTAACTTGGTAATTTTATTTTATGATCTACAAATAACAGCTTCAGTAACCTCAAACGCCCTTTAGCCATGATGCTAAGAACAACGAAACTTAATTATGCTAAAACATTTTTATCGGTATCAAAATTGATTTAAATATGAAAGATGGAAACAGGAAAAAAGTTCGTTACTTCCTAAAAAAACATGAGACATTGCAAAAAATAACTACTGAGGTCCGGTTTCGTAAGCAATAGTTTAATTAACTAATGGTCAAATGTCTTTACCAGCGGTTGAAAATTTACGATTGTGTGTTATTTACAAAAAATACCTTAGCTAACGGTAATTAAAATAGCCATTCTGATATTTTGTAAAGGTTTTTTTTTTTCAAAACGCACCGTAAATATTTAACCATTAGTTAAGTTACCTATCGATAACGAAATCGGGCCTCATGTACGCAGGTTACTGCGAGTGTTAACTTACCGAAACTTGCTACTAAAATATCTGAGTGGTTTATTTTTAGATTAGAGGTGTGTGGAGTCATGGCCGTTGGCGGAGTCACAGAGAATTCAAGTCATGATTACCATAAAGGTCTGTTCACATGGAAATGTCATCTATTGTTGTATTAGTATGGTCGAAGGTATTAACAAATACTTGATTGTGAGTGGACTTACTTAGATGAGAACTAAGTGCATAAAAAGGGGGGTAAGAATTAGAGAAAAGAAGGGTAATAGCAATGATATTTAAAAAATGGATATGTTATACCCGGGTGCGCAAATATCATTAGGTAATAGCAATTTTCTACGATTACCTACATCTGCTTGAATGTAAAACTTACTCTTTCAAACACTTTTTTTTCCTTATGCTGTATTATTATTTCGCCAAAATAAGGGCCAGTTTCGTGAGCGATAGTTAGCTGATCAAATTGTTAAAATTTCTTTGACAAAAAAAGGTTTTTACTCTGTTTTGAAGGAATTCCTTCAATAGATTAAGGTATCTTTTGGTAAAAACATGCACAATCGTAGCTATTCAATATGACAATTCTTTAATAATAATTTAAAATTAAATAAAAAACAATATCTCAGTGGAAATTACCCACATAGTTATGTCTCTAGACTTTTGTTTTCATGTATGTGTTTATAAGATGAGCGGCCATTTTCTATGTTCATAAGAAAATTCACAGTCGCAAAGTCCATTTTTAAACTATGTGATCAGTGATGAGTATGAATGTTAATGGATGGAAGAGAAGAGGCCGGCCGAAAAAGAGATGGATGGACTGTGTAAAAGATGATATGAGTGTGAAAGGAGTGGATGATTCAGTAACGAGTGATAGAATAGTGTGGAAGAGAAAAACATACTGCGCCGACCCCAGATAAACTGGGAACAGGGTAAGCGAATGATGATGATAAGAAAACGAAAGAGATTAATTTAAACACCATTTTTTTTATTTGTCCTTAACATTTAGTTAAAATCTAAGCAGATGGTAGCAAACGATACCTCTCAGGATAGAAAATAATCTGACATTGTCATTACATAAAACTTTATCTTGTATTTTTTTTAAAATAAAATTTGACTGTTAGTCATGTCTTAAGTCCAAATTCTTTGAATATGATGTCCATTTCTTTAACCAATTCTTCCAATTCTGTCTTATCTTCTGCTATGGCTGCGATATCATCAGCGAAGCGAATAAATTTAAATATTTTCCCGTTAATTTTGACACCCCCCTTTTCTGATTCCAACATTTTGCGTATTGCACACTCTATAAATATGTTAAAAATAAGTGGCGAGAGAGGACAACCTTGTCTTACTCCCTGTCTTATCCTTGCCTTTCCCTGTTCATCTCCCACTTCTACTATCATTTCTTGGTTTTTATACAGTTCAAAGATGATCCTTCTGTCTCTATAATCCAGTCCAGCCTCCCTGAGAATTTCCATCATTTTCCTCCAATTAACTTTATCAAACGCCTTTTCCAGATCAATAAAAGCTATATGTGTGTCCATATCAAAATCAAGTCTTCTATCTATTATTAATCTCAGAGCTAAAATAGCTTCTCTAGTTCCTTTCTCCTTCCGGAACCCATACTGATCTGGGCCCAAATAGCATTCTGTCAAGGGTCTTATACGGTTTTGAATTATTTTAATTAAAAATTTGCTTGCCTGTGATATAATACTTAGCGTTCTATGTTCGTCGCATTTAAGTGTGTTTGCTTTCTTTGGTAATGTTTCTTTATTTTTTGTTTGGTAATTTGGACTTAAAATTAATATAAATAAAACTAAAACACTTATTGCATCAAAAAAAAGAAAAACATAGCCCTATCACCATTGACAATAGACTAGTAGAACAGGTTAAAAACTTTAAATACCTAGGCAGCCTAATTACCGACGACTCCAGGTGTACACCAGACATAAAAGCGAGGATTGCGATGGCAAGGCAAGCTTTTAACTTAAAAAAGAACTTAATAAAGGCCAGAATATCCAGCAATGTTCGCGAAAATCTCGTGAAAGTGTACATTTGGAGTATAGCACTATATGGGTGTGAAACGTGGACCATGACAAAGAAAGATAGGGAGAGACTGGAAGCGTTTGAGATGTGGTGCTGGAGGAGGATGGAGAGAATTAGCTGGACGGAGAAAAAAACTAATGAAGAAGTCTTGAACTTGGTAAAGGAAAAGAGAAAACTAATAGAAACAATTGAGAGTAGAAGAGGGAGAATGCTGGGACACTTGATACGACACGACAGTTTCATCAGAACGATAATAGAGGGAAGAATAGAAGGAAAAAGGAAGAGAGGAAGACCAAGAATAAGCTATATGCATCAAATAAAGCAAAAGTTGAATGTTGCGTCGTATCAAAAAGGTCAAAAGAATGGCGGAAGAGCGTAAAGAATGGAAAAAACTCTACCGACAAGAGCTTGGCTCTTAAATTAGATGATGATGAGTCATGTCTTATAATATGTTGAGTAGTGTAAACGAGCCCTTACGTCTATAATCATACGGTCAAGTACATTATTTTTTTCGTTTGTTGCTACGCTGGATACCGCATTTTTTGCAAATACTAGCTGTAATGGCTCAGCGGTAACAAAAAAGCTATCATCAATCAATCAAAACATATTTGTATTCTCATTTTGTGCTGTCATTGCAAATAGTTGAGTCTATAATAATAAGTCAAAGTCAAACTTAAGTTGTAAATACGTAAACATAAAATTTAATAACAATACTTAAAAAAAAAACAATATTTTGAGCTAGTAGGTTGCGCGTTTTCTTAAATCAATTTAAGACTTTTTAACGAAATATCAGGGAAATAGGTAAGGTAAGGGTATGTTTCACCTTCGACAAATAAGCACAAACAAATAAATAATTCTAATTTGAAACATCGTTTCGAATAAGGTATGGGACATAACGCTAATCAAAGCTTAGTAGGACATTCTGACACCGGCTGAAAATGAGAAATATGCTATAATAAATATAATATAATATAATCTTCCTGCTTTTATAAAAAGCGGAAAGAATTGTTGTAGGGTAAACTTACTCCAGAATAGATGCATCTTGAAGCGAAAATAAGGTATTGATGGAAAGAAAAGGTGTTCAAATGAAAAAAAATATTCAAATAATAACCCAAATTCAAAAACAGAAAGAAAATAAGAAGATCACCGATCACTTAGGCCTAAAAATATTCAGCTTACAAAATCGTCTGAAATGCGTTTAGCGAAACAACGAAACGTTGTGAAGTTAGACTGTAATAGAGATAAATGCAGTAAGCAAACTATGAGAGATTTATTTCACATGCCTCACTCCGTTTCATAAAAAAGAACCTAAGTATTTTTTTGTAAGGCACGCTGAGTTGCATAATAATTTTTGCACTAACAAATTCCAACTTGTGCTCAATAAAAATCAGAGTCAGACTCTACCTTCAATAAATGTAGGTACCAATTTTTTTGTAATTCGTGCTTAATCATCTTGCCCTCTGGAAATCAACTTTCTTATGCATTAAAACCAATAAATGTAACGACACAGCGTTACATTAGCATACTCATACAATTTACCTTTTCTTAAGTGACCGACCCTATTACACCTAATTCTGTTGTGGCTAGATCTAGTCAGATAAATATGCGCATACGATTCGACAAAAATAGCCACACTCTGTCGAAGTAGGTACAGAATTACAATAGTTGTAGAATCTATAAAAAGACTTTAGTTCTAGACTTTGCTACGGTAATTTTTTTGTTTATGTTAATTAATAATTATTTGGTGTTATTTTATTTATAATTTGTAACTTTTTTCAGCAAAAATTATGTTTATTTGTATATTGTTTTGTCAGTATACAAACTAATAAATAACCAACCAGTTGCAGTGTCAGTGATAGGTGAAATAATAATTAGCTAAACCATAGTGCATAGCATAATGTCTCTGCAACTCGTCCCTTCGCTAAATACGCATTTTTAAAGAAACTTACGGTGGACCATATTAGTCTCAGTTGCATTTTTTACTTTTTAAGCTTACTGTTATCGTCATGTACTCATGTTTTTCGTTTAAAAGTTGACAGATATTTGCGTTTGTTTTAGTAAGAATGAAGGTCTATTTCACTACCGACAAATAAGCATTAATCCAAACAATAATTCAAATATGGAACGTCATTTCGTGTGAAGAATTGGACAGAACGGTAACCAGAACCTTATTAGGACATCGTGAATTGTTAGAATAAGAGAGTCAAACCCACTCATATTTTAATTCAAATAAAATCATCGTCATCATCCTTAATAGCCGAAGGACGTCCACTGCTGGACATAGTGGACAAACTGTGGTCCTGCGATCTATAAAGATTGTCTATCCATCTTATCGGTGGAAGTAGAAGGTAGAAAGGTCTCCAAGCTAGAACTTTTATGCCCCAAAGGCCATCAGTTCTTTGCGCTATGTGTCCTGTCCATTGCAACTTGAGCTGACTGATTCTAAGGGCTGTGACCAATACCTTAGTTTTTCTACGTATCTCCTCATTTCTGATTTGATCTCGTAGAGAAATACATAGCCCTCTCCGACGCTTGTTAAAAAAGGTGGAACCCTTTTATATTTAAGAGGTCTCTTAGAATAGGCATTACTTACTTTTATTTTAACATAACAGTACCTAGGTTCACTTTTTGAATCCTAGTTGATGTATTCAGCTGAAAAGGACATTAGTAACCACTCCAAAAGGCTATAAACAATTTTGTACACGCCTTTGTACTTACTGCAATGCCAAAAGTAATCAAGCCAAAATAAGATTACAAAAATGTTGTTACCAGATCCGGAAGCATCGTTCAAAAATAAATGGAACATTGTGCCAAATGACGACACATTATGTCCTAAATATGTCATGCTTTAAAGATAACAATAGTTGAATGACAACACCGAAAATGGAAGAACAAATGGTATTCCTACGTTTTGGGAAAACTCAAAATTTGACGCACAATTTGAGTGCTGTAAAATGTAAATACAAAAAAAGTTATAAAAGTAAACACATATCTGTGATATAACAGAAGAAGGTAGGCGTAGGTTTGAAAATCTAAAGACCAGAATAATTGCCTTTATAAAGGGTTCTCACATTCTGGCCTGAGGCTTAGTACAAGCAATTTTTAAAGATATATGGAGAAATTTGTTACTATAAATATTTATCTTGTGTATTTCTCCTACAAAATTATTCTAGTTAGTGTTTAGTTTAAACTAAAATCTCAACAAATTATCGAAATAGATGCTCAGGCATTAGTAGATCGCAACCTGTAACATAATACACAATTTTCATATTATGTGAAGCCTCCATTTTATTTTTGAATGACAGAAAACCATCACCATCATTATTCATGTCACTTCTAATAAAATACACATTAAAACTTAAACAGACACAATTTTAATGACATCAAAGCAATTGCGCCTAATAAATTGTCTGGCTTGACCAAATTGTGATCCGTGATACAACATTTTGGTTACCTTCAATGAGCAATTAGGGACCCGCTATGAATTCATAACACAAAGTCTCTGCCCAAATTGTAATCAAATTATTACCCCGCCGACTCGCCGACCAATCAATCATTTGTAAACAATAAAATAATAGCTACTGAACTTAATGACAACTTTATTATCCATTGAAATAATTTTCAATAGAAACCGCATAACCGTGTCAATTGTATGATCTTTGAGGTCATTTACGAAATAACAACGATACATCGCATTCTAAAATTCTAATCCAAATTCTAAATGATATTTTGTAACAGGTGTGACAAATGTAGTGAGATGGAAAGTGAACGATAAAAATGACATACATTTAAGTTACAATGTTAAAGGAGATCGTTCATGCGATTCTCCCACCATATTCAAGACAGACACTATGGAAAATTTGTAACAAAAAGAAATCAAAATCATATGGAAACACTATAGAGACACAAAATGAGCTCACACAATCAAATAAGACTATGGACAATGCTAAAGCACACAAGATTAAAATAAAACTAAAACCATCAAACAGTTTTAGCATACCAGTGCTATATATTTTTTTAGTTTTTTACGTTTGTTTTATAAATGTGATAATTATGTGTGATGTTAGTATTAATGATGTAAATATGAAGACTTATAAAGAGACAAGGAAAGCTCACGAGTTGCATATGTATAGAGAAAAATCAAGGCTATGGAGGGGGCACAGATATGAAGATAAGTCTTGGCACGGGAAGAATTATCGAAAAGGGCGAGCTTCGCAGAGCGATGATGAGGATGAGAAACCTGATAAATACCCAATTCCTGAAGTCCCTGAACTCAATAAGTATTTATATGATTACTATAAGAATAATAAAGATGACATTAACAATGCAACTGAAAAACCTCAATTTTTCCCTGAAAGAAAACATGAATATGACGACGCCCTAGCTGTGGGACATCCACATGATCTCGGGACAAACCGTTACTATGTCAAGAAGACAAACTTCAATCTGAGACCAGAGACGCACGAGTTTCATAAGAAAATTGTAAAATTAGGGGTGTTACTACCCGCTGACGTCGATCAGGTGTTTTCATTGGTGAAAGTTCTTCCTATTTTGGAGATGGCTGTGAAAGCTGTGACCAAAGATGATGGGCCCTTGCCAAAATGGAAAATACTCGTGGATTATCGAGATACTGGGTGTTCATCTGTCGAAGGACCGTTGGCTGCATTTGAGTTCTACGTCAATGGGTCAGCTGGTAAGTTTTGATTTAACTATTTAGATTCTTAATCACATAACATTTCGAAAATAGATGACGCAGCCTACGTTTAGAGATAGCACTTACTCATCACTAGCTATATGAATAGGTGACGGGGTGGTATGGGCTTTAGCCCAGATAGTGAAGGATGTGTGGTTCGATTTCCCGCCTCAGATTATAAAGTTCTTGCAAATGAAATTTATATATATTGTATAGTTGTAAGATTGGAGACGATTTTAGATCACTATATTTTTTTTAGATGCCTTCATCGGTCCTGGGTGTGAATACGTGATCGCGCCAGTGGCCAGATATGCTGGACAGTGGGGGATTCCAGTGCTAACTGCTGGGGCTCAGGCAGAGCCGTTCACATACAAATACCCCAGCTACGCTACATTGACGAGAATGATGGGCAGCTACCTCCAAGCAGCCGTCGCTATTCGGAAAGTATTTGAGGTAATACTCAGTTGAATTGTTGTCAAAGAAGTAAAATCCTTGGTTTGTGACTTTTGATGTTGTATGCTTTTAAACTAGCTTGTTTTGTAGTTAGTATTTTCATTATTTTGCATCTCGCGTTTATTAATTTGAGTCGAAGCCGGATGTTCATAAAGTATACCATTTTTAACAGATTTACAAAAGGATAAAATCGGTATTCCAAAAACGCACCGCCTATTATAATGGTAATAGATATTAAACGCTATTTGGCAATGATCGTCTTACGTGCTGCGAATATATAAATGAAAGACGAATACCAAATTAAATAAAAATTCCTAAGGCCCGTTCTGGCGTACAATGATAAATGTTAGCATACAATTTGGATATGGTATTTTTTCAATTTAGATTTGGTGACGTGGATATTCTTATTCTTAGCAAAGGACTTCTACGAGTACTTAATTATTTGTGGCGTGTTATTGACTCTTGGAGAACGAGTTTCAAATGTTTTTCTTTTAAAAATATGTCATTGATGTGTCGTTTCTTATTGCTTTTATGCTATGTGTTTTTTGGTTTGGTACTGTGCATGTTTTACTTCTATTAGTATTTTATTTGCATCAATATTTAATTATTATTTAAGGATGTTAATAAGAAATGGGAGTAAATTTCCGTTTGATACAAATAAAATACATAAAAAAACATATTGTGTTTGTGTTTATTATTTTGTCTTCTTTTATTTTTACCTTTACTTTTGTTGCGTGTTTGAATTATTATAGTTAATTTTTCTCTATTTCTTGCCTTATTCACTAGTGTTGGTGTTATCGTGTTACCTTTTTTACTGTAATACACAATTTTCTCAAAAATTACATCAAATTTTGAGAATGTGTAACCAGCTTATTATTTATAAAACGGTTAGAGTATAAAAAGCATGGATGCCGTTTCTAAAGTTTTCAATTGAAGTTCCTGTAAATTTTTGGTCTATGTTAACATTTATAAATTTTCGATCAGGTATTCAATCAGCTTCATTTAACTCTTGAGACCGACTCTCCATTTAACAATTATGTTCCTTATACAGAAGTAGAAAGCGGGGTTAAATTTGATATTGACATTCCACTTCGTATCCGTGAATCAAGACGTGTTAATTTTCTTGACTAAAGTGATTATACGCTTCAAAGACATCAGAATCGAATTAGCCTCAAATTTGGCATTTGATTGTGAGAATTCAGAGCTACGAATATGTAATGCTATTGATGTGGAATTTGAATTACAAGAAGCTCGATGTCTGACGTCCCAGCCCATTAATTTCAGACATGTGAGAGAATAGATAGTAATAATATACATTAAGATAGTAATAATACGCATTTACTGTCGATCGATGGTGTTAAAAACAGAGGTATTTATTGAGTAAGCTTAGCTAGAGAGAGCAATCTATCGTTATCATTAGTTTTAAATTAAAATTATTTTGATATCTTCTACCAAATATGAAACTTTTATCCGGGTTTTATACCAAAGATACTATGTTTACTATAGATTTTTCATCTAATTATTTGGGTTTAGTAAATGCTTACTTTTTTAAAGGAGCAGGTTTTCCTCCAAAATAATTCAGAGTAGTTAGTCATTGTCCCAAAAAAAAATACACAAAATATCTTCAATTAATGAACTTTTTTTGTTCTAGGAATTCAACTGGCGCCGCCTAGCGATGCTTTACCACAACAACGACATGTCCAAAGGCCAAGGGAACAGCCCTTGCTTCTTGACCTTGAGCGCCATTTTCTCAGTCATGAGGAAGAAAGGAAGCGAAAACAGCATCCCAAATATACCCTTCGATGAAACAAACACGACATCGACGAAGCTGAAACACCTTTTGCAGAAATTGTCTTTGAATACTAGAAGTAAGTAGATAAATAATAAACTAACATCGGCCAAGAGATGGCGTTGCCTGGACGTTACATCGCATTTGGCTATATTACAGGTTCTAACATCAACATCTTCAAGTTATTTCGTACTCCCTTTAATTGCCCACCAGTTTTACCATAATAAGTCCTATCTAATTGTATATCATAAGCCGAAAGGATACCAACTTTTACAATATAAGACGTCACATACGAAAAGTGTCAAAAGCTTTGCGAGCACAATAAAAAATCAAACACATTAAAAAAAATCTACATCAGAGTACGAAGACATAAAACCCGCTGCCTACGTGATAATAGTATTAAGTTACCTCAAGCTCACAATATTATAGTTTCCACCATCACTCGTTGATGTTCTTTTTATTAATTGTCAAAAAGCTACTCATCCAGAGATTTAATAAGGTGATTTGAAACTGTTACATAGTTTTCTGTGTTCAACCGACGCACTTTTTAATGTTTACGCTATTAAAAATGATTGCGTAAATAAAAAGAATGATCAATGAAAGGTTGGTCTAAAATATTGTATTTTCTTTAAATATTGAGTTCGTCGAATTGTTGGTGATTGCAGCAAACTACCCAATCCGCCAAATTGGCCGACTTTTGGCTGCAATTTCCAAGAACTTACAGAGTTGGTGATGTTGTTCGAACATTTCATTTTAAATCGGCGTTTGTTACATTATTTCCCTGTAATAAAGGTTTTATTGCAGATACGAGTACATTGACTCGAATTATAAAAAAACGTTTACTTGCTTCTCATTTATTAAATTCTTACTTGGTACCTAACTGTTGATGTTGACTTTATTCAACTTTTTTCGTAAATTGACTGATAAATGTTGTATTGGTCAGGTATAAATTTTACAACTAAATTAGGTAGTTAAAAACAAGTGTCTTTTCCGTTGGTCACAGTTTTATTGTGTTGCTGGTTTTAGCGGCTATTGCCTAATTGAGTTGTGATTGCAGATATTAATAACTCAAGGTGTATCGTGTCAGATATGCAAAACATCAGGTGCGATCGTGGTCAAATGTCTGGATATCTACATAAAACCGATATTAGGTTCACGTATGTAAATTACATATTAAAAAGAAAGTTATTAAAACTTCACACTTTTCATGGTTTTTTTTTGATAATTTGTTTATTTAAACAATTATTTAAAACTAAGCCTATTGATATGATTTAACAAACTTAACTTTTTTACGGTTGACCTTGCCATAAGATACACTTTAGGTGTCAAAAACCGAGTGTTTTAACGTCGAAATACGATCTCAATAACCGTTAAGAGCTTTAAGATTACCAATTACCTTTTAATTAAAACGTTAAATTCCTATTAAAACATTATTAATATTAATGTTGATTATGTAGGTACTACAATTCTTATAATATTTTAACTGCCCAAATAACTTCGGTGTAATAGAGTTACTATTATAACTAAGATAATAAATAACTCTGTGGATAATTTTGCCAATTTTTTAATGGAGCTTATAGATTTTAAGAATTATTTTTACTTATTTGCTAACCTTATTAAGTCATAGAACCAACGGCTTAGGATATTTTTTGATTGGGACCACTTAGTTAACCGCCAGCTAACCAATGGACCAACGAGTTAGAAAAACTAGAATATTCTAACCACTCGTAATACGGCCATAAACCATCAGAATACATAAAACGTACGTTTCGTTTAAGGTAAGGTACAGCCCAGGCACAATTGTGAAGCCTATAAAATTAAATGGCGCCGTGAAACGGAACGTTTTCCAATATCTCCTACATTTTTCCCTCTTGCGTAACACATTTCAAATATCGTGTGAAACTTTATACTTTCTGAATGCATAAACCTATCCGTCCACTTATTATGCTGGTTTCTGTTTTCAAAGAACAAACAAAAAAAAAACTTATTTTCGAAACTTATGATAAAGTAAAAACAAAAATGTTCACATTGCTGCAAAAACGGCTATTATAAAACTTTTCTTATAAATTTGTACCGTTATAGCGTCACATTTTTGTCACAACACAATGAATCATCAAGATAATGGTATTATTGTGACAGTATTGATTGTTCAGATTTAAGTATACTTAAACTCCATTCATCTTTGCTGGTTCAACATTGTAAACAATCTTGACATTCCTTTTTTAAAAATATTCCTTTTAAAACAAGATAAAAACAAAACTCACATCAAATATATTAGCAAATTCATCGTTCAACATTGAGATCTTTTTAAATTCAAGAGTAAATTAATTTTATTTACTGATATTATTTAAAAAGTAACAAAAAGATTGTTTACAATGTTGGACTAGATAAGATGAATGAATTTTATATTGCAGTATTTTTACCAAAGTAAACAGCGCTGCAGTACTAAGCGCTTGTTAATAGGTCAGCCGTATTTTAATCGGGACCACATCAAACACCAATTAGCAACATTAAACCAGCCATGTAAATGCTTTCCCTAATTAAATCTACATTCTGCGGCGCGAACTCACCCACCATTCACCCAACTAATTAAGATTTAATCGCTCATTCACTCGTGCCAAGTGAGTCGCCTCCTTAAAAGTGAACGGCAGGACTTATACATAACTCGATCTCGCGGTCTCAAAGCGATTTTTAGTGACAACCATGTGACATCATTTTTCTTAGCGTGTCGATGGTAAAAGCAACTTAAATATATTGTGCTCAGTAATTGGCAACGGGTAGCTTTGTCGTTTCCACACATGAAATCCTCCAATGAGCAGGATTCAGTGCACACAGGACAATACAGAAGCTGTAGCATTGACGTCATTGCTATATCTATTTTGTAAACTTGAAAATGAAGCTTCGGCTGTAAAGCCTATCAAAGTGTTTCCACCAATGTGGAATATAGATTTCGAGCTCAGCTATCATGCGAAGTAGACAAGAGTGTCTTATCTCCACCCAGTGGTGCAAATCTTGACACGATTTTACCTGTTAAACACCAGGGGGCGCTCACAAAACGCCGCAGATCCCTATTAGTATAAACGCACCATAAAAGCTATTTTGTAGACGTAGATAAATAAATACATTCACGATCACACGTCCGCTATTTTATTTGCTAGCACTTGAAACGCTTACCATTTGCTATCGCATTGCTATCACTTCCAAGTTACGTAATCACTCTGGTTGGAGTTTTTATACATTTCTTGCTAACTTGTCCCATATTGAGTCTGGATGTGATCGATGGAAGCACATACTTAGATTGTTACTTACAATTATTCAAAAGCTTTATAAAACTCTACTAAAAAGGGGCATTGTAGTCCTATCCTAATCTTAAAAAAGGCTTTTATTACGGCCTTTATTAAGATAACCTTGGCTTACAAGAAACTCCCTTTATGGAGGCTTTGTAGGCAAAAGAGTAAGTACTCGTAAATAGATAACTCTTTATTGCATGTCATTATGGTCAGTTTCTAGTATGTTTTGCGAAAAAATTACAATAAGGCAGTCTTATCGCTTAAATCGATCTTCCGAACAACTTTTTGTAAGGCTGTGCAGTCTAAAAATTACTTTAAAGGCTGATTTTTCAATAGTCAGATAAAAATTATTCGTCGAACAAAATACAACATGGCTAATTTGAAAACGTCACCTAATTTTCAGCAATCATACGTAACCGTTATTTTTTTATCTGTCGCTTTATAATGTATCAGCCTGATAAGTTTTATCTGACCATTGAAAAATCGACCCCAAATGAAACAGTTTCTTATTCAGACTTTAAAAGTTTCAAGTCGCAAAGATTTGCTTTGAAGTCACAGTCGCAACCTTTATTCATCTCCATACTAGTTACAAATACCTTCTAATACCTAAGTTGAACATAGCCTCATCTAATTTATGAGATGATGAGATGCGCTCAACACCTGTGTGCATGAAAATTATTGCAAATTGATGTCATACATATGCAGTAACTCATTATGATGTATCATACATAAATATTGAATTACGTGCGCTGCGTATCAGTCGCGATCAGATAAAATATTATCTACGGCAAAGGACGAATCTAAATTAGTATTATGAGACGTAGATTGGGATATGAATAAGGAATTTAAATCATTTGTGATGATTTAGGCGATCTGTTTCTATATAATAATTTCTATCATATGCCGTTATTTGTAACAATCTTCTGAAAACTGATGTCCGTGTATTACAGTTTTAAATGTTTTAAGAATCAAGCTATCTTCTGCTTGCAATAAATAAATTGTTTTTTTATTTTACTTACGTAATAGGTCTCTCGCGCTTAATCACCTTTCAACAAAAATCGTTTGCACACACGACATAATCAAAAACGGGCGTCATTTCAAACAAAAGACGTGAAGAGTTAGAGATTTTCAGTCTTACTACAAATCATCCGTTAAAACTGGTTTTAAGTCATGTTTAGTTAAAAACTGTTTTAAATTTAAAAAGGGTTTAAAACAGTGTTTAACATTTTGTACCACAAATAGGTTTTTGGGTAGTGTTTAGCTAAACACCAGTTTTAGATACAAACATTCATTCATTCACTCTCAGTTCATTCATTACATTTCCTAGTACGCAGGTTGCATTCAACACTGCAGAGTAAATGAACAAAAGCTTCTTGAAATGATGGCTGAATAGTATCAAAACCCAAATCTTTAAAAAAAAGTTGTGATGACAGCAGAATGAGAAGAATCTGATTTGTTTTGACTTTTTTACATGAGTTTGTAAAGAAAGAGCGCGTTTTCAATTCATTTGTAAAAAGTCGTATTTTGTTGTGTATTGACTGATTTGTTTTCAACATGTATCAAAAATAGAAAGATCGCTAGGATAATTGGACACAAAACGAAAAGGTAAATCAAATGGATAATAATAACTACCACATAGTCGCCGTATGTGGGGTTTGGAAACGTGATAGCATTGTAATTGTTTATTTTATTTCAGGATATCCTTATACAGCTTATAGAAAGTTCGAAAGACGTGGTAAAACACAGAAACACGGATACAAACACAAACCGTCATAGAGTTGCTGAGTGGAATTTGATTTTACAAAAGTATGTCTAAAATAGTGTCTAATGTCTATAAAGTACCGGTGCGCGGACTTGTTTTGTTGGTTTGTTGATTAATAAATGAATTGTGTGATCAATAAATTAATTGTTGTGAAATCAATCATCCATAATATTTTCTATAGGAAAGCACGAATTTGATTTACCGCGAAACGAAAGTCAAGTTGTCAAATGTCAATCTGTCAATTTTTTGAGGTTAAACACAAGATAAAATAGGGGGGAGGGTGTTTAACTAAAACACTGTTTAAAAGAGTGTTTTAGCGCCAAAAACTAATTTGTGGTAAGGATTTTCTTAAAATCTTGTTAAACAGGGCCTAAAACGTTGTTTAAGTGATTTGTGGTAAGGCTGTTTGGCTTTTAAGGTGGTTAGCCGCGAGAGATCTCAACCATAACAGTACATAAAAATATTATACTCTTACACTATGCTTACACCTTGATTATGATGACGTAGACAATATGCAACCCTTTTGATCCGATATGGATGACGCTATGAATTTTAATGTGACTTACACTCGCGCGACTTGACTAAAGACTCCGCTGCGATGCAAGATCGATACTTCGAATATCATTAGAAAAGGTGATGTCACGGATCTAAGATCTATCTAAGGTCAAATTTTTAATATTTTTGTTGTATGTAACATAACCTTCTAATTTTTACCTCGAAATTAGAAATGCTATTCCACTAAAAAAAAAATAGCATTTCCCTTTAAAAACTGTTTTAAAAAATTACCAACAGTGCTAGCTGGGGACTCAATGAGGGCTATCGCGTATGAACTCGCCGCTAGGAGCGTTTGTGTAGCGTGAGGTATCCAAAATGTCAAATGTCACTGTATGTGGGTTAGATGTGCGGGTTTATTTCTATTTAGATTAAAGTATAGAATATTTAGCAATAATTTCCATTAATAACGGTAAATACTAGATACGGATCAATGAATGAGAGTGTTTTATAAGGAAGACTAAGAAAATTAATGTTAAATCTTTAAAAACTTGTGTACTTACTCCTCTTTTTCTAACAAAGCAGGACTGCAGCATGCCCGAATGGTATTTGATTTTTATCTCGCCATCATGACAATTACACACCATAAAACCTATATACTGGACCTCACGCGACAGTGGCGCCAACTAGTAAACACGAAAACGGTAGCCCTCTTAATGCTTGCAAAGCTAAAGCAACCTCTAGATCAGGATCAAATAGACCACATAGGAGTAATACATATTGATGATGCATTTGCCGCGCCTTTGACGTTCGTTCGCTTGGCATCGCAATAGCGGAGCGCATACAGCGGTGCAATCTGTGGCACTCATTATGGTTTACTAATTACTCATCGTGAATGACTAAACCGATCATCAAATGATTCGAAGCAATGGCTTGTCGCACTGACATAAGAAAGTTAGGTAAGCGTCATCATCATCATTATTCAGCCAGAGGACGTCCACTGCTGAACATAGGCCTCCCACAGCTTTCCACAGCGACCGATCACAAGCAATCCAGTTCGATCCTGCGATCTTTAAAAGGTCGTCTGTTCATCTTTGATGGACGTCCACGCTGCGTCTTTGGTCAAAAGATCTCCAATCTATAACTTTTTGCCCCAACTTTTAGAGTTGTCTAAAGTGTTTTTCAGACGCATAAAAACCTTGACTATCGAAAGAAATAAAGGTGCAAATGACAATAATCACATTACATGATTCTGAGATTTTTTCTTACTGATTTTGCACTATGTGGTCCTTTGAGACTGAGAAGAGTTCTCAATATTACGGGAGATGCAAAAGCAAAATCATGTATCCTGGGATCCCAGGGCTACTATGTGAGTCATGTTCATTCATATTTTCATTTCTAGCCGCTGCTCTCACCATCATTTTGATATAGATATGTGAAAAGACAGCTTTGGCATCGTTTATACGCTTTAAGAGCCCTTGAGCACTGAAAGTAATATTGTTAGGGTATAGATGTCCTTATTAAATTGACAAAGGTCCCGGTTTATGGGTTATTTATCGTTGAAGTTGCTCTAACCCTGTGCAAAGTGCTTGCATAACCAATTTTGCAGGAACCTAGGAAGTAGGTTTCTATCAAGGCATTGTAAAATATTATTTCATTGTTAAGTTACTATTAAATTACTGCAAGATTGTGATATTTGATTTTTATTTTACATGGGTTTGCTATTGTCTCTAGACAGACGTGGCTTAGTCAGGGACAGCGTGATATGTTTACAGGCAATATTATTTTTTCGTGTAAACTACGGTCCTACATCATGTTATCGTGTTATGTATGTAGTGTCAAAACACGTGTATGTAACATATAAGAAGTAGGTAGTCACAACATTTGACGGATCACCGCCAAATAATGTTATTTTCACGTTTTCAATTTAGCACAAAATGTAATGTAAAGAATTTTCAAACTTTTTGTACTATATACTTACATTTGCTCACAAATTTTAAAATTTCAAAAAGACGTTCTGCGAGCGGTTTAATTTAAAATATAACATGACATTATTCTTTTATTTTTTTCTTCTCTACATTTTAATATTCCAAGGGAATAGGATTATGCTACGACCAATACAATCATGGTTGTGCTGCTCCCCGTAGTTTGAATGCTAATGCGTTTTTTTTCTGAATGAGTTATTTTTTTCAATTTTTCAATTTATTTATTTATTTCAGATAACATTTAGATCCATAGTGTTAGTAACAGAGTTCTTACGTCTAATATTAGTAGAAAATTACAATTCGAATTAACAATAAAAATACATAATAATAATAAATAAATAAATTCAATTTATATTAATTAATTTATATAATAAATACGTCCCGAATTCGGGTTAATTAGGGCAGTGATCCAGTGCTTGATTAAGGCACTATCCCATCTCCCCGCCAAAACCCTTAAAATACTATTGGGACTACCGAGCATTCTTTTTTGGATGGAATTCATCTTTTTCCGCATTAAAGCATGAAAGCAGTCTACGTGAGCGTCAGCAAACATGCCAGACGCGCTGCAAAAGCTCGGCAGTCCCACCAGCATCCTTAACATATTATTATAAAGGACGCGCAGAGCGCTGTAAGTTTTTTGCGTATAACTTACCCACAGGCCGCTTGTGTAAAAAGATTGGCAGTATGATTTAAATAAGGCAATTTTTACCTCACATGAGCAACGCGCAAACCTGCGGGCAATCATATTACCGCGCACTGCCAACGCTCTGCGCTCCCTCTCCATGTCACAATTATCTTTGAGATCGGCGGTGACTACGTGACCTAAGTATTTAAATGTAGGTACAGTTTTTAGCTCTTCACCGTTCAGTCGAATGGGAGGCACATGCTTAATGCATACTCCACGCGCTGCAAACACCACGACTTCGCTTTTCTTAGAGTTATACAAAAGTCCATGATCTTTAGCGTAATGTTCGCACACGCGGAGCATTTTTCTCAACCCACCAATCGACGGGCCATATCGTCCGCGTAACTGATGTTATTGATCATTTGACCATCTATGGAACATCCCGCATGCATGCTGCTGAGCCCGACGATCAGCTCGTTGATGTACAGGCAAAAAAGCTTAGGAGAGGTTAACCCCCCCCTGCCTAACTCCACATTCCAACCTATACATGTCAGACGTTTCTCCTGCCCATTTTACAAAATTTTCTTGTTTTTGGTACCAATAGCTAAAAACATTAACAAGCTCCCTTGGCATTCCGGTTGCTCCTAACTTATTCCATAGGACTGGATACGACACCATATCAAAGGCCTTCGATAGGTCGAGGAAACAGCCATACACGGTTGTATTCCTTTTCGTGTAGTACCTGACGGTTTCCTTTAGGGCGAATATGGCACTTTCTGTTGAGAGCCCGGCTCTGAAGTCGAACTGAGCGTCATGTAACTGCAAGAATCTATCCAGCTGTCGGTCAAGAAGCCCGTCAAGCACCTTGGCAGTTATAGTTGCCAATGATATGGGTCTATAGTTACTAATATCGGATACATCACCCGTCTTATTTTTCACAATTGGAATCACAACCGTTTTCATCAGGTCTGGTGGCAAATAGGCATGTCTAATACAGAGGTTGTAAAACATACTAAGTACACGTGGTAGGTGGACACCAGCATGCTGAAAATGCTCGATACTGAGCCCGTCATGTCCAGGGGATTTCCCACGCGTACTATGTTTAATGATATTCCGAACCTCTCGACTTGAAAAATACACAAGCTTTTGTTGTTTTTGCTGACCAGCATCGAGCATTCCCATTTCAGGCTCAGACCTATTGATGGCAGTAATATTAGCTTTGACTCTAAAGTGATCCTTAAAACGATTGGCTATAGCCTTGTGACCGCTAACATTATCCACACTTACAGGTAAGCTCGACTCTGCATTCAGTTGTTGCGTGCTTTTCCAGAAACTTTTAAAATCCTTATCTCTATGTTGGGTGGCTAGAATATTCATTTTAATTTGATTTTCATTTTTAATACACCATTTTAATTTAGACTTGAAAATTTTACGAGATTCACTCATCAATTCATAAATTTGACCCGTTACTGGTTTACCATAAAGCAACCATAAATTAAAACATCGCCGAGCCTCCCTGTGTGCTTCACTAACATGAAGATTCCAACCTACCACTCTTCGCCTTTTCGTAAGCCTCGGACGCAACTGAGTCCGTGTTATGGACGCAGCTGCAGATAGCACATTAATTATATTATTATATAACTGGTCTAATTAATCTATAACTGGTTATACTCAATTGTATATGTAATACATTTATAGATTTCCTCCATTTTCCGCTATTCAACCTTGTGTTTTTAAATGGAGTATGATTATTTCATAGCAGTCAACGAAGGTCATTGTTGGACGAACATTTTTGATTGGTCCATGCCACTGAAAAATCTATTTAAATAAACATATTATATTTGTTTGTCTTTTCTCTTTTATTCAACTCTGTATTCAAGACCGTTGCAGAATAATACACCATATTTTAAATTTATTTTGTACTGAAAAAAGTACTGTTTTCCAATAACTAAATGCGCTTTAGCTACAAATCAAATGAATTCAGATGTGATTAACCTTAACTTTTATTTTTTGCCAAAAAACATATTATAATCTAGAGAAAGCAAGAAAAGAATCAATAACAATTTCAGACAAAGACGTTTTAAACAAGACCTTCTTTGTGCTGATAGCAAACAGCCCTATACGGAGCCATCAAACAGAAAAGGGTCACAGTTATGTCTTAGGTTCCATTGGGCCTAATTCCAAAGTGCCACGGACTAGTACTAGAACTAAATTAAATGTCTCTTTTTCTTCTTAAATTATAAGAATAGTATGATACGTTTAAATAATGATAACCATTCGAATCTATTCAAAGTTAGAGTGAACAGTCTTTTTTATTTATTTATACTTTATTGCACAACCAAAATTTGTGTTATAGGTGGATTTACCGCCATATGGCGATTTCTACCAGTCATACCTTTGGGCTAGCTAAGCAGAGATGATTGTTGCAGAGGCTTCTGCTGGGCGAGCTCATTCCATCTTCGCTCCGTCTTAGTCGCAATTGGCTTGGTTTGGAGTCAATAGTAACCCATACTTAATTTAAAAAAAAACTCATAGAATTAATTGATACAACTAATTTAGGAGGACCTAAAAGTACACTAAAGTACTTACGCAAAAATGTGTTTTTTGGTGGAGCTGACTGATGTTTCGATTGGCATCAATAAATCATTGTAGTCCGTCTCTTTTCATTTATTTAAAACATAAAGAGTATTTTACTTTAGTTTTAGTTCGTACCACATTGGAATCAGACCCATTGTCGTTCATTCCCAAACTGAAATATTCATTTGGTCAATCGTTAAACACAATTCGGTCTTTTGCAATATTGATGCTTGGCGTTCTCAGCTCAAAAAATATTGCTGTCTTTTACGGTTATAGGAATTGGAAAGAGATAAACAACGATTTTACTCCTTGATAAAGTGCTGAGTATTATTTCGTTTGAGAAACGTAAAATAAGTATGAACTTTTCTCGAGTTCTTGACGTAAGAGACCTTCTCTTACGTTAAATAACTCGAACTCGATACGTCAAACTGTCAAATAAATATTTCTAGCAATTTTACAATAACTCAGATTACGAGTTTGTGAGAATAATATTGTATGTTTACTTATTTATTCTCCGCTATGAAACCGAACGTTTTAAATGTTTCAGATAAAAAATACTGATAATTTCTTGCTTCGGAAGGCACGTTAAGCAGTTGGTTCCGGCTAATATAGGTTGATATTAGTCGTTAAGCCTAGTCAGATATTTTTTTATTATTATTATTGGTTGTTGGGCCCCATTGTTGCCAGCTCGACCAGTTATCGTGGCAGTCGCTGCGTGGTTGCTTCCTTGCAAACACCCCTCCGTGAGCCCACGTGGTGGAATATGGCTCATACTACCTCAAACTTGAGGTAATGCCTTTGCCCAGTATAGGGTGTTTACAGGCTAACTATACTTTTCTTACTTGTAACTTTAATTTGAGGATATAATATAACAAATGTACCTTTGTAATAATATGAGCTACATATCCCAGTGTTTTTGTTGATAATATTTTAGGGGTACCTTTTAGATTATTACGTTAATTCTTAGAAATATCTCTACGAAAAAAAAACATCTGTAAAGGAACCAATTATGTACATATTTTTCATTTCGTCTTCAATGTGAATTCGCATGCGTTCCATTAACAGCTGTAACTATGCCTGTCTTCGAGATAAAGTCAAGTCTATTGCCTTATGAGTCCCTTCGAGCCGCGACAAGAGACTATTCACGTTCTCATCAAAGGCAAACGTATACAACTTAACAGACTATACATATCCATTGCAAAATCACCCTTATACCCAGGGCTTAAGATACCTCTAAGTTAGTAATGAGGGACTGTCGCCTGTACTGTCAAAGATACACAGAACACTTCCTAAGAACTGAAGTACTTACAGTCAGTTGCGATAGCTTAGTTACGGTTGGCTGGGCAAAGCAGGCTGCTTGCTTATTAGTTTTTTCCTTTTAGTATTGAAAACGTTGCACAGCGTACCTACAGATGTCTGTTAGACTATGTAGTCAACAGTTTAAAAGAATTCAATAAACAGTCAGCCACATACAAGTCACTATTACAAAAATCAGTTTTGTTCAAGGAGTAAACCGTTAGTTCCTTGAGCCCCGTAGCAACCACTGAAATAAGTTAGTCTCTACAAAAGATACTGTGTACTTACAAGCTTACAACACAACGAGACATCAAAAATACTTACACCTTTATGGCTACTTACTATGACGTGGATTGCTGCTTTTCTTGCAAATTAACAATCCGTGAGGTAAATTTTTAACTATCATATTTTGAAGTCCAAAACAACAAAGGTTTTAACTATCACTACTAATAACGACAAAAGCAGCGGTTTATACTGTAAAGAAGTGAAATATTGCACAAAAGAGAAATACAGGAAGCATAAGGAATTTGTCAACTCGTGAAAAAACTAGACGTGTTTTTAGTGTTTACATTGTGGATTAAATCTTAAAATTTTGTTACAGTTGTGGTGGTCTGCGCTAACCCGAGTACAGTCAGAGAGATAATGCTGGCAGCTGATGACCTGAACATGGTGTCTTCTGGGGAATATGTCTTCTTCAACATCGAACTGTTTTCAAAGTTAGTATCTCTGACTTAGTTTTATTTGATATGTCTCTTACTTTCTTGTTCCAAATATTTAATTTTAGGATCCTGTTACACGATTGACTAGCACGCTCTAATCAGCGAATAATTCAAATATAGAACGTCATTTCGCTTGAAGTATCTGGCAGATAGCACTGTCCAGTGTACCCTGATCTCTGTTCTTTGGAAGACCTCATGTGTGCAAATGCCTATGCAATCAGTGTCGCCAATTACTGGGCACGACAAAAAGTATTTTACCATCGAAACGCCAAGAAGAAATCGAAACTTATCTAGACTTCGGATAACAGGCCTTAAATGTTTTTGAGTTTTATTTATTTCATGGATTACCTACTGTATGCTACTTTAGGGTGAATACCTGAATAAGGTGGGACATGCTGAATAAATTGGTTTGAATAAATAAGAATACGAAATGATGTCATATAAATATCTGGGTACTATTAAGGGTCAGAGACTCTCAAGCAATATTAGTATTCAGGTATATTGAATTACTTTTTTTGCTGTCAATTTGTTTATCGACTAGTGATTCTATGGTTTACTGGTTGAGAACTATTTAGTGATTTAATTCGTTATGTAGACATGTCTGAATTCATGTCTTTTTAAGTTTATAAATATATAGATAATAATAAATGTCTAGTGCTTCGCAACATGAGAAAAAGCGTCACAATTTCGAGGTAAAGAGTCAATCAAAATACCACGACCCATCTATCTGTGTATCTCTGTAGTATTCTAAGGAATTTCTAATATTTTTTTTCGTGTTAAAGCATATCAAATGCAAACACTTGGTAGCAAATAATTATTCCTTGACCATTTAAAGCGTTAAAAAAATACAATGTCCTAGTAAAACTCGTCTCATGAATAAGGGCCATCACTTAGCAGACATTTGGAGGGTCTAAGTCGTGGCTCGATCACATTAGGAACCCGCAAAACCTCCGGTCTCGGTTACGAAAGCCTCTCCATTCCGACCTATTACCTAATAAGGCCGTCTTTATGGAGGAAACTTGTGTCCAAGTGCTTACAAGTACTTAGGTACATCCTTGCTGAAACAGAACTTTGCTCTTTAGAAAATACAGATCATCTTTACATAAATAGCTTGACACAAACGCTTATTTGACATTGGGCTCAATTTTCGAAAGCAATGAACTACAACTAAAACTATAGGTAAACCGCGAAATTGAGACCTCGCCTGCGGGGTACAGGGGCGCGGGGGGAGGCGAAAGCGGGGTTTGTGAGAGGTGCGGACGGCAGGCACATTCTTTTCAAATTTCAGTACGCTCGCTACACAGGTAGCGATAGCATCTGTTGACAGTTGCGGACGCTTTGACAGAAGTACACAAGAGAATACTGTCTGACTGAAGTCTGAAGATGAGTCGCAGTATATTCGGACACAAAATCTATATTATATTGTATTTTTTGTCGTGTTTTTTTAATTTCTATTTTACATTATTCTCCAGCACCTGTTACAATCTTTGTACACGACCTAAAGTTGTAGTACTTTTATATATTCTATGCTAAAGTATAACTGGGAAAGAGAATGCTCTAAGCATTAAGTCCACCGTTTGAACACTGTAAAAGAACAGTGTTTTAATAAAGGCTCTAAATATATACGAATATTTCAGAATGAAATATAGATCTAAATTCATATTCCACTGAATTTAGAATATGAACTAGATATACACTCAAACAAAACTGTCGCAGAAGTTACCAGGGAATGTTATTTGAAATTTTTATCGAATTGAATATTTTTTCCAATATGTTATGTAATGTTATGAAGTGCCGACACTGACGACCACCATTGTGACCACTGACGTCACATATCTTAAGAAATGTCGCGGCAAATTTCGTCTCTTGTGTATCCCCGCCGCCCGCACCCCTTACAGTCCCCGCTCTCGTCTTTCCGCCCGCACCCCTGTACTTCGCAGGCGAAGTCTCAACGAAGCGGTTTACCTATAAAGAAAATGCCACTTTCTCTTCCAAATAAATTTAAAAGAGACAGCTAATAATGGTTTTGAAACATGAAACTAAACACCTGTTAGTTTATGGTCTATCTATGGTCTACCTAAACTGCGCAACTAACGACTGTTTGACTTTTCTTATAAACATAACTGCTGTAGTCTGTGTTTTTTTATGAATTTAAAAGGGAAAGAGACTATGATGTTTTAATCCATTGTATGTACGAATTGAGCCCATAGCATGTGAGGTTGACATTCTGCTTTGGAAGGCTTTGTTTCCTAAAACAGCTCGTCTGTCTTCGTCATTTAAAGCAAACATTTGGAGGGTCTAAGTCTAAGTCGTGGCTCGATCACATTAGGAACCCGCAAAACCTCCGGTCTCGGTTACGAAAGCCTCTCCATTCCGGCCTATTACATAATAAGGCTGTTTTTATGGAGGAAACTTGTGTCCAAGTGCCTACAAGTACTTAGCTATCATCATCATCATCATCATCCCGGCGTTGTTCCCAGTTGCGTGCGATGACGCCCGGGGTCCGCCTTCCTACTTACTACTTGACACAAGCGCCTATCTGACATTGGGCTCAATTCTCGTAAGCAATGAACTACAACTAAAACTAAATGAAATGCCACTTTCTCTTATAAATAAATTTAAAAAGACCGCCAATAATGCTTTTGAAACGTGTGTTATGAAGGCTTGTGGTGGATTAAACCGATCAGGTGTCTTTGGATTTCGTTTATTATCCAAAATTAGGTTTTTTAAGAAATACAAAACGAATTGTTCATGTGACGTTTATTTTGTTACTTCAAAAGTCAATCGCATAAAAAAAGTATATAAAAAAAACGTAGTGGCCTGAACATCCCGCGCGCCTTGGAAGAATTGTCTTTCAACCTCTAGTCGACTCCTCATCCGTTTCTACAGGAAGTGGACAAATCTTGCTGCACGCTCGTTTAGTGTTGCCTGTGGCCGTGCAAATTTCAGCGACTCGGGACACGCCGTCCTTCCCTGAGATCAGGCGTACGATTCTTCCCATCTTCCAGCGTAGCGGTGGAAGATTGTCTTCTTTTATTAAAACAAGAGTGTTTGGAAGGATGTTTTCTATGTTGTCCTTCCATTTAGTTCGTCTCTGGAGTTCGGACACGTACTCCTTGGACCATCTCTCCCAGAAATGCTGTCTGAGTTGCTCCACACGATGATAGCGATTCAGACGTGTAGTTGCCGCAGCTGTCAAGTCTTCACATGGTGGTGCGGTCAGCGGTCGGCCGATCAGAAAATGGGCCGGCGTAAGAGGCAAATAATCAGGGGGATCCGAAGACAATGGGGAAATGGGACGGGAGTTTAGGACTGCTTCTATTTGCGTCAAGACTGTGCTAAACTCTTCGTATGTTAACCGCGCATTACCCACGACCCGCCTAAGATGATGCTTGGTAGATTTTACCCCTGCTTCCCATAAGCCCCCAAAATGAGCAGCGTACGGTGGAATGAAACTAAGACGGATGCCATTGTTACTGGCAAAATCCATAATTTCATCAACATTGTTTAAAACAGAAGAAATTTTTTTCTCTGCACCTACGAAATTTTTACCGTTGTCAGAAAAGATTTGAGTAGGTTTGCCTCGTCGTGAAATAAAACGTTTAAGAGCTAACAGATAATCTTGCGTAGACAAACCACTCACAAGCTCTAAATGCAACGCTTTGGTTGCGAAACAAATAAAGAGGCAAATGTAGCCTTTAATTAATTGAGCACCTCTGCCTTTACGATTAAGAATAGAAATAGGACCTGCGTAATCCACGCCGCACTGCATGAATGGGTAACCCGCCTCCAAACGTTCCGAAGGTAAGTTTCCCATCAAAGGCGTTAACGTTTCACCTTTCATGCGAGTACAGGTCACGCAGTTACGAACCACCTGCCGAACTAGATTTCGAGCACCTAGCGCCCACCATTCCTCACGCATAGTAGAAAGCAGAAGCTGTGGTCCCGCATGAAGCAGTAATTTATGTTGGTAAATAAACAAAAGTATCGTAAACCTGTGTTTACTACTCAAGAGCACAGGGTGCCTTTTATTGTAATTAATATCCTCGTATTATTTTATCGTGGTCAAGAAAAACGTTTAAACCCGATATTTTATTTACGTCTTTATTCTTTTTAATGGTCACCGGTTGATTATTTTCTAGACTATGATATTCATCAGCAAATGACTGCTGCTGGGAAAGTCGCGTCAGCATTTGCAATGAGGAACTCAATTCGTCAGTAGTCAATGGACCAGTATTGCGAGATCTGTCACTCCGAGTATATGCGCGTGCATTTTGTATAAAACGCAACACATAAGCACCAGTACGTTGTAAGCGATTAAATTGAGAAAATCTATTAAAATCAATAAGATCTGAGGACTGTGTACACGTTAAAGTAACAATATTTGGTTTTAATTCTGGTAGTTCCGTATAAATAGGTTCATCACTCTGGTAATCTTCCACTAAATCATCATCGCGTAAAAATGCAGGACCCTCTCACCACAGACTGTTATTTTCGTATCTCAGGCTGTCCATACAAGCACCTCTTGATAACAAGTCCGCGGGGTTGTTTGTGCCCGCAACATGACGCCATTTCGTATCATGAGTCATTTCATTTATGAGTGCAACCCTATTCTGAACAAACGTTTTTAATAAATGTGGCGACATTTGAAGCCAACCTTTAACAATGGTCGAGTCAGTCCAGAAATAAACTTGATTAAAATCTAAACGAAAAGATTTTCTAATTTTGTCGTATAATTTTGCACCTATAAGAGCTCCGCATAACTCTAACTTCGGAACGCTAATAGATTTTAATGTACTATGGAGATTACTCTAATTTACGATCTAACGTCAAAAACGTTTTTTAGCTAACGTGTATGAATCGCCTAACGAATTTTCCGAATCTCGTAACGGGATGCGAACGGAAAACCTACCACGCTCATCGCGCTGAGTAGTCTCCGAAAATATTTGCTCGCAGACACGTTGTTCATCAGTCAAAGTGTTAGGTACATTAGGTATTTCTTCGAGTTCCCAAAATTGTTTTAATTGCGAATCAACCTGAAGAAAATGGCAGTGAGCTTTATCTGCCCTCAACGAATAATTACGATTTATAGATGTAGGTCCAGATATAATCCAACCAATTTTAGTGTCTTGGAGGTATGGACCAGATTTGAGACGAATTTTGTTTTCGTTTAACAAGTCCCAAAATATGTCAGCCCCTATCAACAAATCTATTTCTGACGGAACGTCATAAGTGGGATCAGCGAGTTGAATCTTGTTTGGAATACGTATAGAAGTAGTATCAACGTGTATCGAAGGAATGTTCGAAGTGATACTCTCCAATACCATACACTTGAGTACGGCATTAAATTCGTTTATTTTAGAGCGCATGTTTATTTCGCATTGGTGGTTGGACTGAGACACTACCTGTCCTACAACTGTATCAAAGGTACGTTTAAACGTTTAATAGTTTTCATAGTGATGAAACAGTTTTGGCTACCGCTATCGAGCAAGGCGCGTACAGTATGATACTGATCATTGCAGTCAGCGATCTCTACCAGCGCCGTAGACAACAAAACAGTTTGTGATAGCAATGCACTAGATGTGCACACGCTATGATGATTAGAATCACAACTTACCGAATCAGCTGAGTTTTGTACAGTGTGCATAACAGACGACTGTGGGGACGTATAATTTCTACTGCTGTTAGTTAGTTGCGCTTCCGAATCAGAGTTTTTATTACGTTTATTATCATTTACGTTTACGTTTGTATTATCAGATATTTCCATATGGAGCAACGTATTATGTTTTCGCTGACACAACCTGCATGGTTTAAAAATACAATCAGCCGACGTATGGTTGCCAGCACGCATGCAATTTTGACATAAACCTTTCTCTTTGACAAGTTTCTGTCTATCGCGAACTGTCAAGTTGAGAAACTTGGGACACGAATAAAGGGCATGACTCTCACTACAAAACACACACTCAATATTATTTTTCTGAACACTTGAACCTTTACTGTTATTACGAGATGAAACATAGCTAAACGTTTGTTGCGAATTAGAATGTCTTTTATCATTATTTAATTGCTTGGACTCATTAAAACCTTTCGACTGCGTATGATTATTCGTATTCGGATTGGGTTTGATCATATCCAACAAGTCTGCACGGTTCCTTAAGAAAGTCAACAAATCGTCTAACTTTATGCTATCTTTAGAGTTAGATAAAAGATTACCTTTGTAACTCTCCCATTCGCGTTCTGTAGATGCATCAAGTTTAGAAGCAATCAAATAAATAATAATAGTGTCCCACGAATCGGTGGGTTCATGCAAAGATTTGAGTGCGCGTAGGTTACGGAGAACTGCGTCTATTGTTTTCCTAATTTGCAATGGAGACTCCTTATTAATTGCAGGCATTGTGAAAAGCGATTTAATATGGTTTTGTACCAACAAGCGATTATTGTGGAAACGATTTTCTAGTAACTCCCATGCGTGAGTGTAGTTAGGCGCAGTGAATTCCAATGCACTTATAACTTGTAAGGCAGAGCCTGTAAGAGACGAGCGAAGGTAATGAAACTTTTGTATGGCGTTTAGATCACTACGTTCATGGATCATGGTGACATAAGAATTCCTAAATTCAAGCCATTGGTCATACGACCCATCAAAAGCAGGTAACTTTATCTCAGGTAACTTTATCGACGCAAGATTATCTGGTTTGTTCGAACAAACTTGAGTATTTTTAGTTAAACTCAACAAACTTTTTGCAGCGGCAGTCACTGAATAATATTGCGACTCAAATATTTCCCGATACTCTAAATGTGCCTGGGTTTCAGCTTCATCAACAATATTCTCAATTTTGCTCTGAATTTCATCAAACTGTTGAAACAACAGTGAGTTAGCATTTAGTCTCATTTCTAATTCGAATTTGCCATTATCACTCAACTGTGTTTTATCTAATTTATAAAAATACTTTTCAAACAAAGTCAGTCTACCTTTGATGTTTCCTCGCTGTTTTCGTAGATCAGTGAGGTGATCACTTGTAGTATCATCCATTTTACCGTCCGTGCTCATTCTGGGAACTTATAGGTAAAAAGTAAAAAAATACCAACCAAAAAACTCACAGTTTCCAAAATGGTGACGTCTTGACAATTTACACGGAAAATAAATTACGTCTCAGAAATATAATAAAAATGCATCGTCGTTTACGTCGTGTACACACAATGGCTTCTCGATTTTTGCCGATTCTTCGTATGAATCCTGCCGAAGGTACGATGTTATGAAGGCTTGTGGTGGATTAAACCGATCAGGTGTCTTTGGATTTCGTTTATTATCCAAAATTAGGTTTTTTAAGAAATACAAAACGAATTGTTCATGTGACGTTTATTTTGTTACTTCAAAAGTCAATCGCATAAAAAAAGTATATAAAAAAAACGTAGTGGCCTGAACAACGTGAAACTAAACACCTGTTAGTTTATGGTCTATCTATGGTCTACCTAAACTGCGCAACTAACGACTGTTTGACTTTTCTTATAAACATAACTGCTGTAGTCTGTGTTTTTTATTTATTTAAAAGGAAAAGAGACTATTATGTTTTAGTCCATTGTATGTAAGAATGGAGCCCATAGCATGTGAGGTTGACATTCTGCTTTGGAAGGTTTTGTTTTCTAAATAGCTCGTCTGTCTTCGTCGTTTGAAGCAGACATTTGGAGGGTCTAAGTTGTGGCTAAATCACATTAGGAAACCGCAAAACCTCCGGTCTCGGTTACGAAAGCCTCTCCATTCTGGCCTTTTACCTAATAAGGCCGTCTTTATGGAGGAAACTTGTGTCCAAGTGCTTACAAGTACTTATACATCCTTGCTGAAACAGAACTTTGCTCTCTAGAAAATACAGATCATCTTTACATACAGTGCGACACGGATCTTCTGGCCAACGGTGACAGTCGGAACTAACGCTGTAAAATTAAAAAATGCGGCAGCCAGATCGAGTAAAGCGAAATCTCCCCAATCTTACAAAAGATTTTCCAATTATCCCTTTTGTTTTATTTTCGTACGTGTTCTGTGTAAACTATTAATATGATTGTTATTAAATGCCATAGAGCTAAACACCTAAAAAAAAATTTAATTTTGAATGGTTTTTATTATTATTACAATTGTTTTGCACCGAAAATTTGTGGAACATACATAAGCATCATAAGGTACAAAATGCCTTCAACGACATTTCCATCCAAGAAAACTTTTCTTTGACTTTGTCATGGATGGGTAAAAAAAGACCTAATAAATAATAGACTCCCTGAATCAAGGGAGATTTTCTTGCTCTGGCTACCTTTTTGGATGCTAGCGCCCCCTCTGTTAATGTCATCTGTTGGCCAGAAGATCCTTGTCGCACTGTACACAAAACTGCGCAAAGAATTTGAAATTTTCTGTACAACTGTCAACTGTTTTCGTCGTTTGAAGCAGATTTTGGTTGGAAGGTTATGTCGTGGCTCGATCACACTAGGGAACTAAAACCTTCCTCTTTTGTATCCAAATGCTTTTACAAGTACTCAAGTACAGTCGTCAGCATATCAGATTAAATGTTTTTGTTGAAAACCAGTCTTTATTGCAAGTATATAAGATACTGCTGTGTCGACCTCGACGTACTGGTGTCCGTACATACTTATGTATAAATTGCACTTGTAAAAAGCAACTGTGACTCTGTGACAGACGAGGAACAAGAAACGAGGAGATTTTTCTCGTCTGTCACAGAGTCACAGTTGCTTTTTACAAGTGAAATTTATATTATTAAGTTTGTATGGTGACAAAACACTATAAAAACAAAAATAAACCATACTTATGTATTCTTAAAAGATGAAATATGAAACCAAAAATTGCGCACGGGCGGGATTCGAACCAGCATCTTTCTGGCAATCCGGGCCAACTGCTCTTCCAATTGAGCTACCGTGCTGTCGGTCCGACCGCGCGAAATTCTTGGTTTCATATTTCATCTTTTAAGAATAAAATATGACACTGTGAGTGTTAAAAATATTGTAAAACCATACTTATGTATGTACTTAAAATAGGTTTTGGTTCAAAAAATTTTTATTTTAATTGACGTCACGATAGTATTTAGAAAATGAAAAATTGAGCTGATATAAAAGAAAACATATAATACCTACGGATTATACTTAACTTCTCTTCCTTTTTGTTGCTATCTCGTTCACAATATGATAGGTAATACGACTGCGGTCCTTAGCTATGTAGCCACATTATCTGTATTTAATGAGAAACGCATTTTAACTTAAATGGAACGTATCTTCGTGTCGACTGGCGAGGAGGGAATATTAATTTTAAGAGGAGTAAGAGAATTTGGGTTCTTTTCGATGTTTGTTACATAGAAATTTCATATAACAATTTCGTGCCTTAAAAATTACACACAGTAACAACAAATGAAATTTTGATTTAATGTTGAAATACAAAATAATAAATAGATATACAAACAAAAAGAAAAAATTACAAAATAAATAGAATAGAAATACAAACGAACTATTCTTGATATGTTTATTGCATGGATTTTCATACGCTTTTTACCTAAATATATCACGACCAAGGTATTTAACACAAAGAATCTTCTTTACCCCGTGTGAAGCTAATAAGGGTTGCTAGTATTAACATAATTTTAATTTATATACAGATGTATACTCATCTCATCATCTGCTACTCATCTGCGTACTACTTAGCTTACTACTCATCTCTGAAATCTCTAATGACCGGAAGCTTGAATAATGTGTACAGTTAGAAGGATAAAATATTTAAAAAAATCTCATTGTGGACTCTGGTTCAAGATGACGATATATATTTAATAGTCAGACACTGGCGAATAGAAAATAAGAAAGAGAACTATACTTAAGTTTAAGTTCCAGTTTTTTCTGTCCATCTCAATGGAATGAGACATTGAGATTGACTTAGACAGCCGGCGGCCGCGTAAACAAAAAAATGTTGATTAACATGTGTTTGTTTACGTTGCCGCCGGCGGTTTATGCATCCATGAGGTTTAAAAATACATCATACACGAGCTTTATTGAATTTATGTTAAAACCATTTATTAAGTTAAAAACTGACGTGGTCTTCTAATCCTAATGTGATTTAGTCAAAGTAAAGTACACACCACTTTCACGCGAGTGTATAAGGCCTGATAATGGACTTCAACAGTTAAGCCGTGTTTGTATTTGATATTTTAATTTTTTGCTGCTGACTGTACTCAATAAATTAAAACGGCCGTCATTGTTTCCGCTCCGGAGTTTGGGGCCAATTTGTCTGAAACTTGGCTCAGAACAAACTGGCTGCTAAACATTTTCGCTGTAGCCAAACTGCGGAATGTGGCTTTACCTTTTGAGAAGTTTGATTATAGAGCAATTTCAGGAAATTGATCGTTTTGTGCAATTTCTAATTGTATTT
The DNA here is from genome assembly GCA_963584085.1 of Pyrausta aurata. Classification (NCBI taxonomy): domain Eukaryota; kingdom Metazoa; phylum Arthropoda; class Insecta; order Lepidoptera; family Crambidae; genus Pyrausta; species Pyrausta aurata. The sequence continues at coordinate 8,913,130 of OY757272.1, read as the reverse complement.
AAACTTCACAACACTACGGGTTAATTTCAAAAGGTAAATATAATAATTTACATTCCTCAAGTTTCGACTATATAATTTGTCAAAAATTATTCATTTCGATGTTTCTAATTGTATTTACTTCAACAAAGGATAGGTATTCATATCATTTTCTTCTTTCGAAATTTGACGATTTCACAAAAAAAACCGGCTAAGTGCGAGTCGAACTTGCGCACTGGTTTAAAAATTACAGGAGAATCTTTTGAACTAAGAAAACCCATTTGGAACACACTTTGGAAGCGTCTACCTTTAAACTTAAAGTTGACTTTAAGAAAAGAACATCTAGAAATCTCAACGCCATTCAGCTACGAAATCCTAAAAAAACCTATATAAACTTAATCGGTAACGAGAGATTTTATATTTTTTAAGCTAATAAAAGATGAAATAATTAGAAATTTGAATGGATTACGAATGTTATAGTTTTCTCAGTTTGAAGCTGCTGGATTTTTTCTTGGGTACCTACTTGATGAATTAGTAACATTATAGGAATATACCTAACGAAAAATATTACATAGTTTATACACTAAAATGATTATTTTAATAATTCTATCTGTACGAGTACCTACAACATAATGGGTAGTAAAATTATTATTTATGGACATTTAAAGCTCTCTTAATTATTCGGAACATGCAACACGGACGGTGCAAATTAAATCATACATTATGTTCAGCTGTCATTTATTAACAATGATTGTATTGTGATTGTTAAATAAAACAACGCATTGGAGGTAAATTAAGTTAAATTAAAGGTAATAAAAATTTTATTTGCATTTTGCAATTGCAAACATACAATTCTACTGTTTCAAAGTGATATTTAGGTTTCAATAGGTACCCTACAATACAGGACAAGAATAAATCAATCTTAAACATGAATTATCAGTAGAATACCTTAAGTTTCGTCTCAGTACAATGTAAAATGGGGGGACGCCCATTTTACCACTTTGGAAGCGTCTTTATCTCAAACGTTAGACTTTTAGAAAAAATGGTTTTAGAAACCTCAATGTCATTTTGAAAGACCTATCCATAGACACCCCACACGTATAGGTTTGAGTAAAAAAATTTTTTTTGGTTTTAGTTTCATGTATGGGAGCCCCCCCTATAATAGCATTTTTTCAATTTTTTGTACCTGGATCGGAAAGCGGTAATGTGGATACACCTACCTACCAAGTTTCAGCGGTGTGATGCTAATAGTTTCAGAATAAAGTGGCTGTGACATACGGACGGACAGACAGACAGACAGACAGACTTGACGAAACTATAAGGGTTCCGTTTTTTGCCATTCGGCTACGGAACCCTAAAAAATAAACTCATCTCAATTGAGATTGGCCATCGGCGTGGGACATTGTTTATAGTGCTCAAGTGTGTGGGCAATACATAAAGACACTCTCGGTTCCATCACTCTCGTTCGTTGAGACGGCAGATCCGACATGACCGGTGAGAGATCAGGCATAGGACCATCAAAAGTGCTTTCCGAGGCACGGGGTGTCATATTACCGACTTCCTGACTTAACTGTTTCCGAGTATTTTCAATACTCAGAAACAAATTTTTGGCCCGACCCGGGATTCGAACCCAGGACCTCTTGGGTAGCAACCAGCGAACAAACCGATACTAACCAAAAATTATGTTCATCAGGGAACCTTTAGCTGTATGAAATTCAAGTTTGCTGAATTTCATGGCTTCACCGTTCCGAGGTCCCAGGTTCGATTCCTGGTCGTGTCTATGTGTTGGGTGTCGTAGTACCACAGGTGTTTCTGATTTCTATAACACAAGTGCATAGCTACATACTTTGAGATTAGAGCAATGCATGTGATTATATAGGTAGACCGCAAAATTAAGTAGTCAAAGACTCAATGACGCGGTTTACCTATATTGACCCAAATTTATTTATTTATATGATATTTTCCTACTCAGCCTTGCATCGGCGTCATCAAAAGAACCTTGGAAGGTGGCCAATGACACTGACGAGCGAAATGAGCGAGCGAGACGGGCGTATAGTGCTGTTCTCACTGTCACCAGTCCAGCACCAGAGAAAAAAGAATACTTAGAATTTTCTGATAAGGTAGGTACTAATATTCGTAACTCACAACTGTTACCTTTACCAGTTCAGTTGTGAAGATTTTTTGCTATTTTGTAATATAATGTGTGTACTCTTAGTCGAGCGAGGCAACCGACTCCACTAATGGTTGACTAAGTAGGTTCCTGTAGGGATACTAATTTGTAAATGTATAGCCAGATTGGTGATTTAAACGCACTTTTATAAAAATGGGGTGCTAAATTTTAGAAAATAAATGTATCTAATTTACAAAACATTGATGGATTGATCTCTAATTATATTGATATTATTAATTGTTTGAATTGAAGCAAGATCGCAAAACGCCCTTGACTCTTTACGATCTCAACTACATAATTCATTAACATCTTTTCTATTCTCCCCTAGGTGAAAGAGCTAGCAGCGTATAAGTACAACTACACTTTCGGCAAAGGAGAAGTGGTCTCAACCTTCGTGGCTGCCTTCTACGACGCAGTGCTACTGTACGCGCTTGCTTTGAACGACACTTTGCACCAGGCGAACAACACTTCTGGCCCTTTGGACGGAGCGGCCGTTATAAAGAACATGTGGAATAGGACTTTTCAAGGTACTTTTGCAGTAGTGGTGTAATTAGCTTTGAAGTGGACGGCAATCGGGGTAAAGGGTGTTGTACATTTTACTCTAGTAAACCTGACTTTTGTTGACATAATCGTTATTATTTCTGATATAAGGTCATACGAGAAAAATAGCTTTATGAATGATTAATAAATTAATTAATTCTTAATTGCATCACATACCTAGGTCAGTTACAAATGGTCTATGTCTGAAACCACGTTTGTGCAATGTCTGATGGATATGAAAAGGGTAGTGCTTCTTTACGTATGGGGTAACTTCGTGAAAAATAAATTTTGACTGTTACTGAATATTGAAACAGATAATTTGATAGTAGTTAAATGAAATTTGTGTACTCATGTTTTTACTATAAATTGCCTCAGCTAAATAATATTATTCTAGGAACATACCACAGCTGTCGCTACCAAAATTAATTGTTCCAAAACAGCTATTCATCCTTGTAATTGCTTGTCGTCTGCAACTTCGTCGCCATAATATACAACAATGCGATCTTAGAACCTAGACCTAAGCTAGGATTACACTATCTTCTGCACATTGTTCACGGCAGCTCACTTACTCAACGAGTGTGTTCAGCAGAAAGATCTTACTTTGGAGCTTCGAAGCGGTAACCTTAATCTCAGCGCTTTGTCTGCCAGAACACGTTTACTTAACTTCATGTGCAGTGACTAAGCTGAGCATATTTTGACGAAGGTTGGCTGTCAAAACATGATTGTGTTTATTATGGAACTATTATGTCTTTGGAATTTTTACCATGGAGAGTGGCTGGTGGTTTCATACTGGTCATAAAATATTTTTTTTGTAAAATCATGCTATTTAAAGGCTTTTTTTGAAGGCCGCTTCTATCGAAGAAAATTAAAAAAGCGGACTGAAAAGTAAGCCAAAAGTTCTATACGCCTTTATATTTTTCTTCATCCTTAATTTTAAAAAGCCTTTGTGTAGCCTCAGCTTTAAAGAGAGTCGAATAAGTGCTATGCATTAAGGCATTATTAGAAAAAACTTCAGCCAATTTTCATTGCTTGTATTTACAAGCGATGTTTAATTCAAAGGGTCTTTTAAAACGCTTGTTTTTAATGTTCTTTCAACAAGAAAGCTGCTTTTTATCTTCTTAGGTATTCGTTATTTGTCTGTATAAGTGAACGCTGTGGATAATTTTCTGCAGCTGAGCTCGCTAAGTTTAGGGACTTTTCGACAAAGTTTTGTCAATATTTTGAATTTAAAATCTTTTGACTTTGGGCACAAAGGTTACATTACTGTGTACCTATATTTAGTCCAGTGACCTGGCAGTGGAAATTATAGGTTATTTTGGATGTGTAACCAGTGAAAGATAATGCTTTCTCTAGATTGATTTTAATTCACATGCGCCATGTTTTATTTTCCTAATGAATGTTGAAGCCAATTTTAGCCTCTTCAATGATTTCATTTCCTTATGTAGTTTTAGCAACTAAGGCTATAGCCACAGCTGATGCTATAAAGGATATAGCCTGAATGGAGCAAAACATTATGTTATTTGTTATTCATCATCATAGACGTCCACTATTGAACACAAGTCTAGCACCATAGTTTTTCACTACCAGTCTGCAGTCAGGTCTGCATGCAGTGTGATCCTGTAATCTTTTCAAGCTCGCTATTTTGCCGATGAACGCCCTAAACGCTGCGTTTTTGATCGCAGGTAAGGAACGTTTGATATTAACATTATCTTTTTTCTTCCAGGCATAACAGGCGAGGTGATCATCGACGGCAATGGCGACCGCGTGGCGTCGTACTCGCTTCTCGACATGAATCCCGTCACGAGCAAATTTGAGGTTAGTGAACTGGTAATGAGTTATCTCATTTGCGACATAAGAGTAGCTTCAAGAGAACAGTACCTATACTCTGCAATACAATGTTGTGTTTTCCAATCTAGCCGTCCTTGTCGCTCATACTAGTATGGCCTTGCAAAGGAAAGAGATGGCGGTATTAAAAAATCTTGGCAAAGACTGAAGAGTACGGCCCTAGACAGGAAATAACGTCAAATATTTTTAGAAAATGCTATTTTGGCATTTTAGATTTTGACACAAAATGTATGGAAGAAATTTAAAATTTCCTGACTATTGACGTTTTTCCCTTAGTTTTTCTGTAAAAATTAAAAGTTATGCATTCTCTGAGTAGTTATTGGTCTCTCGATACTTGGTGTAATTTACCGTAGCGTAGGAGGAAGAACAAAATGTAGGATACACATACGGTTTTTTCATATGATTGATCTTACTTATGGGTAGTTGCTTCTGTTTGATTGCAATGCCAATTTTATTAACAATTCCCCAAAAAACCGTCTACACGTCCCAAAATTTTAAAAGAAACCTTATTAAATTCTGTTTTTAAGATCGAAAAATATAAAACCAAACCCGACCACATTTTTCACATTAATACCAACCGTACTATAACTGGGTTTTACACTAACCACATTCACTCTGCTGCAGTACTGCATTAACCACATTTCCAATGAACTCGGTTCCGTAACTCTGAGCGAGTTTGCTTAGACGATATTATTGACATTCTGTGGATCTGATTAAATATGCTCGTATCGGTTTGTAATATGAGATTTTAAACTTTCGCGTTGCATTACAATGAGAATGAGACATGACGGGTCTAAACACGAAATATTAATATGAGTAAATGCTACTCACTGCTCGACGTTTCGGCTGCGTTGCAACAGCCGTGGTCACGAGCCAACTGACTCATATTAATATTTTGTGTTTAGACCCGTCATGTCTAATTCTCATTAAATATGCTCGGTTCTCACTAAATCCTGGGTCATATTATGTTGCATACATGTAGGTTGAATTTACTGAGCTTTTAGAATTCAATTTTAAGTGCGGTATAAGCACCGCAAGATGTTTATTATGCGATGAAACCTTGTCAATTAATTACCATAAAAACTCAATCGCAACTAAAATTACTAAAATTAGTTAACGACTGCTAAATGTATTACATGTGAATAGTCATTTTCAGTACAAAATATACGCCCGACCACGTGGTGTGATTGTGGTGTGGTGTGGTTGTGGTTAATGTGGGTGGGTCCTTAAAATTTACTGTTGTAGCTTGAAGCGTGAGCTCCGTTGTTCATACCGCGGCATATGATGAAAAATAAAATGGAAAGTACGGACAACAGCGCGTCAAGGTAAGCACTGCGGTGTCTTATGCAGTTGTAATAAGAGTGAGTTTTGAACAAAAAATTATAACCTGATGTGCTGGCGACTGTACCACAACACGCCCGTTTTTCGCTAGCTACTCTAATTAACGACTATTGTATGCTTATAGCTTGTACAATGGCTCCGTCAGAACTCATTATACAACTTCTCTGTGAGCCTGGGCTCGAGTTGAGTCATTGTTTCACTTTTTCATCACTTGGGTCAATTTCAACAAAGTCGTTTTTTTTATCACTTCGGTGAACTTTTTTATTTTTAACATTTTTCGAATTCAAACTATGGTTTATGATACTTCTTGATGTTGTTTAGATCAATACGTAACGCCATCAAAATATCTTGATAAACTATAAAGATACATTACTTCAAAGTTTTAATGCCACCGAAATGAAAAAACGATTCATCGAAATGAAATAACTCGCCCACCGAAATGACAACACTTATCCACCCACCGAAAACCTTTAACAAAATTACTTCTATACACTAAAACACGTGGTTCCTCGTGACTGCATCCGTGCCTTTTGATTTCACTCCATTCCCGTAGGTCGTAGCATGATGTTTTACAGTATCCCGTATGTAGACGTTAACCTTTCTTTCAGGATTCATATATTATTATAACGGAAAACAGCAATTCTCCCCGCGAAATTTAAGCGCCGTGCGCCGTGCATAATACGGGTAATAAGCTAGACTACTGTGACTACAAATTTTCAGTTTTTTTTATTTACTATTTATTTAAATGTAACCTGATTTACAAATAAAATAGGCCTCCGGCTATTCAAACTCGCATCGCAAAATAAACAAGTAAAAAAAGTATTTGTATTAACAGTAGTCGAAAACCCATCACTAGATGACAATTTGGTAGATTTTTTAATGTACACAACTTGAAAAGGACATAACTTAATTTTTTTTATATATTTTCTAATGGCTGTCATTGTCTAGCCTATCACCCATTTTAGGCTGGACCTCTATTTAAGGGACACCAAGTATAGCCAATAACCTTTTCCGATAAATGAGCTATCTAACACATTTTTTTTTCAAATCGGAGCAGTAGTTCCTGAGATTAGCGCGTTTAAAAAGTTTTCGAACTAAGCGCTTCTCGTCAACTTTCATAATGCGCATAGCAAAGGAGTGGAACTCTCTACCCGCATATGTGTTTCCATCGGTCTACAACCCTGTTATTTTCAAAAAAAGAGTAAACAGGCTTCTTTTGGGTGAGCTCGCTTCTAAACTAAAAAGTTTTTTAATATGATATGGGTTTACTTTTGTCTCTAGACTATACCAGACGAGGCACAGACAGTGACGACGATGAAGCGAGCTCACCCTAAAGAAGCCTGTTTACTCTTTTTTTGAAAATAACAGCTTAACAACACTACTAGCAGTCCCCTTCGACATTTTCTGTGCGTTTTGCCTTTACTCTGTTCCCGTAGGTTTCAGCATGATGTTGGCACGCCTTAAAGCATTTGCAAAACCTGAATCTGGTGCTTGGCTGCATGCTTTGCCGTCTCCACAGTTGGGTACGCTTCTCGACAACAATTCCTTAAGAATTGCAGTAGCTTTAAGACTGGGCAGCAAAGTTTGTGAACCTCATCGCTGTATTTGTGGTGTGATGGTAGATGAAAACGGCCACCATGGACTGAGTTGCCAAAGATGTGCCGGGCGGTTCCCGAGACACCATTCTATTAATGAATTTGTGCGTCGGGCCATGGTTTCCGAAAATAATCCTTGCGTCCTAGAGCCACCAGGCTTGTCCCGAACGGATGGTAAGAGACTAGCTGGCCTAACGTTGGTTCCATGACAAAGAGGGCGTAGCCTCTTATGGGACGCAACATGCGTTAGACACATTTACGGCATACTGTAACTTCAGCAGGTTCAGCGGCGGCAAATGCTGCCAAGTTAAAACATACTAAGTATGCTGAGCTAAAGTCTGAGTTTGATTTTGTTCCAATCGCTGTGGAGACGGCTGGGCCCTGGGGTGATGAGGCACGCGAGCTTTTCAAAGAGTTGGGACAACGACTGAAGGATAAGGGTAATGATCCCCACTCTGGCTGGTTCAACAGGTTTCCATTGCTTTTCAACGAGGCAATGCTGCTAGCATAATGGGAACCTTTGGATCGGTCAGAGCGTAGAATGGGAATCAATAGTAGTTATAAGGAAATATAAAGCGTCTTTTTTTCCTGTGACATTTTGTAATAAAATGACGACGCTTTTTGCTGAAAGAATAATTTGTATCTTAATTATAGTTCATTATGTATGTCATTGTAATTTTCATTTAACACCTTAAAACTCTCATGAAGAAAGGGGCAGTAAGTTTTTTTTTATATGATATAACAACAAAATACAGTTTTCGCAATTATTCCTGTATCTGTACTATAAATGACGTTGCTTTGTACCAAAGGAGGCGGTCGGCGCGCCATACATTGCTTGCCCCAAAAGTAAAAATCCATGCGTCACGACCAAAACTAATTTTATGGGTTCGTTTCTTCGCCTTTTAAAATAATATAAAGTGATATAAGCCGTAAATAACGGGGTTTTCACATAAAACGAAATAAATTGTGTGGGTTCAATCTCTTGCACAGGTCTTTCTAGATCATAGCGCCATCTGTGTCGAAAACCCGCAATCTAGGCCACCAAAACTCAAACATAGAAAACTGCCCCGCTAGGGTGCGTGACGCGTGAAAATTACGATGACGCAAACAATAGCCAACGAAAAGAAGTTCCTTGTCACAGTTTTTTTTCAAGTTTTAGGAAGAGGTTGGTAGGTTTAATGGTTAGTACCCATGGGAGGCAAACGTCATCTTCCTTCTTAAAATAGCGATTGCGAGCGCTTACTTATTTAACTAACTGCCACATGACACAGTATGACACAATATGCCATTTCGTTAAGCGGTCGTCAGTTTGCTTATAAGTGCTCGAAACCGCTATTTTCTGCCAAAAAACAATTGTTGGGGACAGGAAATTGTATTCAATAGTTGTCCTATTTTTTTTGTAGATTTATATGCCGCTAGATAAAAGCAAAGTAAATTAACAATATTGTATTAAAAATTCAATATATTTTTTGCAAAATGATATAGTCAAGTCTCTTAATGCTTTTCTTTAATCAAACATTAAACGACTCTGGGGCAATTTACGAACGTGTCCTTTTAAGATTCTAAGTTCACGAGGAGTACCCTGTAGGTAGGTTTTGATTCCTTTTCGAGTGTTGAAAATTTGCGGAAATTTGCTGATATATATGGCAATAACGACTGTATCTTTTGATTGCATTGGCTTATAAGTTTGATTTTTTTACAGCTTTAAGGGACCGCAGAGTTTTTGATTAAATTTTAGCTTGATACCTCCACGTATTCCTGAGAAAAAGGGTAGGGACAGACAAACGGACGGACAACGAAGTGATCCTATAAGGGTTCCGTTTTTTACCTTTCAAGATACGGAATCCTAAAAAGGAAGGCAAGGCAAAAATGATTTTTCAAATTGAACCAGTAGTTCCTGAGATAAGGGTTCCGTTTTTTAACCTTTCAAGATACGGAATCCTAAAAAGGAAGGCAAGGCAAAAATATTTTTTCAAATTGAACCAGTACTTTTTGAGATTTACTTTTGATTCAAATAAAAAACAAACAAACAAACTCTTCAGCTGTATAATATAGTATAGATTTCACCGGAATGATATAATGAAGCCATCGAAATGAGAAAAACAATCACCGATATGAACAATTTACGCACCGGAATTAATAAAATTCACCGAAATGATATTTTTTTATCATTTCGGTGAATTTTGTTTCATTTCGGTGGTCAATCTAGGCCACCGAATCAACCGAAATGAAAACACCGATATTAAAATCAATGACAAAATTTTACATAACAATAAAAGTTTTAAAGTCACAACGTTATTAATACCACACTAATAAACGTAGTTTGGGAAGGATACCAATAAATATTTCATACATTTTATGGAGAATTGGATGACAATATAATTCCAACCTGCGGAAATGAAAAAAAAATGTCCCATGTCACCGAAACCAACTACTTACTTTTTTGGCGGGAACACGGAGCAAGCGGCGCACGTCTATTTACTTTAAGCATTGAGGCGGCACTGGTATGTAGCGTTTTAGCGCGGGAGCAAGGAGCTAGAGTTGTCCCACGCAAAAATATTCTTAGCAAACTAAAATTCACCGATATGAAAAGTCTTATTTGACCACATGCATTTTTACTTATAAGTCATTTAATTAAATAGATTAAATTATGAAATTATTATGTGATAGTACTATAACTATTCACGATTTAAATGAAATAAGCAATAATACTAAATAACCAAAAGTTTTTACTATATAAGGGAAATTAAACAGAAAAATGGATTTGACCGCGCAACCGAAATGAAAAATATGGTGCTTTATCATTTTTTATTCCGAATTAAACGTAGTCCTAATCAAAAAATATTTATGGTCTCGTATACGGGATAACGCCTTCTATAAATAAAAAAATAAATAAGCCTCATTGTATCACTCTGCTCTGCCGATTTCACTCATGCCGCGTAAAATTTGCTGTTGGGAAATTCACCCACTTATGCATGTGCATGAAATCGGTAAACGACCGTTTCATGAAAAAAGTCAAGTAAAATTAGCCTGCAACGTTCCACTTCTAGCCAAAGGCCTTACCTCAACTCTGAGGTATCTATGTGTTTAATTTAAATGAAGAAACATTTTATTAAAAAAAAATGAATAAGAAATGTCTATGTTTGTTCCATTGCTACACTTACTAGAGTTGCTAAATAGATTTTGATGGATTTTAACACATAGACTGCCAAAAAAATATGAAAAAGTTGTATAAGAAATTCAGTATTTACTATTCGTCAGTCGTTAATTAGTATAACAATCGAATATTAATCCTTATTATCAATAACCAAAACAACTTTTACTTACAAATGGCACTTGTGTAATAAATATTCATTATTCCCTCCAATTAATTTGTTATTTGCCCCAAAAGATTTCGGTATTGGGCTGGTACCGCAAAATGGCGATTTTCCACTAATTTGCCAATGCGAAATTGGCTTCCTTACAAGTCCTTTCCAAGTAGCTATTCCACTTGAGTTTGAAGCCTTCTTTGACGATTTCTACGTAATTATTAGACGTAGTTTAAAACCCGTGGTGTTACTCAGAATTTCTGCACTTTGTGTATATTCTATAAACATTTCATGTATGGAATATACACAAAGATACACTACCCGTACTAAGAATATCTTATTATTAAGAGCAGTTTTAAAAAAAACTTACTGTTATATGTTTGACTATGTATTAGGCTTACTAATACTAAAACTATTGAAACAAGAGGCAGATAATGATATGACAATTGAAGACGCGCTTGGTGTAGTAGTTAGCTCTTTACTACTATGCTAGCGGTTGCAGGTTCGAATCCCGCAATTTATGAGATGAGCTCAAACATTTTAACATTTTTACCTATGGATGTTTCTAAGTACTTTATAAAATATTAATGGGAGACGCCCCCCATCGTTGTCTAGTATTCGTAACTCAAGGGAGAAAATTCTTAAGTTTGAAACCAAAACAATTGGTGTGTGTCAGGCGCATATAAAAAAAAATATCACCCAAACGTTTTGCAATAGGTAAGTTTGGAAAACGCTAAGTACTTGCTCGAACTGTGAGCCCTCAATATTATACAAGAATATACTTACTCGATCCTCCAAGTTTGGAAGTACGTAAAAGCAATTTGTTTTCAGGTGAACTTCACTCGTGTACCAGATAAACAGTTGGAACAGGATGTTACATAGCAAAAGAAAAAATTTTAACTCTTATTAAAATTAACAATATTCTCTTTAATAAGTTCGTAAGACATCTTATGCAGTAAATACTTAAATTTTCATTAGAAAACAATTAATGATGGCCAAAAACTTTTGTAATTTGAAATGAATAATGTGAAAGCACTGTTAAAAATGTAACAGAGATTAATTTTGATGCAAACATGATCGTGTCAGAGAGTTCTACATAAATAATGAATCATGACCAAAATCTATCCCACTGTCTAGTGACGATGCAATACTACCGAGGATAGATTATTTAATATAAAACTCTTCTTTTAAGTTATTATTACACTATTAACAGAGTATAGTTTATTTTGTTTTTATAGTGTTTTGTCTTCATACAAACTTAATAATATAAATTTCACTTGTAAAAAGACAACTGTGAACCTGTGACAGACGAGGAATTGAACCCCGTGTCTTACGCAATCCGGGCGTATGCCTATACCACTCGGCCACCGTCACACTAACAAGCCTGTTGAATTTTTGCAAGTGCTTTTTAACGTTTGCTAAGTTTTAATTTGTTTAAGTGTTTTTTTGCAGCCTACGTGTTAAAAAGCACTTGCAAAAATTCAACAGGCTTGTTAGTGTGACGGTGGCCGAGTGGTATAGGCATACGCCCGGATTGCGTAAGACATGGGGTTTAATTCCTCGTCTGTCACAGGTTCACAGTTGTCTTTTTACATGTGAAATTTATATTATTAACAGAGTAGTTGCGGTCGAATAGAAACAGTCTATTAACTAGACCTCGTATATTATAATCTGCCAATTCAGCTTAAGTCATTTAAAAAGCCTTAAAATTCACTCGCTAGGTCGCTTGCCTGGCTGCTCTGTTCCTACTGGGTTACGTTATAAACCAGTCTTGGTCTTGGAGGTGTTCCGAATAAATATGTGAATGTAAATCGAAAGGGAGTCTTTTATGATGCAATGTTTTATTGAAGAGCTCGCGACATATCCTCTCACGTGTAGGTGAAATGGAGAACTCACTTATTCACTGTGACATGGCCCTGGTTTTATGCCGGCTAAATATTTTACAGGTTATGCTGGAATATTATTCGTGAATTCTGTATGCTTTCTGTTGTTGTTTAGTAGAACATGACATCATAAACATTTCGTAAAATGCTACGAAGTCACGATAATGGTAAATGTACACCCCTACAGGAGAAAATATTTCGATTTTTAAAAGCCTTATGCTTTAACCAACTATATTAAACTGAAAATCTTTTTTTACTAAAAGTTTTATACATATTTTTTTTTAAAAGATGAAATAAGAAACCAAAAATTGCGGTAGCTCAATATGAAGAGCAGTTGGCCCGGTTAGCCAGAAAGATGCTGGTTCGAGTCCCGCCCGTGCGCAATTTTTGGTTTCTTATTTCATCTGTGAGTGTTAAAAAAATATTCTAAACCATTACATACAATTTACCACACGGAGAAAAAAGACACCACCATAAATTAAAAAAAATGTTTTGTATTTGATGCAAATACTAAGTTTTAATATTACTTACAAAAGTTTTGCTTTTTTTACAAATATTAATGATTTTTAGGAAATCATTTGTATTTGTTTTTGTAATTCCTAAAAATCGGTTTTAGTCAATGCCAGATATTACAATTTTTTTTGGTTATCGCAAATCATAGTAAATATAGCTAAAGTCTTGTAATTACTGCAAACCTATTTAGTATGTTTTAAAAAGTTCATTCATATTTTCAAGAAATGGTTTTAGTAAAAGGCAAAATAACAAACTTTTGTAATAATTAATGGTTGCATCTTAGTATTTACATATGAATTACTTGAAGTTACTAATGTATTTCTTATAATAATATTACTGTAATGTTTTGTTATTCCAAGTAAGCACATATTTGTATTTACATATGGTTTACTTGAAACTATTAGCGTATTTTTTAGAATAATAAAAACTAATCTGTTTTGTAATTCCAAGTAACCAGTTTTGTCAATACAAGTGATGCTCACGACACAGGCAATATATTGTCTGCCATTTAAAGTTTGCAAGCGCTCCAGGTGACATGGTGTGCTTGCTTTAAACATAGTAAACACCTATAACTAGTGTTGTAGGTAAATACAATTTTTTTGTGAATTTTAGTGCTGTGGTATTGGTAATATATCTAGTTTAGTACCTTTTTATAAGTAAAGACCTAACTTACGTACGTACTGGATGTGCTAACAGAGGTGTCGAAAGATATTTAAGTCGTGAATTTATTTGTCATTTTGCACAAAAATTACTCACAAGGACAATGACGATAGAATCACCTCTTAAAGACATGCGATTTCTCAGTTAGAACATCCTGTATAGGTGTTTACTTATAATTAGGTAACTAAACTAGATAAATTACTAAAACTAGAGCACTAAAATTCACTAAAAATTAGTATTTACATATGACGTCACCATTTCCGATATTACAATAAAACTCTTAAAATTACAAAACACTTAGTAAGTGTCTATGACGTCATCATTTCCGATATTACAACCGAACTCTTAAAATTACAAAACATTTAGTATTTGTTTATGACGTCATCATTAAAGAGTAAATACTAAATACTAAACACTTGAAATTACAAAAACGTTACATGTAATCTTTACTAACAGCTTTTACAAAAATCCATTACCAATTGTTACTGAACATTTGTTGTCCTCGGATTTAGAAATATTTTAGTAATGATTACTGTATTTTTGACAGATTTTCTCTCCGTGCATATAAAATAGCTTTTTTTATTTTATTTAAAGACTTTATTGCACAAATCATGGTGTACAAAAGTAGACTTAAGCTTTAACTTAGTTTTAAATGAAATTTAAATTAAGTAAGTAGCAAATATTCATGCAAATATGAACCCAACTCATAAAGCTCAATGTATATTAAATAACAATGGAATACGATTTAAAACCGTTGTATAGGTCTACCAATATTTATAACTATTTTTAATGTCTACCTAAAACCAAACATAAGGTGACTTTGAAGATTTATTAGTAAAAAAAGCAACCATAATACCTCTCAGAACTTTGTTGTCTTAAACCAAACTTTTATTACCAAAACAAACTTATCACGATGCTAAAAATGTTTTATCTTCGCAAAATATCCGATCCAACTTCCCAACTTCTGGCTTTATCGTCTATTTGGAAATTTAGAGGTGTCTGAGGGTAGATTTAATAAAATATATTGCCAGATGAAACCTTAACTATTCATGGTACACTTGGTAACTTATAGGACCTAAAGTTGTGCCTTGAGGGATGCCTTAGTTTAAGCACTGTTTAGGCTGAGTTATGTGCGAAGTACGCTTGAGCCCTGAAGTTGATCTTTGTAAAGTATCAAGTACCTACCTTTGGTGGGGGTAACTTATTGCCAATATTCTTTGACATCATCATTAGATATTTGGTTCTGAAGTGTACGCGGATACTACTTCTTGACGGATTAACTTAAAACTTAACGGATTTATTTATACTGACACGCAAAAGACATATTTTTGTAACTAAACTCCCGACTAAAATTTAATATAATTTTAAGAGTGTATCATATAAATGCCTACAATGGTAAATAAATACCCACTTCCAGAAACACTTCAAAACATAAGCCCAGTATGATTAATAGACAAATAAATCATCGCGAGAGTAAGTCTGCATGAAGCGGCATACGGGTTTACATTTTAACAATTTGTTCTAAAAAGGCATTTGCTTTACGCGATATATCTATATCAAAACCCATTTTTGCCTGATTTTTGAAGTATATTTTCCAAAATCAGGCAAAAAAGGGGTTGCCCCCTTTTCAAAATCGTTTTTATGCAGTTTTTGCCTTTCTTATGTAAGTTATGACTACCTAGTAATTCTCGATGGTAAATACTTTACATTATAGCTTCATGGAATTCAACTAAGCACTTGATACATACTAACTCGTTTTATTGTTCTCCAAAAATTTTGTCTCGAGAGGAATGACATTTAAACTATGCCCAACTACTTTTTTGCTTCGTATCCGTTTCTTGTCTTGAGTATGTAAACCGTAATTTATTCACAACAAGGTCCAACTCGTTCTCCGATTTCCGAAGTTAGGTGCTGAAAATTTGTTATCACTCATACACGACCCTTTGCTATTTTTATTTCAATATCTATTTATGTTTGTCAATTTCGAGGAAAACAACGCTTTGAGGATTTTTAACGCGTGCTGACAATGTTTTCGATGATTAAATGTAATTAAAACTTGATGAGACCATCTTTACTAAAACGAACGATTAATTTTAATATGAGTGACTTATGGTCTCTAGACTAAAGTAAGATGGTGATAATGAGCTATAGTGTTAATAGTTACGATGACGATTTCCTCCCAGTCCAGATGTATCCGTCGACGGCGACACCCTTAAGTGGTGTTATCCAGGAGCTCTATTTTTGAATCACTTGCTTCAAAATGGCGAGTGATTTTCGAAGATGAATTAAAAGTCAACGAAAATAACTCGTTTTCGAACAAAAATTAATAAGGCGAAAATAAAAATATATAGGCGAGTGATTCGAAATTAGAGTTCCAGGGCTCTTGCATAAGCGCGAGCCCATTGCGTGGCATGCTAAGCAAAATTTGGTTTTAACAGTCCGGTTACAAGAGGCACAGAAAAGAGTCCCAAATTCATTGTACTTATAAGGTAATAGATATGTATACCCATAAGAGGGCTTAGGGCGAGTCTTGCGGGTTTGGCGTTTGGGGTCAAGATCTTTGAGCCGGGCTCGCTCATAATCGTCCAAACCCGATTTGACAGCAGTTCGTCATTCAATCCTCTGTGTCGCCTCTCCCACGAGTAACTCGGTATGGTGGCAGCAGTTATAGATAGTGCCATCCACGAAGGCGCGCCCCTCCACTCGTCCAAATCGTTTATAGTACATGTGTGCAAGCTTTTTCCAACATTTGAATTTAATTTCGAACATCATACTGACTTATGAATGACAAGCACACTGCAAAAAATACACTCAAAGGGAAATATGCTCAACTTAGATATAGTTTTAAGTAGGTATGGTTAGCTACTAGACGAGTAATATATTTTTTTTAAATTGCACCAGTAACATTTTTACTATTGACGTAATCGAAATATATAAGAACGTTTTATAACATTTAAAAAAAATATTTAAAAGTGTCTTTATAAGAGAAATATAGGTGCAGCGGGACTTCATACGCGTGAATTGTTTTTTCTTCGTACACGTAGGTCCTAGCGTGATGTTTAATAGCCTTCCCCGATAAAGTACATCCCGGTAATATTATAAGTACTACATGTTTTTTTTATTTAAAATTGATTTTGGTGTTTAAGTTACCATTATAATTCTTTAAGTAAATTTTACAATGACAGAAGATTATACCAGGTTTATTTTTTAGTACAACACACTGGGCTTCCCTTGACATTTTAAAAATAATTTAAGTAGAGCCACTTTCGTGACGAGCCTGAATTTTTGAAAGACGGCCGGCTCGCAACTGACACGCGTGTCACCGTGTCACGTGTCACGTGTTCCTCAATCAAAAAAAGAGTGGGGCGCGCCTTCGTGGATGGCACTATCTATAGGTGACGCTTCAACACGTCTTTTAACGCAATAATAATAACCTTCGAATAGTACTTTGCGTGCTTATCAATTCACTGGCGATCCCCTGCAACTTTCCCTCCCGTAGCGTGATTTCATTATAAATAGGCAAGTTTCCTAGGACTTTTAAGACGAAAATTTAAGGCGTGCAGAAGGCATTTTTCAAAATAGGAGGAATTCTGCAGGTACTTAGACTTTTTGAATTATTTTAAAGTAATTAAATACGTTTAAGCATTAAGTTAGCGCTTAGGGCTTGCACGTTTCCATAGCTGTGCTTTGCTAACTCAATCAAAAGTTAAGTCATCAGTTCTTGCTTTCGCAAGGGGTAACTTCACAAAAGATACTAATAGTTTAGAAATAGATTTACATTCTACGTTTAATGACTTTATAACTAATGTTTTAATACACAGATATAGGTATATCAAGCTGAATGTCTTAGTTTATATTTTTTCTATCTGAATGACATTTCGAAGATTTCATCCCACATCTTTCTTTTAAATCTCTGAGGTAAATATTTTCTCCATCACGTAGAGACTCAGAACTTTAGCTTAAATCAACACAAAACTCCATTCAAATATTTAAACAATACATTCGGCTCCAAAAATAATGGGTGCCCTACATTTATCTGACCCATTCACAGCCCCATACACGGGCAGAGTAGCTAATTAAAAACGCAACCTTTTGATACACCAGTATGAAATGAACGCGATATGCTAATGAACAGTACGAAAATGTTTCAAAAATATCTGAATCACCCAAAATGAGTTTAAAATGATTTTTGATTAAAAATATGACATGGTTTAGAATGTTTCTTAACTGTCAGTGTCATATTTGAATTCTTAAAGATGAAATAAGAAGCCAAAAATTGCGCACGGGCGGGACACGAACCAGCATCTTTCTGGCTTACCGGGCCAAATGCTACTCCAATTGAGCTACCGTGCTGTCGGCCCGACCGCGCGATTTCTTTGTCTGTTAAGGATACGTTTTTGGGTGACGTCAGCGCCATCTACCTGTCTGTTTATGCAACAGCGTCCCTTATCTTACTCAAGATAAATCGATTATTCGATTATTGATTTTCTTTTGTAACATGAGACAAATTGTTATTTTAACCACAATACTACTACGTAAAGGTTTCATACAAAAAAACCACCACGACGACCACAAAGGACTTTAGTAGTACAATCGCAAAATAAGCTTCTGAAAAATGGCTCACCAACCTACAACACAATAAGACATGAATACAAGATGTATTATGTTCTGAAAGCAGAATTCTTTTTGTGGAACAGATAGACGTAGACTAAGATTTATCGTTAGAAACCTTTGAAAATTTGCCTCAATTGTCAAAATGCAGGAGTTAATGTAAAATAAATATTCATATTCATATTCACATTCATTTATTCACTTCATAATATAACAGCAGACAATACATTTAGGCAAAAGGTGATTAATAAGTTACATTATGACCTCGACGAGGTATTCGTGAATTTTAAAGTTAATTACAATTTAATTTATTTTTTATTAATAGTACATGTCAATCGAATAACTATTTTGTCAAATTAAAAGTCATTAATTCGATCATGCTAAATAATAATAATGTGGTTATGTCAAAATGGATAATTGTCAAACTAGGTATAAACAAATTACAATCATATCAACAATAATTCATACTCAATAAAATAATACAATGTCAAGTCCAAATATGTTAAAATTTGTCATTAAAATATTCAGTCATACTATAATATGCCTTATTAACTAACAATTTCTTCAATTCTTTATCAAATTCAATACCTTGGAGGGCTTTAATAGGGTTAGGCAAATGGTTATGTACCTTTATAGCCATGTAGTATGGACCGACCTTGAATAATGCCAATCTAGCCGCAGGCAGAATGAAATCATTTGCACGGCGCGAAGCATAACGACTCGACGTGTTATTGAATTGTTGAAAATAGCTACTGTGTTTTCTTATAAATCGGCATAATTCGAAGATATAAACGCAAGTCACCGTGAGTATTTGATATTTGACAAATAATGTTCTGCATGTTTGCCTTGGCGCTGTAAACGTAATGATTCTAAGACATCTCTTTTGTAAAACAGATACCGCGTGCACATTGGTTGAGTTGCCCCAAAACATAATCCCATAACGTATCCAGGCAGCAGCATGGCTATGATACGCAGTAAGCGCACACTCCTCATTTGTGTTTTTCCGGAGTTCACACAATAGACTCCTTCACTATCAAAGATGTGATTTGAGGCTCTGATGGCTATGTCTGACATACGTTAAGATATCTGGAAAAAGATAATAAAGTAATAGGAGAAAGTGTGGAAAGCAAAAGGGAACCACAAAACTATCTCCCCTAATTTGTTTTTTTTTATGGAAAAAGCTCCGCCGACAATAGCCTAGATCTTAAATCTGATGATGAGGAGAAACGGTGAGTGTGATACTACGAATGATCTAGCTATCTTTGAAATAAATACTAGTAAGAATTTCAAAGCAGAATATCTAGAAACTATTCAACATATCCTATTATACTTATATCAACATACATCTATTCATCAACAAACTCTGGGACGTAATTTGTCTTTTTGACGCGGTCTAGGTTCCGTGATTCCATTATAGGGCTGGAGTACAGACTACTTACTTTTATAGATTCACTTAAATTTAAAATGCAGATCTAAGTAAAACTTATTTATACTAAGGTATATATTTTCTCATCATATGGTTTTAAACATCATGGAAAGAATGCTTTAGGAAAAAGTAAAGATCTTATTAAATCTTCAATTATGCTTGACAAATAAATATCTTATATTGTTTTGCTCTATTTTATATTTGTATGAAGCTGGCAGATAACGTAAGCTACAACTGATTATGATATTGTGAAACAGGCCTTCAGTCTATTTCTTTACGTTTGCTTGTGTAGTCTTTTTTTTCTTCACTTTGCTGACGGCGCAACGGTCGATACTGTCAATCATATTAGGTGTTGAGTTTTCCCGAGCATTTTAGTAACGACGAATGAGACATTTGTTGAGTGAGCAGTGTCAGCGCAGGGCTTTTTATGATGTTTTTTGTATTTTTCTACTCTGTTTATGTACATAGGAACCAATAGTTATAGCTTAACGAAGACGATAAGGATTATTTAAATACTATAAGGTCATCATCGTCAAATTTAAGAGCTAGCCGCTTGTCACTTTGTCAGATTTTCCTTCATATTCATAAGAACTTCAAATTAGGGAAGACGCTATCTTGTGGTTTCTCACTTGCCTTACACACCGCAGATTAAGAACCGGGGGTTCCCAGCTCCTTCCTAATATCCAGTCTAAAGCCTTTCCTGATATACTTTATCTTCAGCCTTTTGCCAGTACTGATGTTGCTGTTACCTAACCCAATACCAGGGTAACCAGCTAGGCAGTTCTATTAACAAAATAAATGTGATAGTAGGCAAGGCTTCTGATAAAGCATTTTCGTTAGATAACTAATTATACAATCAAAACAGACTAGCATTGATCGAATTAATACAATTAGAGCCGAAACACTATCAGTGAACTGCTGAATGTTTGTATAAATTTAGTATGCAAATTAACAACATGCCGCTATACTATCATTTCTAGTTCGTCAAGACACAGCCTGCACCCGTTGCATGGGTTGGCTTGTCGCGTCGCGGGCGACGCGGTATAGATAGATATAAGTATATAAACGATCGCAAGATTTCGATATAACTGACGCTATGCTAACTTTCCTAAACTGCCAAACTTGTATAAAAAACGGCAGCCATAATGCAGCCATTACGCACTAGGGACAAATTGTCTACGACCTCGCGTTATAGATATATTAAAAGACTGTACCATGCACGTGGAGATAAATTATCTAGGTAGACGCGGTAAAACGCGCGACAAACGGGTTTATCGATGTGCCATGCAACGGGTGCTGGTGATATCAAACACTTTTTCATCTCTCCTGTTCGGAAAATAGCACTTTCCTGTGTAGATAGCCGGGTGGAAAATAGCTTATCCATCCCTAGGGTGGAAAGTAATTTAGTTTTAATTGGCATGGTATAGAGTCAAGGCATGCAGTCAAAGCTTGGATCAAAGATAATTGAGTCACATCATATTATGAAAATAATTAACATTTTTGCTTAGCTATACATTGAAAAACATGTTTATTATGATCTTTGATATAAAAAATATTCAATTGATTCAATCTACAATTAAAATATATATTTACTAATCTGTGATTAAAATATTCGGCTTCCCGCCATAATACCAAGATGACACTTTTTTTTACATTGTCAGTGTCATTTTTTCTTTTTGAACCTATGCCTACTTTTTAAAATTTTGACAATTATTATCTGTGGGGAAAATTCGATCGATATTTTTTACAAGGATTTTAATTATTACGTATCGTCTGCTTTTTCGTACTGTTTTCATGTATTCGTGTCGTTATTCTTTCTAATCATGTTAGATGTTTGGAGAACTGTAAATTAACTGTCTTTTTGTGCAAAAACTTGAGTTTTCCTTTCTCGCTGTACTATATAATACCTGACCATGACATCTACAACCACTATTGTAAATTTAATGTTTTTCCTCACAGTCGAAATGAAAAATAGTATGTTTAACTCGGGTGAAAGCACCATTTCACTCTCGAATTATTGGCGCTCTCACTTCGTTCGAGCGCCAGAAACATCTCGAGTGAAATGGGTCGCTTTCTCCCCTTGTATAACAATCTACTATTGTAAGGTAGTTTAACTGGTACTTTTAGCTATGAAGATTTTAAATAAATGTCATTTATTGTGGATAAAAACAAGGTTAAACAACGGTCTTAAATCTAATACAGATTTTTTGGTTCTACCGTTTCAGTTCCTTATCCTTTTAGTATACAGGATGTAAAAAAGTACGAGCGAAATTCAAGGGGGTGGTTAAAATTGATTTTTTTTTTATATTTTTTCTGTATTCCAAACTCGATTGACAATCACCCTCTTGAATTTGGCTCGTATCTACTTTTTTACACCCTGTATAAAAAGAAAGAGAATATACTTTTTAATTATTTATTATACACCTACATACTAAAAATTATAAGTTGTCTATGGAATGTTTGTGATGGTGGCCATTCTAAACAGAAATCGACTAAGTCAGACAGTGAGTAAGTTACAGTGCAAAGACGCGGATGTATACAGAAGTGTACACACACCAAATCCAAGTTTATAAGACAAACCTTTAACAAATTTCCAGTCCTAATCAAAATAAAATTCTTCGAAGTCATATTGCAGGTCACAGTCAGAAGCAATTGAAATATTAAATTTTCGACATTTTCGCCTCGATAAGTACAATCGTCTGATTTTCTGCAGCATCAAACAACATTTTGACTTATTTTGTAATTTTCAGTTATTACTCATATCTCAAAAACTACAAGACCGATTTAAACAAACATATAATTTACCTAATTCAGAATAAACCTGATTTATCTAATAAATAATCATCTCGGTATGAATTCTCGTTTCGAGAAATCCGTGTACAAATATGCATATAGGTACTTACGAAATTTTGCACACGCGCTTGAAAGCCTTAATACATCAACATACTAAAATATTATCCAATTCCAACAAATATGAAAATTGTAAAATTATTATGTAACCTCTTTTTTTGAAGACAGATATTTTTTTGCAGTATCCCAATTAAAATACTCAAGCTTTATTTATTTGTGCTATGGCTAGTTCGGACTTGATACGGGCTAAAACTTCGCAGTGAATTTAGATTAGTTTTCTTATACCCAAGACGATAGCTGATGTTTCCGGAATAACTATATTGAAGATGGGCCCTTATGAAGGGATAACGGACTATTGGATATCGTGACCGTTTTTTTAAATAAAACAGAATACGTGACGTGACATGATGTTCCATATTTGAACTATCCGTTGGTTAGTGCTTATTTGTCGATGGTGAAACAGGTCCTTATATTAATTGAATACTTCTACGCTTATTTTCTTTATCTATAAACTGGTGAGAATACAATGAATGTATTAGAGGATTATTTACACGTGGATGAATCGACGGGGAAAATCTCATAGGATTTATATACGCTTCAGTCGTCGAATTTTTTGAGTCGGATCAAATATTTTTGGAGTCAGGAATTACGCTTTGACAGTCAAATTCAATAAGTCCTTACGTATTATGTCTAAAAAAAATGACAGCAGATTCCTTTTTAGATTTATATCCTTTAATGATCTACTAAGGGCCAGTTTTTTGATCCGTAGTAATGGTAAAGTTACGTTACCAGCTCTTGAATATTTACGATTGTGTGTGTTTTGACGACGACACAGAGCGATCCAAAAATGTATTTCGCTTTGTCTATGATTTGAATAGAAACATGAAACCATAGATAGGATTGGATCTTTACATCTTTAGCTAAAAATCTTTAAAATGCATGATATCCGAAAAAAATAAAAGCTCATACATCATATTTTCATATTTTTCATCATCATATTTTTTCTTATTTCTCATCATCATATTTTTAACACAGGTATTTTACCTAGCATAGGCACCAGTCTCACACATACACTGGCCTTTTGTATTAGTATTAAGCCCCATGTCCATTCAATTTTCTTTGTATGTGTTGAGAAAAATAAATGATTATTGATTGATTATTGATTGATTTTGTATGAGCTTTTATTTTTTTCCATCGAAATCATTTAAACCCTTTCACACAGCCACAATTATTTCACAGAGCTTAATAAAAACTATCTTTGCAGGTCGTTGCAACGTATGTTGCAGCCAATTCATCTCTTCAGTTCATTCCGGACAGGCCTATACACTGGGCAGGGGGGCGCCTGACCCCCCCTCCCGACACCCCAGAGTGCGGATTTGACGGATCGCTGTGTCCGGATAACTGTAAGTATTTTTTTTTAATTAGTGGTCAAATAAGCGACGGACTGGTTTTAGTAGACGCCAGGCTGATTTATTTTGACTAGGTATGTAATCGCCTGATCAATTAAAAGCATATTTGTATTTATAAAAAGCGTAGCGTGCCACTGGGAAACCAACAAAATATACTATGTATGTTATAACTATTAGACATGACGGGTCTAAACGCAAATAAAAACTTATGAGTCAAAGACATGTCATGTCTAATAGTTATTGCAATACAACGCGAAAGTTTAAAATCCTATACTATGTATGTTTACAAAAGGTATAGTTTAATTAAAACTGGTAGTTAAAAGTTATAGAAGGCAAAGACAATGAAAAGAAACCCTACATTTAAGTATTGCTCAACAATCAGTAACAAGTACCTTATCATCATTAAAGGAGACATTTTTTTCTTGTATGGAGGATGGGCCCACCATAAATTGTGACGTCTAGTAATGAAACATAAATATTAATTTGTTCGTTATAATGTCTTATAAACATTAACAATATTTGTATTTCTTTATCTAACGGGAATATTTCAAAATTCATCATAACTTGAATCCACACACTTACCAGTTGACGCACATTTTCAGTCGTTTCTGATAATCACAGTCGTTGAAATCTCACTGCACAGTTACACAACAACGGTTTAGTAGAATGGGGGCCGTACTTGATGCTTTTGGCTTCTATTTTTCGTTAAAAATCCGGAGAAAACAAACACTCAATTCAAAACAAACAAAAACAAACAGAAGGTGACAGTGAAAACTTCCTAATCTGTGCGGAAAACCAAACGCCAAACGGAAAGTGTGACAAATGACACTTGCGTGATGAAAAATAGTCAATACAACGCATCTTAGTTTTATTAGTTCGATTTTATTATTCCGGTTTCGTCTAAACGTTATCTTTCGTCTTATTGTATAAAAAAATAAGTTATTAATTTAGGGTGCAATGTCATTATTAGACGCTACAAGTTGCTACTGGGCCCAAAAAAAAATGTCTCCTTTAAGAATTATGTCTCTTGTCGGTGGAGCTTTTTCCATAAAAACTTAAAATTAAGGAAGATAGTGTACTTACAAGTTACGTACGTTAAGTACTTAGATATTTTCTGTTCATGACGTTGTACGAGTATACATTTTCGTGACTTTGTTTTCAACATTTATCCATCTGATTGGTGAAATGTAAGAGAATTAAATGTATAACAGGAAGTTATTTCGGGAAAAGTTTTCATCTTTTACCAGTTCTAAAGTATTTTGACATTTACTTTGTGGTGACGTTTTCAGGCTTGCTCCAATTGTTCTGAAAGTAATTAAATTCTTAATTATATTATTCCTCTTAGGCCGGCAAATATTATTTTATTAAATAATTAACGAATTTATTCAACATCGGAGTTTGACAGACCGCGCCCTCTGAAGTTTAATTAAAAGAAAACCGTTAAGTGCTGGTAGATAATACTTTCATTCAGTATGTTGTTTCTTTTTAAAGGAATTTCAATAATATTTAAGAGATTTAGAGGTTAAGAATGTTTTTTTCGGCGCCAATTTTTCAATTCGGCGACTCCTTTGCCAAACGAATGTATAATAAGTACTTCATGCTTGTTTGATTAATAACTGTTTTGTGTCTAAATACTGATATAAAATGAAATTATTGAATACTGCATAAGTAAAACACTCACAATAAAATATGTCGTCTACTCAAAAGCAACATAACAAAAAAAACCTACTTAAAAATTATTAATATACAGAGCATATCCGAAGCTTAAAAGCATGCAGCGCTCGTGTTGCTACGACACTTTTCCCAGGAGCTTTTTTCACGGCGTGATCTAATCTTCTTAATTGCCGAGTGAATTTTTAAACTCACCTTGACAATGTGTCATTTTTGAGTAGCGCCTTTTAGCTTAAATTTGAAACACGCTGTTATAAGCAGGTTGTTTTTTCTTATAATAAGTTGTTATTTTGATACCTACTTATTCAAAAAATTGTGCCGATCTTAGCACCGTACTAAACTATTAACTGATCAAATTAAAAATAATGTCATAATTATGTTATTTTATAATAGAGGTGTACTTTTTTTAATGATGGGGTAATTTTAGCCTTGATTTAAATCTAGTATTGTCTTTTTGGTAAAAAAGGGGCTATTGTTTGTGTATTTATCGAATTGCAGTTTATTAAAACTTGAGTCACTGTACCTACATTTTTGGTGTAACATCTACTAAACCTTAAAACTTTTGCATGGCGGTTTTGGAAAGACTTTTTAACATTTTTTTTTCATTTTAATTCCCTTGGATTGTAGTTAGTGCTCAAAAAGATGAATCAACTCGTTAAAATAATATATTTTTTATCGTTATGTGCCTTCGTACAGTTTATTTGGGTGTAGTTTTAATTGCTAATATTATGCTTTGTTGCACATACAAAGAAATAAACAATTGCCACCTTTATTTAGAATCCAGATTTACTTGAAAGTGTGAAGAAAACACAGATAATGCCTAGTAATCTTGCCCGAACCGAAAACGTCACGTTCGAACCAACATTGAAGTTGTTACCTCACTAGGGTTCCCTGAAATATTATTTCAATCATTAATCAATTTAAATGAACTAAGATTTTGACGATATCATTTAAAAGATATTTTTATAAATAACAAATTTTACACAACGAATATTTAATTTTTCGTTTGATTATCACCTATTTTGCAGAATGTAAAGCGAAAACTATTTGTTCGAAAATAAAAACCAATGGATTTTTGAATTACCGGATTAAAATGAATTTTGGTTATCATCTCAAGTAAATATCATCAAGCTAAAGTATCTTTAGGGACAAACTCGTAAACAAAAAAAAAACAATTGAAGCTGAAACAAAAGGATGATTGATATCTTTAAAAGTGATTGGAGTGAAATAGGGCAGCTTTTAATGTAACGACTCGGTATATAGCTTTTTGGAAAACAGATTTTAGTCTGAAGAAAGTTTTTGAGGCTTTTGTTTTTATTTATACTTAAAGTTAAAATTAAGTCATATTTTATTCTGTCTTTTGACAGGGCAATTCCAATAACAACTTTGAATAAAACAAGAAAATATCAATGTCTGAGTATTTTATTAAATTCAAAACTCCGAGTATATTTGAGAACATGTAGCAATAATTTCACTAGAAATACCTCAACAAATTTGAATTTAAGATGTAAAAACGATAAAATAGATTTTACGAGTAATTCTCACAAAGAAGATATCTCATAAAATGTATAATGTACTCTTTTCATGTGTGAGCGATTTGAAGTTCGAATATGTTTGCCGATTTTGTATTATTACTCGTATATTAAAACGATTCAAGTATATTTACATTTACGTCGATACAAATATTTATCTCCCATCAGTTTATATTGAAACATGGATCAAAGGGTATTTATTTTAATTCCGATTTCATCGGCTGTCAGTGTAAATATTGCATCTAGGCTACCATCATAGGCTTAATACTGAAAATCAATAGGTATGTATATTGTGGTATCATTATTTGGAATAGGAGGCGGGTCTAATTGAAAGGACACGGTCGACCCGCTATACATTGCTTGCCCCAAAAGTAAAAATCCATGCGTCACGACCAAAACTAATTTTATGGGTTCGTTTCTTCGTCTTTTAAAATAATATAAAGTAATATAAGCCGTAAATAGCGGGGTTTTCACATAAAACGAAATAAAATGTGTGGGGTCAATCTCTTGCACGTGTCGAAAACCCGCAATCTAGGCCACCAAAACTAAAACATAGAAAACTGCCCCGCTAGGGTGCGTAACGCGTGAAAATTACGATGACGCAAACAATAGCCAACGAAAAGAAGTTCCTTGTCACAGTTTTTTTTTCAAGTTTTAGGAAGAGGTTGGTAGGTTTAAAGGTTAGTACCTATGGGAGGCAAACGTCATTTTCCTTCTTAAAATAGCGATTTCGAGCGCTTACTTATTTAACTAACTGCCAGTTCTATGACACAGTATATCACAATATGCCATTTCGTTAAGCGGTCGTCAGTTTGCTTATAAGTGCTCGAAACCGCTATTTTCTGCCAAACACAACAATTGTTGGGGACAGGAAATTGTATTCAATCGTTGTCCTATTTTTTTTGTAGATTTATATGCCGCTAGATAAAAGCAAAGTAAATTAACAATATTGTATTAAAAATTCAATATATTTTTTGCAAAATGATATAGTCAAGTCTCTTAATTAATTAATGCTTTTCTTTAATCAAACATAAAACGACTCTGGGGCAATTTACGACCGTGTCCTTTTCGTGGAAACCAGGATATTGATAAAATATAGTAATACAAAATATAAAATCCCTCCGACACATGCCAAATTGTATTTCTTTATCATTAAAGTAACAAGGTACCAAATTTCGAATCGATAGGACATGTGGAAGGTAGTCAGCAGATCCTTTCATCAATTATTAAAAAGCTGATGATGAGATCAGGTCAGGGTTACCTTACCATATACTTTCAATATCATTAAAGTAACACGGTACTAAATTTTGAATCGATAGGACAATTATAAAAGAGGTTCTTCAAACGGCTGAACAGATTTTCATGAAACATGGCTAAGAACACTCAAGACGAAATTCAAAATGACACACAAAAAACAAAAATCGGTTAATCTGTTGGAGCTATGGTGCCATAGATAGACACATTAAAGTTATAAACCTCTCTTTTTGCGTCGGAGGTTAAAAATGTATAGTCAGAATAATGTTTATATTATGTTTCTATGTTTTCCTATTTGAAAATGACATGGGTGCATCGAATAAAATAATAATAATTTAATTAAATCAAATGATTTTAAAATACTGTAAATTGAAATGTTATTATTTTGACCTCGAACCCACCTGATGGTAAATGTTTATTCATGTGGCCATGGATTGATACTATATCAAAAACATATACTTACAATAAAACGCAAAACCAACCCTGTTGAGAAGTCTCGATATAGTTCCCTGTAAAACCACCAGGTGGCGCTCGAAAAATGCAGAGACAAAATTGGTATTTTCGTGTATTTATTGATTGAGAAGAATGTTTCAATCAAGCTTAAAAAATAACAAATACTCTAAGATTTATTAAAAATTTAGCTACGTAAGTTTGACGACGCGTTTGGTGTTAGCGCTCCTGACTATTATGCCGGCCGTCGCGGGTTCGAATCCCGCAAGAGGCAAATGTTTGTGTGATGATCACGAACATTTGTACCTTAGTCATGGATGTTATATGTATTTAAGTATTTATGAGAGACGCCCCCGTCATAATCGTTGTCTGGTACTTCGTAACACAAGGAAGAAAATTCCTTACCACGAAACCAGACAATTGATGTGTTGTCTGATGCATATTAAAAAAAAAAAATAAAAAAATAAGTTAAAGGTTATTCGACGCAGCAGCAAATCAGAAAATTTAAATTGTCTACGCAAAATGACAAAAATCTTGCTTCAAACTGCGCCCGCTGCATTTACTATATTCTGTATATTTCGTGATCTGAACTAAGTTTTCAGGCTATTAGTCATCTATTTTTGTAATACGCATTCAAATCTGCTGTGTACTTTAAATAGCAACTGAAATAGATTCATGGAGATTTGATACTATAACGCCCACTGACTTAAACACTCAAGTTTTCATGGACACTATTTCGCCCACTACATTATTATTACATAAATACAATTTATCAATAAGTATAGTTTAGTTACGTAATGTTCTTTTTACTTGACTTTTTATTAAGTGTGGTAATTCGATTACAAGTATCACTGTTTTACCGAAAAAATCAAGTATGATATCAGAGTTAAAAAACTATCGCACGTAAGAAATCAAAATGCATAGAAATCGTGACTCGGATTAAGCAATACCTATTTAAAAAAAAAAAAAAAATTTGATCTGTGAACTTTTTAGTAGGTATATAAACTGCACGAGAATTGGCCTCCGGTAAGGACCGAACTTTTATTAGATGCGGATGATTTAATTTATAATTAACAATTAGCAAAAAATAACTTAGTGCAAAGTGGGTAGTAAAATAATATACCCACGAGTGTAAAATAACACAGCGGCAAAGAACAAACAGTTTTTTTTTCTTTTTTCAGATGCATCTGAAAACAATTAAAGTTAATGAGTTCCCCAGCGAACCAATTTTTCCATGGATCGTTGCCAGATGCCGAAACATTGTTTACCGTGGAAAATTATGAAACCGGCTAAAAACTAGTTGACGGAAAACATCCGATTTCATTTATAAATGAGCGAGAATTTAAAAATATCTCGTAGTTTCTAGAAATGAAATTTAAGTCGAAGTTAGTGAGGTAAACAAACTTAAGACGTACCCAAAGGGTAAAAACGGGACCCTATCACTAAGACTTTGCTGACCGTCCGTCCGTTTGTCACCACGCTGTAACTCAAGAACCGCGATAGCTAGACAGTTGAAAATTTCACAAATTATGTATTCCTGTTGCTGCTGTAACAACAAATAATAAAACAAAATTAAATAAACATATGATAATATTAACGTTGTTTACCTAGTCAATGGTATGGACGGAACCGTTCGTGGGCGAGTCCGACTCGCACTTGGCCGGTTTTAGCATTTTCCTTACACTCGTATGCCTAAGACGCCAACAAAGTATACAATATACTCGTACATACAACACATATTATATTCGTTAATTTGTTTGTAATTTAACTTGTCTTGACTGATATTAATAAAAACAAAGAGGTCAAGAAATTCTAAATGTTCCTTCTTTATTAACAGACTTCTTAGAAATTATCTCACCTGTATGTTTGGCCGCGATTATTCGCGTTCGGCTCGACCGATTATGATACAGTTTAAAAAAAAGTTATTATTACATTTAGGAGAAAGTTTTAACTTTTTACTATTTCTGTTAAACTAGGTATATCATAATTCAGACAATAACAAAAACTACGAAAATATACTACTACATAATAACTACCTACTTGTGCATTTCCTTTAAACAAATTTGTAAATTCACTTATTTTGTGTGCAATAAAGAGTTATCTATCTATCTAGTAGGTAGATCTACTGATATACTAGGTACTAAACTCCATTCATCTTTGCTAGTCCAACATTGTTAACAATCTTTTTGTAACTTTTATATAATACTAGCGGTCCCAGCGAACTTTGTTTCGCCCCGGCCCCGTCCCGCCCCAGCCCCGGCCCCGTTGAACGGGATAAAACGGATCCTATGTCCTTCTCCTGGCTCTAAGCTACCTCCCTGCCAATTTTCAGCTAAATCGGTTCAGCCGTTAGGCAGGGTACGCAAAATAAGTAACTTTTTTGGTTGATTTTTTACACCTTGTGTCCGAAAATCCCTAATATCCGAGGAACCCTACTTTTGTTCAAAATTAAATATAGCCTATATTACTCGTGGATAATGTAGCTTTCGAATGGTGAAAGAATTTTTAAAATCGGTCCAGTAGTTTATGAGCCTATTCATTACAATCAAACAAACAAACAAACAAACAAACAAAGCTTTCCTCTTTATAATATTAGTGTAGATCAGCAAACAAATTTAATTTTCTCTTTAGTTTAAAAGGATCTCAGTGTTGAACGATGAATTAGCTATGTATGTTGTATTTTTTGTGATTATCTTGTTCTAAAAGGAATATTTTCGCTAAAAAGGAATATCAAGATTGTTCACAATGTTGGACTAACAAAAATGAATGGAGTTTACAAATACACACGTCCAATTATTTTCGGCTAAAGTTCAGTCAAACCGTCGCTATGCCGGCAAAAATAAACTTTTGATTGACAAGCGGCCATTGTATTTTTGGTCATTAGGTAGGATGAGGTCAAACAAACTCAATGACAATCCAGTTCACAAAATAATGATTGTATCCACTATAATATATACAACGATCTAAAAGAAAGAAAGAAAGAAAAGGCGTTTATTGGGATACATCACAAATACACACGTACACACAACAACACACGAATTACAAAGCACAAAATATTAAGAAAAAACATTTGCATTGTTGCTTATACTCTACTTTAATATTAGAGAAATATGGAAAAGTTATCTATCTAATACTAATTTATTTAATAATATTTATTTGGCTCCATAAACCATGGCTCGTTAACCCAACTGATAACAGTCATTTTGATCATCATTATCAAAGGACGTCCACTGCTAAACATAGCCACATATACATAGGCTGTGGAAAACCGTGGGGGACCACTGATTTCCATAGCGACCGGTTGAGAGCGGTCTGCATTCAAAACGATCCTGCGATTTTTACAAGGTCGTCTGTCTTATCGGTGGACGTCCTACGCTTCGCTTTTGGTCGAAGAGTCTCCAATCTAGAACTTTTCTACCCCAACGGCCATCAGTTCTTCACGCTACGTGAAAATTGATATCAGTAAAACAGCTTAATTAGTAAAATAGGAAATTGATTTCCAATTTGAAAACGATGTATTGGGTTACATGCCCAAATAAAATTATTACACATTTCGAAATGATTGATGATAGATAATATTATGTCCAGAGTGGATGGATATTTACATTTACTTCAGACTATTTGCGGATTGATCAGATTTCTATTTAATGTTCGGACGACTACATACTTACATAATTCACATCGCAGTAAAATAAAGAACATGTCCTTGTCAGTAAGATATGTATAAATTTGTGTTCAAAAAACATCCCTATTTCGGGAAACCATATTTTTTTTTAAATTCTACTTGCAAGATTTACAAAATTGAGAACTTTTGCAAAGTAAATAAATATTTATTTTTTATTTCCTCGGAGTGTAGCTTTTAAAAAGTTTTCACCAACAGACATTTCTCATTCATGCTTCAGACATGGAAATGAGGCAATTTAATATTCAAATGCATCTTACTGACTGCGAACGGTGAAATCGTGAAACAAATTAAAATTATTCCGGTACAAAAATATTTTCAGTTCTTGTTCAATTATTATTAGGATGTAACTCAATAAAACGTATATTTTCTAAGCATACAATTTTTGTTTCAGCGCTTCCAGTGTATGCCATCTTGAGTATCGTGCTGAGCTCCGTAGTCGTCGTTTTGGCTATACTATCAGTATTCATATACAGGTAAGAGCACATAATATAAGATAACACCATTATCATTATCAACCAAAGGACGTCCACTGCTGACCTTAGACCTTCCCCACGGGTTTCTATAGCGACCGATTACAAACGGTCTGCATCCAGTGTGACCTGTGATCTTTACAAGGTCGTTTGTCCATCTTATCTTGTCTTTGGTCAAAGGGATGTCCACTGCTGAACTTAGGCCTTCCTACAGTTTTATACAGCGACCGATTACAAACGGTCTGCATCCAGTGTGACCTGTGATCTTTACAAGGTCGTTTGTCCATCTTATCTTGTCTTTGGTCAAAGGGATGTCCATTGCTGAACTTAGGCCTTCCCCACAGTTTTATACAGCAACCGATCACAAACAGTCTTCATCCTGTGTCACCTACGATCTTTACAAGGTCTTCTGTCTATTTCGTCTTATTTTGGTTGAATGGACGTCCACTGCTGAACTTAGGCCTTCCTCACAGGAACTTAGGCCTTTTAATGAAGATAACAGGAATATGTCAGAAAAAAATAACACTTTTCCCTGATCATGTCATCCCGCCATGACAGTATCCATCTCATTTCAAATTAGTTAATTAATTCCAGCTTCCTGCTACATCGTATAAAAAAGAATACAGTCATTAACGAAAATGTACGAACAATTTCCAAGCTACTATATTGCTTCAGTCAAACGGAGATTTTGAAACATAAATACATTTCGCGCTATCATCACTTTGTGATAAAATAAACACAACTCAGGTCTTCTAAGGGGTTTTAACCTTATACATTTCACACACAAGGTGTCAATCTAATAGCGGTCACAATTTTCTTTTGCCAACTGTACCACATAACCTAATAACATTTTTCCGTCAAACGAAATCACACAAAGCAAATATTATTTCTATTTCTTATCAAAAGCCGTACGGACAAGCGGAATTAGTTTCCTGTCCGTTATTTATGTTTTTCGTTCATGTTTTTTTGTCTGGGAAACGTACGAATACGTGTTCTTAGGAATATTATATTATGAGAGGGTCGTATTGAAAAAGGTAATATTTACTTTTATTGAATCATACATACACAGCTCACAGCATTCGACAGATTTTTGATGGTTATGGCTAATAAATGTTGTTTTTTTT
This sequence comes from Pyrausta aurata, assembly GCA_963584085.1. Classification (NCBI taxonomy): domain Eukaryota; kingdom Metazoa; phylum Arthropoda; class Insecta; order Lepidoptera; family Crambidae; genus Pyrausta; species Pyrausta aurata. The sequence goes on along the minus strand of OY757272.1, from coordinate 8,878,817 downwards.
AATTAGTTTAATAATTCAGGTATAGGTACCTAATTAAGATACAATTTCTCTTACTACAGGAATTGTTTATTTTACCTTCTTCAAAGCATTGTGAACTTATTGTTCTTCACAATAATAAAAGAAAATTCGAAGTAAAGCTGGTTTATTTATCATCATCAAATTTATGAGCTGGGGTCTTGTTGTGGATGTTTTTTCCTTCATTTACTTAATAACTCCAAATCAGGGAAGAAAATGACGGGTTTTTCCTCTTGCCTCCGTCACTACTGAAGATCTTGTGTCATGGCAGGTAAACGTCGCCATTAAATAATCCTACTTCTGCTGTTGCGTAGTATCAGTATCAGTACATGCAGAAGGCTGAAGATATAGTATATCAGGAAAGGCTTTTGACGGGGCATTAAGAGACGGGAAACCCCCGGTTCTTAAACTAAGGTCTGTTCATACAATTCTCCATTTGGTATACCTACGACCAGCCCCCTTACTCTGGACACAAAACCCGATCCAATGAATATACCCATCCCTGTCACACGCATACACGGCCTGGTATGAGTGACAGGGATGGCTATAACCATTGGATCGGATTTTGTGTCCAGAGTAAGGCCTCAGCAGTGGGGTGCCAGTCTTAACTCTTAGCTTACCTTAGTTTATACTTAGAAGTTTACCTCATCAGTTGCTATATATAAATGGCACTTGTAAAAAGCAACCGTGACTCTGTGACAGACGATGAATCGAACCCCGTGTCTTACGCTATCCGGGCGTATGCCTATACCACTCGGCCACCGTCAAATTAACAAGCGTGTTGAATTTTGCAAGTGCTTTCTTTAAACGCGTAGGCTGCGTGACCTCATCAATGTTGCAAGATTCGACCTCAAGTGCACTTTATTTTCTCTTACCATAACTGTCAACTGTTTTTTCCGACAGTTTGACATCTTGAAACATTTTCTATAGTAAAATTACAATTGTGTAAACATGCTTAAAACACGTTTCTGTTCAAACAGGCATTACAAGCTAGAAGCAGAGATTGCAATGATGACGTGGCGCGTCAGCTGGAGCGATGTGCTACCACCCGGCGGTAGGCTGCGCGGGAGCATGCACTCGCTCGCTCGAAGGTACAGCTCTGGGGTGAGTTTCATTCTACCTCTATGTTTAAAGTTACATTCTCGATTAAAAAAATGTTCCGCGTCTTTCAGAAAGAACAACGAATTTCCCCGTTACACTTCGCGGGCGCATGCAAAAAAATAAATCTTGCTTTTGGGTCTGTTTTTCAATATCTAGATAAGTGCTGGTTAGTGCTATCCGGTAGATGCTTCATATGAAACGACGTATTTGAATTATTTGCTGGTTAGTGAAAAAAAAATAGTTCTGCAAGTGACCGGGGCGCTGTGCAATTTTTCCATAGACTTTTTGACTTATATTTTTATACTTTTGACTTGACTGTAGCACACAGACCTAATGGTAAACGCTGATTTCATGTTTCTTTATACAATCGTAAAATAAAAATATATTTTGATTTACAGCTCTTTTAATCATGGTTTTTGTGCACAGAAATGGAGGAAGTAAGATCTCATTTTTCCCACTCTCTATGGATTTAATGAGAATCTGGGAACCCCATTTTGTTGTAATGGTCGGCCATTTGATGCAAGAATTTAAGCTGGCCTTTCTGTGAGCTTTCTTCATCTCATTACTTAAAATGAGGTTTCAGTTCTTACTATCAAAAGTTATAGTTTTTAAGGGATACTTCTACAACCACCATATTCCTTCACTTCATTCATTACTCTATAATTAGGTCTATATTTGTTCAGATCACGTTGGAAGATACTCAGTGTTTCTTAATGATTACAATCCGAATACATTCAAAGTTAGAGTGAACAGGCTTCTTCTGGGCGAGCTTGTCCCATCTTTGACTCCGTCTTAGTCGCACTTGAATTGGTCTGGAGTCAAGACCAAACCCATACTAAAAAAACTTATCCACCAACTACCTCAAACTTTGCCTAATCAATGTTTTTTAATAACACAAATGCAACAAAGTGTTAAAAATCACAAATGAATAAACAAAATCGTAAAATATTCAAATATACCTTTACACAAATATACCAACGAGACTCAAATTAAGGAAAATTTCAAACCGTATTTTCTGTTGAACCGAATTACTCAATGAATTCAACACATCACAAAATGGTAATTATATTTTGTCAGATTAAGGTTATTAAAATTAATAGTATTTTTATTGTTGTAAGGTTATTGATATCACAACCTACAGATTGCTTGCATAAACTTGTTTAAAAAAAGGGTTCTTTATTCACGTAACGAATCAGTATTTTATTGTGTTAAAAGATACAAGATTTTAAGGGGTGGGTGGTACTTACAACAGCTTATGAAAACATCATAAGAAATATCTTTATTTTTCTAACTAAATAGAAACATATTTTCATGTCCAAAAGAATGCGTGTCAGAACAAGCAAGACTCCGTTGCTCATTGTATTTTTTGCAACCCACTCTAAAATAAATCTTGTTTATCGCTTATTTTACCAGAACCTTTTGAAATCTAGTAAATGCTTATTTCCACAGATACTATATAAAAGAACTTGATATCTTTTTAATTCGGTAATAAGTTTTATCTAATTGAAACAAATCCACAGTTTAACATAGACCTAAACATATTTTTAATCCCATAATCGATATTGACCCACTTATAATCGATGACTGGATTTGTCAAAACGAGTTTAAATTTCCCTTAGGTCAAGAGGTCAAATATGTTTACACTTCTTTATTTCATTCCTAATTAGTATACTAAATCCATTGATAAATGAATTTCCTTTTGATGAAATTAATTCAGAACTCCAAAAATAAACATTGATAGCAATTCGTTTGAAGTATAAATAATCTGGTATGTGATTTTTAGTACATAAAATAGATTGATTCGAGCATACTCTTACTAATCTGTGGATTCGAATCTGTGACGGTTTCAGAACATGTGTGACTTAACTGATTTTTTAAATTATTTTTAATAAAAACTTCAAAAGGTTTATTTTATATGTTACCTTCTTAGCCTTGTCATCTGTGGACCGATCTGACTCACTAAGAGCTGTTTCATTGTTCCCAAGTCAGGATCTAATGATGAGGTCTTGGTGTAATCGAAGAAACCCTCAAATTTTAAAGGCCCAAAAAGCGTTTTGTGCTAATATCTTAATGTTGACATGTCTTTACGTCTGATAACCACCATTTTGTGGAGCTGAACTGATGGTGGGACCTTAATGCTTAAGAACTCAGTGATTATTCTAATCTCAAATTTTCTTACAGACTGCATACTCCGACGAAGCAACATCGCTACCTGGAGACCGCCAGGTCTTCACCCGTCGTGGCTACTACAAAGGCTGCCGAGTGGCAATCAAGAAGGTTGACAAACAGCGGATAGACCTGACCAGGCCTCTCCTTCTAGAACTGAAAAAGATGAAAGACTTAGAACATGATCATCTGGCCAGGTTTTACGGGGCCTGCGTAGACCCGCCACACTGTTGTCTGCTGACGGAGTATTGTCCTAAGGGATCATTACAAGATATTTTGGAGAATGAGACGATCAAGCTGGATTGGATGTTCAAAGTCAGTTTGATGCATGATATTGTAAGGGTGAGTACTTTCAATCTATAGGCGATTTTTGTTTTGATAGTATTTTGTCACTACACAAACTTAATAATATAAATAGCAATTGTAAAAAGCAGCCGTGACTCTACGCATACGCATAGACCATATACCATGGGAAGACACGGGTTTCGATTCCTCGTCTGTCACAGAGTCACGGTTGCTTTTTACAAGTGCAATTTATATTACTTTTAATCTAATAAAGTTCAAAATGTATTATTTATAGTAGTTTTAAACACTAATTAATTATCAGTCGGAGTAATATACATTTTGCTAATACAAGACGTTTGTAATCATACTTAAAATTAGATACTATCCAAATATTTAAGTATCTTCCACTGCTATGTCCTCTTTTTATCTCATCATACGAGTAAATACATATAAATTTACGTTGTATAAGTGTGCGAATAATATATTTCCATTTTACTAAAAAGCTATCACCAAATCTTTTTCATAACGTTCATGAAACGTGAGGCACAAAGCATCAAAGGCGTTGACGTGTGTCTATTGAATGATCCTAGTAAGGCCTACTCTGTACTTTTAAGATGCTCGTATTTTCGAATATAGCATTGCCGCTCAAACTGAGAAAAAAGACCGTTTCCTACGGCAGTCAAGTTCTGCAGGATAACTGCATTACTGTATCCTGCAGATATCTTTAGTAGTTACAGTTGCCCGTCAACCGTCTATCTCGCTTCCACTTACCGTTCAGATTCACAGTGTTGCCATGGTATCTGTATTTGTAAATACTGTCATTTTAGAAGTGGAACTGGTCCATTTTAATGATAATCCTGGGTCAGAAAAAAAAACGGCTGGTATAGGTTTGTTGCCGGTCAATTCAAGGGGATATCCGTATGAATATTAGCATTAAAATGTGTATGCTCCTAAATGGTATCCTGCAGAAAACAGTACCTGCAAAATAGGGGATATCACTGTGGCAAACGGCATAAGCTCTCAAGCTTAAGCGTATTTTTGGGTATAGTAATCTCATCCACTCCCAAGTGAATGAGATAACTATACCCGAAAATACGCACACAAAGTATTTACGGATCCGAGCCTCAGAGCACTTGAGCCATTGTAGAGCAAGTGATATCTACGCACTCCAGACGCCGATTATGGGTGAAAATCCTCGGAAAATATGACCACGATAATCATTTTTCTTTACCGTTGACATTACTTCCGGTGTGCCTGTTGCTTTGAGAGTTGTGGAGTATACCGGAGATAGAAAAATTCTCTCAAAGGAATAATGAGATTAAATAAAGATAAAAAATAAAGCAGTAAACATATTTTACTCGTAATTAAAAAAAATACGATAAAGAGACGCGCATCTTAAGCCCGTCGTCAGTAAATCGTACCCTACCACGGCGGTCAATATCTTAAGATTGTGTTTAAAATACGCCATGAAATATACTGGATGAACAATATCATTAACTGTATTATTCACCGTGTATGAGTCTGTATGAAAAAATACCTACGTATCAAAATTCAGATCAGCATCATGTCTAGTATGCACTATTTCCTAAATTGACACCATTATCCTGTTGATTGTTTTCTTTATTATTGTTTAATTAATTTGCGGCATACACTCCATGGCTAAATGGCGTTGTGAGCCAACTCCATACAACATCTAAATCTGATACCTGAACCGTGATATATCAGATTTAGATTAGACTTACTATAAACAAATACCCAGACGGTATTCCATGGGACTATAGTTACCCTACCAATACCACCTAGGTCGGCAGAAAGCGCTTTTCTTTTCCTTCCTGACCCTGTTGTGCCAAAAGTTGTATTCTATGACCATTAAGGATGTTATTTTCTCTACAGGGCATGCACTATCTCCACGGCACAGACATCAGGTCGCATGGAGCTCTGAAGTCCAGCAACTGTGTGGTAGACTCTCGATTTGTTCTGAAGATCACAGACTTTGGTCTGCACGCGTTGAGGACTTCTGAGAAAGACACCAGGGCACATAGCTATTGGACACGTGAGTATTTTTTGACTTCGTCTTCTTACAATTACTTGACAACAAACGAATGTATTGTTTTAAACTTTCATGGTCACTAATATTAGAACAGTTAGATACGGGATTGCTACCATGTACCTTATTATTTATGAGCTTCCGATATTTCGGCACCGTTGCAAGCGCCATGATCACGGAGTAATGAAGCAAACTTGCGAGTGGGTTGTTATTGGCAGACATATCGGTCAGGTCGGTCGAAGGAGGGTCCTTCGAAATCTTTTATTGTGGACAATGGTACCGGCGGCGAGCGCCTAGTTAGATTGCTATTAGTACATGCCATACCCTTGAAACGCTTTTCCTCTTATTATTATAAAGGTAGCACCAGGTTAAAACCAAGACAAAAGTTACCCGACTACTCAAAAAGTAAACCTTCATTATTAAATCTCGTTATTATAACATTATTTATAAATTGGTCGGTTAATATTTTAGAACGGTCCTAAGAACGGTGTTAAGTTTTTAAATAGCTTAGTAAATGAATAATAATTCATAACATTACAAGACACCTGATCATACCCTTCTTCTCAGGTCTTCTCTGGACCGCGCCAGAACTTCTCCGTCTCCCCGAGCCCCCACCAGAAGGTACCCAGAAGGGTGACGTCTATTCCTTTGGGATCGTAATGCACGAGATTGTCAACCGGCAAGGCGCGTTCTGGCTGGGACCGGGAATCGAGATTTCGCCTAAAGGTAAGATTAGGAATGACGGATGAGGTGAAATGGGCCATTGGCTGTTTTAACACGTTCCGGGACAGTAAATGCCTATAGGCGTGCAAACAATAAAACATCTATTGTGTCTGGAATAGTGTCCCGGAACGTGTTAAATCTTTGAATGGTTGATGAAAAAAACAAATAAAAAAGGGTAATCAATTTGAATATGTGATATTGTTACAATTTGATAATATTTGAGTGGGTTGATGTATTAAGGCTCTCAATCACGTGTGTAAAATTTTGTGAGTGATTGTCTGCTTGCGACTTAATGTGGAAGAGCACTTAATCAACTCTAATATTCATTAACCTGACTCTAATATTCACCAACCTGTTACAGAAATCATAGAATCAGTCATCGCAAGCAACCTTCGACCGAATACGCTGCACCACCGATCATGCGACGCGGATGATGCGACGGAACTCATGCGAAGGTGCTGGGCGGACGAACCTTCCGAGAGGCCTGACTTTGCGCATCTAAAGGGTGCTATTAGACGCCTTAACAAGTATGTATTGCAATAAGGATTTTACGAATTCCCTCATCAAATAAGTTAGTACGAGTACATAGCTCTGATCCCAGAGTATTATATGCATTTGTTAAATGATGCTTAAAACATTAAAAACAATATAGAATAAATGTTTTGTTACATCAACCTGACCGAGGATCTAATTTAGATGATGAAATCTTGTCGATGACTCCAAGCGTGCAAGCTTTGTTAGTTTTAGTTATTCAATGTGCAACCGTAAGTGGAGTTTCTTTTAAAACTATTATTCAATACTTCGATGTGCTGAAGAAACGTGAATGGAAAAAAAACGTATTTACCTTAAAGATTAAACGTTAAGTGACTAAAATCAATTAAGACTTTCAACATAATTAATTGAACTAAGCCAGACTTATAAAAACGTACGCTTTTAAACTGATCCCATTTATAAGTGGTCAGATTAATCTAAAAATATTCTTAATCAGTCAGGTATCAAACGACTCTCGAGAGTCGCATAACAAAGGAATTTCTATTGTGTCTCGTTCACACATACTTGACGAGTTAAGAGTATTGCAAACTAAGAAAATACTTTTAGGTCTTAAAATAAAAAGGAATTTATAAAGATGTAAACTTTACTTCAAAGAGCATCTTCAAAAAGTTTTCTCAGACCACTTTACCATTACTCGTTAAAAGATTTTTCGTTAATTTAAAAATGAATAAAAATTAACAATAAAAATATTACGGCGTGGTATGGCAAACTTTTTAGCAGCCTAAAAAAATAACTAACTAAAGGAATTTCGATGGAGGCATCTGAAACACGTTAAAGAAAATATGCGTATTTTGTTTAACTAGCCGATCAAATCTTGTATAGGCATAGTTAGTTAGTTAGTTAGTTTGGCTGGGGTAGTTTCCGCACTTAGCCTCACGATTGGGCCATTGTACGTATGTCCATCTTTTCTTATTCTAACCACCCCAGGCTCTCCCAGAAGGCTAGCAATCTGCCTAGATTGTTAAAGGCTTCCGGGAATGTAGCCGGAGATTTGAGAAAGTTTGCCAATTGTTCCGCCACACCCATGCACTCCATGAGCACATGCTGTGGTGTTTCTTCTGCCCCCATGCAACCTCTGCATAAGGGACTGTCTGTGACACATATTGTTAATTGTTTGTTTAGGAGACTATGACCGGTTATAGTGCCTATAACCATACGCAGTTTGTCTCTTGGTAACCGGATGAGGTTGCAGGTAAGCTTTTTCGAAGCTTCCGGAGTTGCGTTCTTTGTTTGCCGTTGTTGTATAGGCATATCTTATGTAAGGAAACAGTTTTGAGTGCCAATGTATATTGGGACTACAGATAACTATAGCCGAAAAGATACATGTATTTCAACGAATTAAGAATTACGTACTGAATATCGAAACGGGCAATGATTAATTTAAAAACACCAATGTCTTGTTTTAAACATACATTATGGTACATGGTAGCAATCCCGTATCTAACTATTCTAACACCAATATCTGATTGCCGTTCTTTTTTGAGATGGCGTTATTGGGGTATTATACAGGCTGGCGGCTAATTCGATACACTCCCTTAAAGGAGTTAAAGTAGATCTTACTTGCAATTGATGTTACCATATAAAAAGAAAAAAATATATTGATTGCGAGTTCATTCACACAGATTTCCTGTATTCACGAGTCATTTTGTTATTTCGTAAAATGTATTTTCTTTCTTTCTGTATTTTAATTAACCTGCAGCATACCTCTAAAGTGGTAGTATCTTTTTTTTAACTACCTTACTATTCCACAGAACTCAAGAAAGCAGTAACATTTTGGACAATCTCCTATCCCGTATGGAGCAATACGCGAACAACTTAGAAATGCTGGTGGAAGACCGGACTAAGGACTATTTGGAAGAAAAGAAGAAATGTGAAGAACTGCTGTACCAGTTATTGCCTAAGTAAGTGACATATATTACACTAGCCTTTGCCAGCGACTTCGTCCGCGTGGAATAGTGACTTCTTTCTCCCGTTTTTTACACATTTACCACTATATCTTTGCTCCTTTTGGTCGTAGCGTGATGTTATATAGCCTATAGCCTTCCTCGATAACTGGACTATCCAACACAAAAAGAATGATTCAATTCGAATCAGTAGTTTCGGAGATTAGCGCGTTCAAACAAACAAACAAACAAACAAACAAACAAACAAACAAACAAACAAACAAACAAACAAACAAACAAACAAACAAACAAACAAACAAACTCTTCAGCTTTATAATATTAGTATAGATATCTAGATAATTATAGTGATAGTAAACGGACACAGATATGGCAGGTAACCGCGAATATATTGAATAAGCAGTCTCCCAGCATTACCAGCAGGATTACCTGCAGGTCACATACGCGGTGTTGATAATTACCCGCGGAAGATACGCAGTATTGTTATTGGGTGATTTCTGGCTTCCGAATGGTCGAATGCAGAGGCAGCCAATCAAGATTTTGCGTAAATTGCCCGCAAAAACTTAATTTGGCTACATTTGTCAGATACGCGGATTATTATCCAATGCTAATTAAGCGGCTTTGCACTATCCCCGACGATATAACGTTATGGATAAAGTCACATTAACCCATGATCTCTTTGAAAAACCATTACCATTTGTAAACTCACTTATTTTATACTCAGCAGAAGTTTAATCCAAAGAAATTCTTAACGAAAGACGGCTACTTAAAACCACTGAGAGGCTTTGCAATATTAATTGACTTTTGCGAAGTCAAAGTGCAGGGAATTCTTGCAAAAGTTTCGCAACTTTACTTAGCATTGGCACTTAAAACTTTAATTAAATCCGTTTGAAATACATCTAGACTAAGCGTATTGTCTACTTTATGAGTTCTTAAACAACGATCTCTTAGTAATTAGGACTTAAGTTATCCGTTAGGAATTCCTTTGAGGTTGACGCAAAATATATTACGCCAATTTGTGGGATACTCTTACTTGAGTTTCAAAGCAGTTTTCGATTCATTACACTTTTGGTTAGATCTAATAAAATGGCAATATCTTTTACGTCTTGCCGTTTATTATTGGATTTATATGTGACTACTTTCTTCGAATATTCGATCATTGATTATGGATGATGGTCTTACTCAAAAAGGTAAAAAGGCACGTTTATTTTCTGTGTTGTTCATCCGTCGTTAAGCCTCTTGACAAATATGAATGTACTTACTTACATAGTAAGGGAAATGTTATATTCGTAGAAAGAGTCCTACTACTACATGAATATTTCCTTATTACATAATTTGTTTATCAGGAACTCACACGCAAATTAATTACAATAGGTGTGTAGTTTATTGCTTAGCATTAAAACTATTTTATGCAATAATTTCGAACATCATTAGTTTTCCATTATATATCTTAAATCAGGAAATAATAACAAATCTGATTCATACACCAATCTATTTACTCTATGGTTGGACCACCGATTAAATATTGTGCGGACAAAATAAATGTTTGTCACCCCTGTTGATTTTAATTATATTAACGGCCTTGTTTTTAAACAGTATTCCAAACCTAGTAATAATTTGGAGTTAGTCCGTATCAATATCTACCTAGCCAATATTAAGACTGAGATTGATGTAGTTAAAAGAGAAAAACTGTTGAAATTAAGCAAAATACAATAATTATTTGGTAGTGTTTTATTATGAAAACTTAATATGAAAAGATGCAACATAGAGCCGTCTCAAGCTAAAAACACGCACTACTGCAGCCATATCCTACCATTATGTAAACGGCAAACTAACGTGCCCACATTGCACACGAGAGTTTACCGCCAAAATTGGCTTCATAAGCCATCTTCGTGCGCATCAGCGCCGACTTGATTAGGAGTCGAAGTGGTCACCATGACCGAAATCGGTCGGAAGGTATTATTATTATGAAAATACTGGTATCATTTATAAAACGGAAATACCAGCTATGGTAACACTGGTTTCTGCCATCTTGACTTTGACAGTCTTGTCTTAGTATGTGCCTCTTGTGAAATTGTTGATAATAATTAACCACAAAATACTCCCATTTCATCTAAATTCTGTAGATAAATCCTTGTGCTAGGATCCAGACATTCTGCCTTCCAAGATACTATATTTGGAATATACGTTCCGTTATATTTCACTAAACTCTGCAGTTTTCTTTTCGCCCAGAATCCTATTTTCCTAATTAAAACATTGATTGTTTAATTTTCCTCTTCCATCGACTTTCACAGATCATTCTCCTCTCCTTACGTTTCAATCATGACGTCATCTTCTGCATTCCTCATTCAAATCCAAACGTTCTTCTCCTTTCTCACTCTCTCTCGTCTTTCATATTTACACCTTACGTTCTGTTCCACGTCTTTACCGATTGATATTTTTTTTTCATCAGGTCAGTGGCCTCCCAACTGATACATGGCCAGTCAGTTGTGGCAGAAACCTTCGAGCAGGTCACAATATACTTCTCTGACATCGTAGGATTCACTGCTCTCTCCGCCACGTCCACTCCGATGCAGGTCGTTGATTTGCTGAATGACCTGTACACCTGCTTCGATTCTATTGTTGAGAACTATGATGTTTATAAGGTAAGATATGATTCCGCAACCGTTCTCCGACAGTCGCTTCTCCGATGGACTGTTCGCCGACAAGACTTTTCACTATTAGAAGTTTCGCCGATAGGACCTTTCATCTTTGGACTGTTCGCCGACAGAACTATTCGTCTATGGACGTTTCGCCGACAGAACCTTTCGCCTACAGACCTTTTGCCGACAGAACGATTCTTCTATGAGTGTTTCGACGACAGGATTATTTTTTAAATGTATATATTCTAATTTGGATAAATTACGTTTTTTATATTATTTTTTTAGCACGCACAAAATTAATATCAACAAAAATAAACTAAAAAGTCTTAAAAAAACTCTTGAAAGGATTGACCAGAGGATCCATCGCATTGGTTATCTCAAGCACTATCTTAAGCGTCATCTATCTGGGCGCTGACTCCAAAAAGAAATGGTTTGCCTAAATTGGAGTCTTCAAGAGTTTATTTTAGACTTTTTAGTGTATTTTGTTTTTGAAGTCGGTTTTTACTTTTTTTAAAGTTAATTTTATTTGCAAATTTTTAGTGATTAATATAGCGGGGAGTGGGTTGCACTTTTTGAGCTACAAAGTACCTTACATAAGTTCTGGCGTCATAATCACTGAACTCCAAAGCGTTAAGGAGTTCCACCATCAGCTCAGCTCCACAAAATAGTAACTTTCAGACGTAAACATGTCAATATTGAGATGCTAGTTCAAAAACACTATACGTGCCTTTTAGATTTGAGGGTTTCCATCGATTACACAAAGACCCCATCATCAGATCCGGATTTAGAGGGGACCAACTAGAAGGTAAACCCTCTAAGTAGGTGAAAAAACTTAAATCTGTCCACAAATGACTGAGTTATGATGAGGTAACATATATATATAAAAAATACATACAGACGAATTGATAATCTCCTTTTTAAAGTCGGTTAAAAATAAAAATCTGGTAAATTTTTAACGTTCGTTTCTTTTTGTGTTGGGGGCCATTTCTAACGCATTTCATTTGTAACTAAAACAAAAAGTAATTTTGTTGATATTATTTTTGTGCGTGCTAAAAAATGAATATAAAAAACGTAATTTATCCCAATTAGAATATATACATTTAAAAAATAATCCTGTCGTCGAAACACTCATAGAAGAATCGTTCTGTCGGCAAAAGGTCTGTAGGCGAAAGGTTCTGTCGGCGAAACGTCCATAGACAAATAGTTCTGTCGGCGAACGGTCCAAAGATGAAAGGTCCTATCGGCGAAACTTCTAATAGTGAAAAGTCTTGTCGGCGAACAGTCCATCGGAGAAGCGACTGTCGGAGAACGGTTGCGGAATCGTAAGATATTGCACTGACTAAATCAAAGAGTTGTGGCGTGTACTTAACCCGGTGTCATTGACTCTGGGTCATATTGACACGAGGCATTTATACACGTAAATATTTTTTGTTTTAGTTCATTTTGTGGTTAAAACGTCCGTGTAGCTGAAGATACGACCTCATTTTACCCACATTTTAAAGTCATTCAAAGTCTTCATCACCATCTTGACTTGTCAATTTAGCCCTCTAAGCATCATAAGTTTTAATCAAGTTGATAAGAA